>OX155968.1:13133423-13690501 GCA_944548615.1 Micropterix aruncella | reverse complement strand
AGACGGAAAATATACATAGATAAACCCTGAACACATTACACCCTATTTTTGTTGGGCAGTCGTCAAAAAATACCAACAAGTAATCTTAGAATCATAAAACCTAGTGGTGCGGTAAATTATAAATAAATCTCATGTAACCAGCTGCGCAAAAAAAATGTAAAAATGTTATTATTTTAAATGCTTTTTTTGTCAAATCTATTACTTATAATGGATTAGTTTATAAAACAAAATAAAATAAAAATATCTGGGCTATAATTTGTAAACGGCTATATATAAAATTTAAATAACAGTAGGTATCAACACCGACAATGTAGATTCAGTGGCTTTGTTTCGACGCTGTGTAATTATGCCATATCGTCAAAGGCGGCCAATTTTTCGTGGCCGTGGGATTAGACGAGGAGTCTTAATTTTTTTACTAGTGATATCGTTTTCCTCTTATTTCGCCTTACCCCGAGTGCTTTAACTTTGAAGAAGATAGACCTGAGTACTTACTCAGGATGTATAAAGTTCCGGATGAAAATATACTTCTTCTTTAGATATGCTTCTTCTTTTGTGGGTTCCTATCCCACCTTATCTAGAGCGCTTTAACAGATACCAAGTACTCAGGATGTATAGTTTTGGATTATAGATACTTAAGTACTCAGGTGTATAGACATTACGATTCTAACAATACAACAGATAGTCAAATGAAGATTATTATTATTATTTTTACACTTTTGACGACTTATTTATATATTTATTCATTTATTTATTTATGTATATATGTATTTTATAATTATTTATATTTATGTATGTATGTATATGTATTTAAGAATATGTATGTGTACGTGTATATGTATGTATGTATAAATTGAAAATGTCTAATAACCGCGATAGTCTCCGATTTATATGCCGTCGTGAGTATCATTCCCATTGCTATCTTTCTAAGGGTTTACGAACAACGTGGTTTATGGACGAGACTGTAAGAAGCGTCAGGAAATGGCGCGCGGGTCATAGTTTGTCGCATGGTACGGGGGATGCTGCGTCGGGAGCGGCGCGCGGCGGCACGGGATTCTGTGGCCTGTGGAGTGTGGAGCAGAGTGGAGCTGCTCAGTGTCAGGGCGCCCGGCGACTGGCGAGTGGCGACCGCGCCGCAGTCCGCCAGCGTCCCTCGTCCCGCGTCCCGCGACCGCGACCGCGCGCGTCCGGCGTGCGTGCGATTTGAATGCGGACGGTGCGATGCGGCTGCTGCGGCGTGCAGCGCGACCGCTCGGATGCTACCCGCCGACCCGCAACGGGACGACGTGATCACATTATGTGCTCCTTCCATTCACTCTGACGTCAACGGACTGACTACAGACACGAGGTAAGCGACACCGATCCCGACCCCGACTCCGTCACAACGATCACCAAAAAATATCTTCAACGACATTACTCAGACTATCTTTCCCGATATGGGGAATGTATATTGTTTGATCATTATACTAGGACCACCTATAATTTGAATATTGGTGCCTTTTCTACATTGTTGATGTTTAAACGTCACCCTACTATATTCACCACGCTGATTTCGGAACGGCAATAATCTGGCAACGAACTGACTACAGACAGGAGGTAAGCGACACCGACCCGGACCCCGAATTCGTCACAACGATCACCAAAAAATATCTTTAACGACATTACTCCAACTATTTTTCCCGATATGGGGAATGTATATTGTTTGATCATCAGATAGGACCGCCGTGTAGTCTCAGTAATAAGTCGCGGAAGCCGGAGGGAACAGCCAGTACAATATAATTTGAAATATCAATAACAGAGAGATAGCATTTATTTCCTTATAATATCTAAATATAAGCCTAAACATGCAAAATATTATTAATATAACTCAAAGCAACGTATATAATAGTTTAGTAGCATGGAGGGTGTTAATTAACATGAACGTACCCGCCATCCAGGGACTTACGAGTATAACGACATCGAGCCATTCTGTCTATACAACTACAACTACAACTAGAGCTGTTAACTACAACGGGCGAACCCGTCACCTCAGAAAGTTTTAACTATATTAGATCGACCTGTCTCCCGTGACGTCAGCGTAAAAGACGGGACGAAAACAATCCACTGTCTAGTTACGCCACTCGCCCGTAAGAGACCTACGCCTCACCGCGACATTTGCCTTACCAGCTTAGGTTAATCACCCAGCGGGCCGACACTCGCGCTCTTACTTCCAGTTGCAACCAGATTACTCCGGTCTCCCGACTAGTTACAGGTTCGAGGTTGCTTGCGAGATCCTCTCCTTTACGTAGCGGTGATACCGTGTCTACCGAATCTATCGCGGATCGCGGCGTCCTTTGCCCGGCTGTTCACCCGGTATCGGGAAGCCGATTGGTCGTTTCAAGAGCAGTTGCCGTAAGGTTAACAACTACCCCCGCTCTATGGGAGAGAGTACTGTTTCCAGACTCCCCCGGCTGTCGATCGGAATGCACAATCGATTGCCTGACGCCGCATGGTGCGTAAACCGACCAGGAGCACCCTAGGGTTGACTCCTAGGGCAAACAAGGGATTGTATTGTCCTTCCCGGGCTCGCACTTCTGCGTGGAGGCCGCTGGATGGGTGTTGACCCGTGAGGTTGACCGACCCTAAACGCATGGGTCTTAGTGGCCTAACTACAACAGGGTCCATTAGCTCCCTGCGGACAATACAATCCACAGTCAAGCTACGGCCTACGCCAACAGCCCATAATAAGATTACAACGACTTAACGCGAGGCACTGGGAATTGCTAATTACCGGCCCAACCTCATGCCCTTCCTACCAGGTTTGACTGGATTTCTGCATCCTTTAGTCTGGTCATAAATTCGATAAACTCCGCCACACATTTTAATTAGGCATTAACGCCATCTGTTGGCGCTTGGCCCAAACCCGACCTTAGCCGAGAAACTAACCGCGCCGCCCGAGGCGGTTGCAACGGAACCTAACGTGGCTCGTTCACCTGCCGAAAGAGGGCGGGAGTTAATAGGCCCTTGCTGAGCTAGCCACGAAGACCCATTCTGGTCAGGGTTGGTCACACTCACGGGTCAACACCTATCCGACGGCCTCCACGCATGAAAAAGCGAGCCTGGGTAGGACTCTGGCTTTATGGTCAGTTTCCCATTGGAATCAAACTTCTGGCGCTCCTGGACGGTCTGCGCACCGTGCGGCGTAAACCAATCGACTGTGCACTCTGACTAACAACTTGAGTTGTTGACTACAACGGGCGAGCCCGTCACCACAGGGAGTTTTAACGATTAGTCGTTCTATCTCCCTGGAGTGAGCGCTCAGGGACTCACAGTTAAGAGTTTCAAGGCGATAGGTGAGGGCAGCAAACCCCGCCCACCGCCCGGGCAGTTATAACGACGAGGGTCGTCTTGTCTGCCCGGGATGTCGTGCTACGACAACCCTGCGCGTACCAGAAGGGTAAAACGCGCAGGGGGTGAAATAGGGTAAACCACCCCCCCCCGTACCGCCCCGAGAACCCATTTATTCAAAAAATAAAACTTATTTACAAAAAAAAAAATTAAAAATTTTACAAAATATTACAAATTTATCGAGAAAAGAACAACAATATCGTAAATTTAGGAGCCGGTAAGCGGGGTAGAGGACGCTCCAGAACAATGAACGTGAAGGCGCGCTGTCCGTGGGCAGGTCTCGGAGCAGCCACGGGGGGGAGGAATCCCTGGATCCTGCAAAGAACGAAACGCCCCTCGGGGCGGTAAAGAGACGGACACAAAGACGGGCACTTCGGGCTGGAAGTAGCCGCCGAATCACGCCACCAAGGAAGAGGGTACCCCCTGGGGGGTATCCCGAAGCCTCATGCTTTCCCAAGAAGCCACCCAGAGCCCCACAAACTCGCCAAACGACTGGAAGCAGCTCCTACAACTGACCAAATCCGGGTACCAAATCGGAGAACGCCCAACGCACGCGCCCACTGCATCCATCAATTTCTCCCGTGCAGCCGCTAGAATTGGGCAGGACCAAATTACGTGTTCCGCAGTTTGGCGACCATACCCACAGGCGCACCGGGGGTCATCGGCAAGTCCAAAGTCAAATAGTTTGGCTCTGAACTCTCCGTGGCCCCCAACCAGCTGCGTGGTATGGTGGTCGAACCGCAGAAACGAATTTGCCATCCGCACTGCAACAGACGGGAAGAAGCAATGGGTGAGGCGGCCCGTACCCCCGGCGTCCCATCTAGCCTGCCAGACACGCAAGGACTCCACCCGAATCAGGCGGGCAAACTCCCCAGCTCGGTGCGCCACCGGGTCGATCGATAGGCCATGAAGGACTACCGGCTCGCCCCGGCGGTACCGCGACAAGGCTGCACGCTCCAGAATCTCCAGGTCAATCGGCAGAACGCCAGCGATGACGGGTAACGCAAGAGTGGACGTCGTTCTGTACGCCCCGGTCAGGGCCACGAGAGGGATGCGCTGTCCGCGCAGCAGCGCGACACGCGTCGCCTCAGGAACAGCAGACTCCGTCCAAGCGCGTGCGGCATAAGTCGCACGCGGGACGAAGACGCCCTTATAGATAGTCATGACCGCCGGGAAACGAATTCCCCAGTCGGCCCGACTCACTCCGCGGAGCGCAAAGAATAGATCCCGGGATTTTTCGGCTGTAATCTTTGCGTGCGAAAGAAAGGAAAGGGAAGCCGTAAGCGTCACCCCCAGGTATCGAACGGTGGCCGGGAAGGATACCGGGCGACCGTTCATCCTGATAACAGGGTTCCGCTTAAGATGTCCCTTCAGGAGAAGCGCCTGAGTTTTCGTCGGAGAGAAGGTGAGTCTGTTTCGCTGACCCCATCCGAGGATCAGGTCCAGCGAGTCAGCCACCCTTCTTTCGACCTCTGCGCGACTCCTGCCGCCCACCAGGAGGAGAGCGTCGTCTGCATAAGCGCTGACGGTGCACCCCTCCGGGTAAGGTAGACCGAGGAAATCATCAAAGAGAATGTTCCATAGGCTAGGACCCAACACTGACCCCTGTGGACAGCCCATAGTCGGGGTTTTGGTGACGCTGGTCGGGCCGTACCTCAGAGTGACAGATCTGTCTGAAAAGTAGCTCCTCACTACTTTCAACAAATTGTTCGGGCACAGGCGGGCGCGAAGCTTGCATATGAGCATCGGCCACCACGCTCAGGGACTCACAGTCGGGGGAGTCTGGAAGCAGTACTGTTTCCTATAGAGCGGGGGTGGTTGCGGACCTTACGGCGACTGCTCTTGAAACGACCATCGGCCATCCGATCTTGGGTGAACAGCCGGTCAGGGGATCTTGGGTGAAGGGCGTGAGTGTCGGCCCGTCAGGTAACATTCCTGGCTATCTCGCGGTTAAGGCGTTGGCCTCTTACGGGCTTGTGGCGTAGCTAGACGGTGGACTGTTTTGTCTTCAAGTCATCTGCGCCCACTCCAGGGAGATAGAACGACTAATCGTTAAAACTTCCTGAGGTGACGGGCTCGCGCCTGTAGTCGACAACCCAAGTTGTCGAAAGAGGGCGCTCATCGATTTTATTTGGGAAATTAATATAATTATTGCCAGGAAAGTGTTGGGGCAAACAACCGATTTTTAAAATTTTATATAAGCATTTAAAGAAGACGCCATGGCTCAAAAGTTTTCCGCACAACTTTCCTTTGTCATTTTTCTTCATTTGCTAGCGGGCGGGATACAGAAGGAAGGAGGGAGAGGGGGGGGGGGGGTAATTGGCTGGCGGCGACATGCGGACGCATCGGAAGCCTGAAATTATTTATTTATACAAAGTCCCCCACTTGTCGCCCCAAAATCAGTCTTGAATACTAAATTCCCCAGAAATACTTCCGCGCGCTGATAAACCGTCATATTGAAAGATCGGTTTCGATAGATACTTCAACCGAGGTTGATAGATACAGCTTTTGTAACTCTATGGATCTACGCAATTTAGATAATCATAATTAAGCGTAGCGCTCGTAGCAAGCGTAGCGCTCGTAGCAAGCGTAGCAAAAAATAAAAGTGTTGCGGACACATACAAAATCGGTTGTGCCACCCCAAGACTTCCCGACAAGCAGGAAAGCTCCCCCGGCACCAAACCCCTTCTGCATATTAAACGTGTCCACTAAAATGTCATCTTGCCAGATGAATGGAACGGAATAATTATAAAAAATACATATTTCAGAGCATATTTTTTTTATAATTAATTATAATAATTCTACATAATTCTACATAATTCTACATAGTTATAATAATTCTACATAATAACACAAATAATTACTTCATAACTATCAAAAGTGCATTTGATTTTTTTATGTACACTTTTTCATTTATTTTCATTTATATAAGTCCATAAAAATACATTTAATTACAAAAACATTCTCTTAGCCTAATATTTCGTAATTAATGAAACAGTTTTCCAATTTACTTCTTAACTCGGAAAGAGATTCACCTCACTAGGAATTACCTGCATGTTTATATTTATTCTCTTTAAGTATGTAATACATATTCTTACTAATTATTATTATTATTTATTATTACCTATTACTCATTATTATTTAGTACTTAAATATAGTTGTTATTTTAATAACCATTTTATTATTGGTGTTCTCCTCAGAACAGGCTCTGCCTAGTTCGGAGAGGCACAAAATATGTTACATTTAAATACCTACTACGTATTTTTTTGGTCTTGGAAATAAAATAAAAAAAATAAAAAATGTAGATAACTAATTAAAAAAATAACTCAATTTTCTAATACTTTCTGGATTAATAAAAAAATGTGTCGAAGCTAGATCTATCCCAAAAAAGCAGACATTTAGTTGTTTTTGATCCGTCCCATTCAAAAAATCTGAAAATATTTTAAATCTTTCCAATCTATATAGTTTAGGAAAAAACTCAAAGGTCAACTATTGTTAAGGTTAATAAGGTATATCCATCGCCATAAAGAAAACAATGAAAAGCCAAAGTTTGTGCCTAAGTCCCTCAAAGTACCGTTTCGACCCACCGTGTGGCGTCGCCTAGTTATATTCTGAAATACAGTCGCCTTTAACGCAAATTTAAAATCCATCTGATTTACATAATAAAGAAACTATTTGCCAGCCATTTTTTCGTTTCGTTTAAGAATTTTAAGAAGACGCAACGCTGAAAAGTTTTCTCCGCGCAATTTTCCTTTCTGTTTTGCTTTACTTAATCGCGGGCGGGTATTATATGTATTTCTTTGCAGGCGACGCGGACGAATTGGAGGCCTGAAATTATTTATTTACTCAAAGGTCCCGTGGCCGTTCGCTCCAATCCCACCCTGAAATACTGAATTATCCCCGAAGATTTCCGCTTGGTAATCTCCCGCACTTTTTACTCATCACATATTCATTTGTTTTACAACATCTATACACTCAAAATGCCCCACAGTAAAAGTAGGAATGTTTTATGTCGTAAGTTTTCGTTTAATAATACAATACAATACAATACAATCCACTACTCCAGTAGATAGGCATTCCTACACTTGGATGCGTCACAAAATTAAATGCTAAAAATTTAATTATTAAAAACATACTTATCGTGATAGTTGTCATGGCTGTAATATTATATTCAATATTACCTACATACAAATAATCAAAATATACTAATGTGATTTAAGAGTCAGGGAGAATAATATATTAAAATAGAAATGCAAATTCTATGTAGAAAAATCAAAAAATATATATTTTATTGTCAATCCAGCAATATGCCTTCGTATTTTTTTTTAAATAAATAGATGTACATATAATAAATTATATGAAAATTAGAATGTCAGCTATCATAATACAACTGTCAGCTATCATATGAGCAACTATACATTTAATATAAATTAATTATTTATTATATTTTTTATATTAAAAAAAATATTATAAATTTAAATAATTAAATATTTATTTATTATTAAATATAAAAATATATTAAATACTTTATATAATAAATCTAAAAAATGTTTAAAACTTTACGCATTTCATTAATGATCAACATGGAAAATAAACTCAGAATTTTTAAACTCCCTTATACCACAAATTGGATTTCTTACCAAATTATGTGTTCGATATTGTTATTGATAAATTCGAATTCATTTTAATATTATATTTTGCATAATTCAATTATCGATTGGTGAGAGCTGTCAACTCACAAAAACCTGACAGTTGGCAACATCGCCCGCGTTCGAACGGGCGGGAAGTCAGTCTGTCAATTCGAACGGTCGCAACGATTTTCGACCGCTGTCACGGCCTCGCCGACTCAGACGAAAACCTCGTTTGTTGTCTCGGAATCGCGGACTCGGATTCGTTGTAAAGGCACAAGCGATCCTACGGGAGTGTTACGACTGCACCCCACAGGAAACAGCGCGTCGCACGCGACCTACACTTGGATAAGCGCACGCGTCGCGCCGGACACGCCGCACGAATCCCTCGATCGTTCCGTGCGCGCTACGCAAAAGCGGAATCAGCAGCGCGCATCCCACTGCTGCAGCTACATGACCGTCAAGGTACGTGAGTTTTGATTAGCGATCGCCATATCGATAATTCACCGCTCAATACTCATCATAAGTTTTCAAACGCTTCCACTGTCAACTAAACTTTGCACAAGCAACCAAATGATCCACCAGTAACCCACTTGATATCCCCGTCAGACGGCATAGTTACGAGGCGGGATATCGCACATTATGTATAATTATCTTTTTAAATTGTTCCTCTCCAAGGCTTTTCATTTGCTCTGGAATCTTATTATAGAAGGACAAATTTTGGTGAATAAAACTGTATCGCACTTTGCTAAGTCGCTGTCGGTTTATGTGGAGATTGGATTTATTCCTCGTATCGTGATGATAAAAAACACTATTCACCGGAGGTTCTGTTAGGTGTCTACGAGCGTACATAATATTTTGGTAGATGTAAGAAGAAAATAGAGTCATTATACCCGATTTTACAAATAGCGGCTTACAAGAACTTCTTGGTGAGACTCTATATAAACTGCGTACCGCTCTTTTCTGGAGGAGAAAAATTCTTTTTGAGTTTGGTGCCATTCCCCAAAACAGTAGGCTATGCGTTATTAGAGAGTGGAAATATGCAAAATAAACGGATTTAACTGCTTCAAAACCGCATAAACTTCTTATCTTTCTAATGGCGAATATGGCACTGCACATTTTTTTACTGAGATCATTTAAGTGATCAGACCATTGTAACTTTTGATCAATTTCTAATCCAATATCCAATTTCAATTTGATATTGTTGAATGTGTTATTATACTCGTATTATTTTAATTTAGTATAAAGTTTACATACAGTGCAATTATTACACGTTCTGTAAATACAAATATTCTGTTTCGTATGTATAACGTTGTTTTTCTGCAATATCTCGGAATTTACATGTCAGTTTAATATTGCTCTAACTTTTAAAAGGTTAAAGATAAAATAGTAACACGTCACTCAATAAGTGTCAAGTCTAACTGAGATAAACATTTTTTTTTTGGAAATTCGACTTTTTTCATCAACATACTCTCTTTCAAGAGCGATACATTAATTCCAACGCTCCTTTAACTTTTCGATGCCTTTTTTGTAGAACGAGTTGTCTTTACTCTCAAAATAGGCCTCATTTTCTGCAATCACTTCTTCATTAGAGCCAAATTTCTTACCCTAGAGCAGCGGTTCCCAAAGTGTGGGTCGCGAACACAATGTATGAGCGTAGATAGACGACGAGATAGATTGACGAGACTGCAACCATCCAGTAACTTAATAAAAGCAATTTCCGATCATTTGAAATCGTTAAAATGCGATTTCGAACATTCCTTCCAAGGTGCATTGTCGTTGTGGAACAGACAGCTCTATTTCATTCGCATGTGAGGCCGGTTTTTCTTGATTTCTACACTCAATCGTTCCAGTAATGCCATCTATACTTTTACATTCGCTACGTATACTTTTACCTATCTCAAGATAGTCGATAAACAAAACACCACGCGCGTCCCAAAAGATGAATGCCATAACCTTTCCGGCTGACTTTTGAGTTTTGATCGCTTGGATGGATTTAGTTTTGGTTTTTTTAATTAGATGTTTTGCTGACGTGCAACCTCTAGTTAGAATGTTGTGGTCTCAACCTCTAGTTAGAATTGTTGACAGTCCGGGAGAAACCGGTCCACCAGCTCTGAGGCCTGAGACACATGATTCTGACCCAGGGTAGGCTACTGAATAGGAGCTGGATCGTGAGTTGAGCCGATCCGAGAACAAAATGGATCTTGTGGCCCAAGCTGCACGAAATCGTTCACCACCATATATTCCCGCACTCTGATTTCGTCGTGCCATCTCGTGTGTATCGATGTTGAAAAACAAATGAATATCTAATGAGTTAAAGGGCGCGAGATTAGCGCGCGGAAATCTTCGCGGAGAATTTAGTATTCCAGGCTGGTATCGGGGCGGGCAAAGGAGGCCTCTGTATAAATAAATAATTCCAGGCCTCTATTGCGTTCGCGTCGTCGCCAAGAAAAGGACCTACACAACCCGCTCAAGAGCAAATAAAGAAAAATGACAAAGGAACGAGGAAATTCGGAAGAATCTTTCCAGCGATGGCGTTTCTCCGTAATGCTTAAACAAAATGGCAAAAACGGCTTTCAAATACTTCATTATGGAAATCTGATGGATTTAAAATTTGCAAAAGAGTCGACTGTATTTTAGTGTTCCTTGGCAACGTCGTTCCGTCTGTCAAGCTACGAAATATTGCATCCGATCTGAATAAGGTAACGAAATAGTGATGGAGAAAAGAGCGCAGCACTGTGAGTAGCAAATAAACCACATGACAGGACAGTGAGCATCGATGACCGATATTTAATTTTTATTTATTTATTTTTATTTTATTTATTTATTTTAAACAACATGATTTACAGACGAATTGCTATAATATTCGGTATACGTATAATAAAACGTGCAGAAAAAACAAGTTGAACCGTTGGCTCATCGCATACCTAACTGAGCAAAAACGCCTGTATCTAGAATGCTGATATTTAACTTAGCATTTTGCGAGCTGACAGGTATGACGATTGGTTATATAATTATTATTGGAATAAAGTTCAAAACATTCATTCTTGCATAATACAAATAAATACACACACACACAAAGAGTTATACCAACATGCAAAAAAAAATAGTAGTAAGAAATTGTTCTTAAACCCAACACCAATATATAGTAATACATAAATAAAATGAATACATATTTAAAATGAATATACATAACAGTATACACAAAATGTACACAAATAAATTAAATTGAAATACCTCTAGTCTTAAACCTATACGTTTATTATATTTATAAGTATTTATAAGTATAATAAATATAAGTATAATATAAGTATATATAATATAAGAATATAAATATATATAAGTTTAAAAAATATAAGTATTTACATTTTATATATTAATTTTACCTAATCAAAAATTCTGTTAAATTCCGTTTTGTCATAGAGTGGTCCTTTAACAATCAAGCACTTTTTGATTGCTTTTTTAAATGCTACCATGTTAACTTAATTTTGTATCGTAATTTCTATATTATTATAGAGCCTTGGAGCTAAATAGTTAAAGTATCGTTGTGCGAATTAAGTTCTCACACGCGGTACCAAGAACTGCCCCGCTCCAGCACTTCTAGTAATTTTGACTTGTTGGTCCATAGGCTGTAAGTGTTTGAATTTATGAAATAACAATAGCACTTGCTTCAAATACAATTGGTGTACATCAAACACCCAATATTCTCGAAATAACTGTAAAGAGGGATATCTAGGGGGCTTTTTATTTATAAGAAGATATAAAACGTGTCCTATAAAATTATATGTCCTATATGATATGTCCTATGAAATTGCATGAAATAATTGATATTATATACCAGTGTATTGAAATGTTTATAAACATCAAAAATAGATAATTGTATTGTGATTTTAATTTATTTTCTGTTCGCCAGTCAAATATGAGAGAAGAAATTTCGCACTTACTCTTGCCATTTGCAACGTATCGGTTAAAATGCTTTGCATGGACACATGCGAGATGCTCATTTCTTCGGTAAGCTCTCGAATTGTCAATTGTCTGTTTGAGCAAACGAGTTTTGCCAATATTTGCATGTTTTTGACTGAATTCATATGAAGAAGATTTTTGATTTGTATTCATATAATCAAAAATATTCAGGCTTAGATATTTTAAGTGACACGCCTATTAAAGTAAGATTTTAACTATTAGATTGTCATAAAAAAAATCGGTTGTGTCACCCAAGACATTCCCGGCAAGTAGACACACAGAGAGAAGAGCAATCAAGTAATTAGATAAATATGTAGTATATAGTATTAAAATTGTTAAAAAGTAGTAACTAGTATAATAAGAAAGGTTAGATAAACATTAGATATATGTAAGTATAATCGTTTAATATTACGATCTAACTTATTTCTCTGTCTTGTTTGCTATAGTCTAGAATAATAATCTATATATTAGAATAATAATGATAGTAATAGTAATAGAGTAGAGTAATAATGATATTATTAACAGTAGAATTATATTAATAGTCTATAGTGGAATAATAGTTATAATCTAGAAAATGGCCTAGAAAAATAATTAACGATTTGGAATCATCTGTAAGGTTAACTATGTTTTGGAAAATAAATAAATAAATAAAAGAGCAATCACAATACTTACCCTCTGCCGGGAAAGTAGTAAGGAGCCGTAAGCATTTTAGGCACATTTAATTGAAACGGCATGCTCTAAAAAAGCTCCCTGTTTATAGAAAAAATGTGCGGATTGAAACTTTCGTTTAAATCAGTGCTCAGTGAAAAAGTTTATAGTATTCCAGACTGGGATTGGAGCGGACGGTGGAGACTTTTGTATAAATAAATAATTTCAGGCCTACGTTTCGTCCGCTTGTCGCCGCCAACGAAACACCCCCCTCTAACCGCAGCCCGCCTGCGAGCAAATGAAGAAAAATGACAAAGGAAACTTGGGTGGAAAACTTTTCAGCGATGGCGTCTTTTTAAAATGCTTAATAAAATGAAAAAAAAACGGCTAGCAAATATTTGATTATGGAAATCTGATGGAATTTAAATTTCAAGCAGAGGCGGCTGGAAATATATTTAGATTACTGCTCGCATTGATTTATATATCGTATCAGATTGCTAAACTCCATAGTGCGATTATATATACTACCGTTCTTGGAGCTAACCTTCTTCTTCTGGGAGCTAATGGTCTTGTTGCAGTTTGGCCACGAAGACTCGGTTATAACCGACCTCACGGGTCAACGCCCGTCCGGCGGCCTCCACGCAGAAGGGAGAGCCAGGGTACTACGCAGGCCTGCAGGCCAGTCTCCCCTAGAAGTCAACTTTCGGGCGCTCCTGGACGGTTTGCGCACCGTGCGGCGTCAGCCAATCGATTGTGGATTCCGACTAACAGCCGGAGGAGTCTGGGAACAGTAATATTTCCTATAGAGCGCGGGTGGTTGTTAACCTTACGGAAACTGCTCTTGAAACGACCATTCGGCCACCCGATCCCGGGTGAATAAGCTGGGCAAAGGATGCCGTGGTGCGCGATAGATTCGGTTGACATCATATCACTGCTTCATAAGATCGGGGTCAGTTGCGAGGACCGCGCAAGCGACCCCGATCCTGCAACCAGTCAGGAGGTAGGAGGTATTCTGACGGTTAATTCCAGAGGAAGATATCCTTCCAAAACTGGTAGACACGGGGCGAGGCTGCCCGCTGGATACATTTCCCGGTGCATCGCTGTAAGGCGTTGGCCTCTTTCGGGCATGTCGGCTTAGGTAGATGGTAGATTTGTATTTTACTAAATTATCTACGCTCACCTCACGGGAGATAAAACGATCACTATCGTTAAAACTTCCTGAGGTGACGGATTCGCCGGTTGTAGTTGACAACCCTAGTTACCTGTACTGTACTAAAATGACGATCATAAGGAATTATTTCATTGCTAACCGATTTTATTGGGACGATAAATATTGATAATAGAGACAGCCAACATTACCAAACAAAATAGACGATGTCGTCCGTCATTTTATTTTTATACGGTTACTTGAACCATTGTTTATATAGATAGAGTATAAATAAGATTTTTATGTGATATAGTACGTTTTGGCAACCCTTCTATGCCCGCGACATGCAGGTGGCGCTGTTAGTTTGAATGGATATTTTTTTATAAAGGACTGATTGATTATTAAAAAAATATATATACCTAAATTTAACCAATGATAACAATAATAACATTCAATTATTAGTACCATCTATCGTATTTTATTTTATAGGCTGATTACGTCATAGAAATAATGCGGAGAAATAGAATGCCATATATTAGTCTATCTGAACTTAAAGTGAAAAATTATTACGTATTCGTATTGAAACCTGTATAGGTACCTGTATAGGTACCAAAAAAAAATATTTTTTACATAAAATGACATCTTTATGTAAAAAATATTAAAATAATAAGAGCTATGACTTAAAAATACGTTTGCTATTATTGTTTTATGACGTACTATTTAAACCCGGCCACGCTTCGCTGTGGCTCAGTCTACTTTTTATTTTGATGAAATAATTAGGAAACGCGCTGATGTCGAAGTGCTCCGAAGATATCACCGCTGAAGCGCGCATTTAATGCAACGGTGTGTTAAAAAAAAAACAATTTTATTATATTTAAAATATTTTAGGAATTATTGCAGTATAGGAACCTTTTTCAGAAATCGAAAAAATAAAGAAATACTACTAGATTCGATCATTGGAATGCTAAATGTGAAAGCAAAAAGCTTCGGACGCGTAAAATTTCGAGACCAAATTTACATACAAAAAAAACGAAAGTTTTTTTAAACTCAGTTTTTAGGGTTGTTTTTAAAAGAAACTAATCTAACCTACCGCCAAATAGGTGTTTATGTATTATTTAAAACAAAAATAAACTTAACCTACCAAAATGTATGGGTTTGGCGCTTTTTTGAATGCCTATATCTCGCTTATTTATTGAGACCGAATGAATATTATTCGGAACAGATTCGGAATCAGCGTGGTGAATATAGTCTGGTGACGTTAAAAAATCAACAATCTAGAAAAGGTTCCTATACTGCAATAATACCATATTTTAATATCTTTTACTATAAAAATATTGTCCGTGGTAATAGTAAAAATCTGTGATAATAGTTTAAATCGGTAGAAATTCTGCAAAATATGCTAGTTTGATCTCCATTACGTAGTAATTCGAGTTGCTTTAGTAAGCGAAAATTTACCATCCGATTACGAGTGGTAAAAGTAACTTTCGAAGTTGGCGACTCCGAATCAGCTGTTTCAGCGCGCGCTTAGGTGTCACTTTGCTTTGCTTGGTAGATTGCTGTCAGTCAAATGTCAACGGCGGCAAAGCGCTAACGTTTTTTTGATAATAATAATTGTAAATAGTTATTTTGGAAATGGATTTGGGATACATTGTTTCTTCTGACGATAGTAGCTCGGATTACGATCGGGTTACGCGAGAATTCGCAGCTCGGCGATATTGACGTATTCAATTCGTCATCTATCGCTCTTAAAAACGCAATAATTAATGACGGTGTTGACGTATCATTGTAATAGCACTATATAATATAATATTAATAATATGTATTCAAGAATATATCAAGAATATATTTTAATAATATGTATGACAATAATATGTATACATTATGGAACGTGTATTCACATAAAATTGTATTTACTTATATGACTCCCCTCTTCCCGATTCCCACCTCCTTTTACGAGAGTGTATTCTTCATAGAAAACTGTTGTTTAAATTATTATTGTTTAAGTGGAAACATGTTATTAGCATTATCTTTGAAACTTAATAATTTTGTACCTAATATTTTGTAAAAGCTGTTTGTTTCCTTAACAATAATAAAATAAAAATAAAAGTAGTTATGGAATTCGCATTGGAGGTCTCAGGATCAATAACCTAAGTTTCGCCGATGACACGACCATCACAAGTGCCGATGACTTGGCGACCCTATTACGCAGAGTGGAGAAGGAAAGCAATGAGTATGGACTGCACTTGGACCACAGCAAGACCAAACTCATGTCTGTGGACCGGGCTGGAACCATGCAACGCACCAACGAGCTGAGTGACCTTCAAGCTGTGAAAGACTTTGTCTATCTGGGCTCCATGATATACAACGACGGACGCTGCGAAAAGGAGGCATTACGCATAAGCCAGATGACAAGGTTGGCCATGAGCAAGCTAGAAGAGCTGTGGAAGAATTGGGGTATTAGTAAGCGGACTAAGGTCAGACTGGTTCTAGCTCTGGTTTTCCCGATCTTTCTCTATGCACTGGAGATGTGGTGTTGGCGTAAAACGTTAGGAATTCCATGGACAGAACGCCTCACCAACAAATCTATCCTTGAAGAACTCGGCATCCAAGTAAAGGCAAAGTTAGACGGTTCAATGAAATTGAAGCAATACGATTGAAAGGGCAATATTGAAGAATTTGATCTTGCTGGAAATGTTCAATGCGATTGTTCAATGGCATTGAATGATTCAATTTCAAATTTACATGGTGCAATTTCATTGCTCATTGAACATTGAAAACCAGAATTGAACCGTGTAATATGGCCTTAAGGCTCTAATGATTGAATGATATTATGGTTATCATTGGTTACATTATTGGGGTTTTATAATCAATGTGTTCTTAATAAAAAAGCCATTCATTGGCGTCAATTGCGTTTCTTCGTGAATTTAAATCGGACATTATTTCATGTGAACAATATACGGCAATATGTTAGAGCGGAATATCAATTGAAAGGTTGTCACTTTCCCACATTAAAACCACCCACCGCTCGAAATGTGTTCAAACTAATTCGGATGGCTATAAGTTCGACAGGTAGTTTTAAAGTGGGAAAATCGACGATCGTTCATTTCATATTCCGCTCTAACGTATTGCTCTATCTCGTTCGCTTGAACTAATTTCAGTTTTAGTTCACGAAAAAACGCAATTGAGCTCATTATCGATGTTATTATAGATTACCAAATAAATTGCTATGAGTTTGGCCGTCAATGTTATTAGAGCCATCTGCATGTTTCCGGTGCATAATGGTTGCCAAATCGTTCTATGGAGTTGATTAATTTAATACTATATATATATATATATATATATATATATATATATATATATATATATATATATATATATATATATATATATATATATATATATATATATATATATATATATATATATATATATATATATATATATATATATATATATATATATATATATATATATATATATATATATATATATATATATATATATATATATATAATCAATTGTTGTAGTTACAAGCCCTGCATTAACTACCTCGATTCTGTAGTATCTACCGAAGCCAGCCTTTCACTCTCAATTCCCCGTTCGCCTCTGCCTCTCTACCCTTCTTTTTAAAACCCATATTTTACGATATCCAAGATCTGCTCGCGGCGTTCCCCGCGCTTATCTGAGCAATTCATTTGAGGCGGGCTCTTTTCTTCTGCGTGCAATTGAGGAGCGGCACGCGGCGTGAAGTCGAGAGAACAAAGCTTTTGGCATTCGTCCGAAGGCTCCGCTGAGCTCCATCGAAACGCCAATTGGCATACATTAACAATATATTACAGCGCGGAGGCAGCGCTCGCAAATTACTAGCTGACGTGTTTCCCTTAAGCTGGACATTGACGGTCAGTTTTTCGCGTCAGTTGAACTGGCGTGCATCCAAAATTTGATCGTGAGTGTCGAATCATCATTCCAGAATTTTAACTGACGACGCGCCACGAAATTTTTCCGTGGCTACCATAATCCAACTGGCGCGTCGCGCCAAACTGACCGTGAGTGCGCAATCTGCAATACAACGCGTCAGTTCGCTCGCAGCGCTTGCGGTGATTGCGCGTGCTGTGTTTTTGTTTTTATCATGGCGGCGTCGTCGTCGTCATCTGGACGTGTCATAATGATAGAATTCATCGAAAAATATAGAAAGTAACGGACAAAAATTATAAAAATAAACATTATCGACTAAAAGCTGCAGAAGATTTTGTTTGGATAGAATATTCCAATTTTATTTAGATGTTATTTATAAAATCAAATTAGATATTATAGAAGTCAGATTTCATTCCCGATGCTAAGAAACGAAGAGTGGCAGTCAATCTCTCATGAGGGTTTATAAGCTTGTCTCATATTAGTATCTTGTTTAGCAATATATGGAGTTACAAGTTCTAGAAGCTTAAAATATGTCGCTTCATCCATCTCTAAATAGTTTCGCCAGTCACTCGGTCCTCATTCAACTCATTTAACAAATTAACGTGCGTGAATTGACTCCTTTTTTTAGCCATTATTTCATCTTTTCCTTTCTTTTTTGTTTTCTGGTTAGTATATGGCAACACACAGTAGCCGCAGTAACAAGTAATGTTTCATCTTGGGAATCAGAATCCATTTCTATTTCGTGGACGTCCGCAAAGAGAACACGTCCTTTATGCGGCCGGTCGAAAACTGAGGAGCCGGAGTGACGCCAGTGAGTAGGGAAATCTAGTTGGCGTAAAACCATTTGGAGTGACGCCACAGTTTTACGTCTAGACTGATGCGAAAACTGACCGTCAATGCCCAGCTTTAAAGCCCGGCACAGATAGCTGCGCACGGCTACGTTTCATACGTGTCTTTAGCTATGTTGAATACCAGCTGCCACACAAATGAACTCATAGCGGGCCACGCGCACGCTAGGCACGGCTGTGTCGGCCGAGCGAAGCTGTGGACACATTTTGGGCCACGGCAACACGTTTGCTTCTCGCTCACCCGCTTCTGCCCTTTTTCTCCCGAACCGTCGCAAGCGCTTTACTAGTTAGCACTTAAGGTGATTCGTCGCGGTCCGACGAAACTATTCTGATAATAGATGGCGTTGTAAGCAATATTAACAGAAAAATACGATTTTTAGCTCTCTCAGTGCAGTAAAAATTACGAAATAAATTTACCGGGAACTTTACATATACACGGTTCGATGTACTTCGTATCACCGCGATAATCAACCGCATTACGAAATTAATGGGGAAAACAGACCAATTTCGGTTCAGATATAGCGAATTTTCATCTACGCACACAGTCTCGCGGCGAACGGCAGCTCGCCTTTACATAAATTACGCTCTTATGCAGTCCACGAAAGAACGTATTTCGCTAAACAATTAGTAGACATGCTAGCGGTGCTGCGGACGGCAGCAAACCTTTACTTAAATTACGCTCTTATCCAGTCCACGAAAGTGCGTATTTCGCTAGACAATTATTAGACCGGCTGATCCGAGCAGTGCTGCCAGACGATACCAATATATTGTTGGTATAAATGGAATTACTTGACTTGGAAACTAAGAACCTTTGTAGGTATGTAATTGTATACATTACTATGTAGTAAAGACCGTTGCTATAACACCCTTCTGGTGAAATACTAAAAGAGTCAAGGGTTATGAAATTGAAGACTATCGCGTTTGTTTGACATTATAAAAAGGTTTAAAACGAATTTAACGCATGAATTTTGTAGCACCCGACGTTTCGGTGACGTTGCAGTCTGGCTCTTTTAATCTACTCTGGACAACGGCGACTGCAACGTCACCGAAACGTCGGGTGCTACAAAATTCACGCGGTAAATTCGTTTTAAACCTTTTTATGAGTCAAGGGTTGGTCATAGTGGTAGAAATAAATATATTTTTTGGAACGAAGTTTATTCAAGGCGTGCAATCCGCCGAAAACGACAGACGAAATGTCGTTACGTTGACTGAATAAGTACAAAATTCAAATATAGAATGTTGTCAAAATAAAAACAAAATTCAAAAGTGTTGCGAAAGTCATATTTTGTTTTAAATATCACAATAAAGATTTATAAGAGAAAATTGAACGATTTATCACAAAATGAAATCGGTGCGGTATATCCCCCTGTATATTTTTACGGTAACATTTCTTTTTGTTTTTAATAGCATAAAAACGAATTTACCGCGTGAATTTAGTAGAACACGATGTTTTGGCGCTGTTGCATGCGTCGTTGACCAGGGTAGACTGCTACCCTGGACGGTCTACCCAATCTACCCTGGACAACATCTCTTGCAACAGCGCCGAAACGACGGGTTCTACTAAATTCACGCGGTAAAATCGTTTTTATCCTATTTATAGCTGTTTCTATGTTGTAAAATATATACTCTATGCTTTTGTTCTCTTAAAAAAATAGATTGCTAACGTTCGTAGACGCAACAAAATAAATATTTATAATTGTGAGTGGTGGGACAGGTCATTGTGGCTGGTGGGACAAGCCATTGTGGCTGGTGGGACAGCTCATTGTGGCTGATGATACAAGTACAAAATGTGAAAATATATTGAATTATATAAGATAATTAATTGAATTTTAAAATATCATTTTCCTCTTTTGCATGGAATGTCCCAATAACGAAAAAGCGTTACCGCTCGATATAGCAATTATATAAACTTGTAATATTTGTAAAATTGTAAAGAACTTCGTTCCTGACGGCGGTCCCGCGATCGCAAGTTTATTTTATGTAAAATTCCAAAAAAAATACAACCCAGTTTGTATTATTCCATTCACACTATAGACAGTTTTTTAATGATACAGTTCGGGAAATATAGCATCACAAAATATATATTCTAAAATATAAAATATAAAAACGGACGGAATTCCACATTTGTCGTGAAATCTGCGAAAGACAAGATAAATTAGTCTTTTTTTTTGTCCTGGCTTCGATTATTTCACTGGGATCGATGCACCGACCCCTTCCACCCTGTACTCGTCTCAGGATTATTTCTGGTATTACACAAGTTTTATAGAAGTGTACCAGTTTTTTCATCATATCTTCTATGAACTGATAATCAGCATTCACTTTGACGATAGTAAGAGGGTCCGATAACCGTGCTGTCGCGACGTAATAGGAAAGTTTCATTCCCGTGACCCTCATTTGACCTTGCACCTGTAATCATATATTAAAAATGACAAATAAACCAAATTATGTAAACAGGTTCACCTAAGCTTCTGAAGCTTACCTGATAAAAATGATTGTGTTTCATGTTCATAACTAAACTGCCATCATTTTGACAAATAAGGGGGAAGTTGGGTTTTATTGCCGCAGCCTTTTGAACGAGCGTTAATCCTGTGGTGTCCATATTTGTTTTTTTCCTTTTACGTTGTTTCATTTCACTATCTTTTTTTTCTTCTTCTTCTTTTACTTCCCACTGTTCCAGCGATGGAAAACATTTAATTTCAAGCACTGCTTCTTCACCAATTACTATGCCTAAAATTATGAAGGTTATCTAAATGATGCATTTCACCATGAATGTTTAATAAGAGCTGTGTAATTATTTAATTAGCTGAATAAAAGTCTATTGATTTGCAATTTTCTTACCGTCAGGACTCGCGCCAATAAAATTGTATTCCGGATCTACATATAGACCAGCTTTACGTATCTGTTTATTATTTTCAACCGCAAATCTTTCTCGTATAACTGGCTCATTTAGCTGCCCGACAATGGTTGCTCTTGTTGAAAATTTACTACCATAAAGAATGGTTTTAACGTGTCCATGACATGGTGTCGTAGTTTTTCGTTTACATACCTAAAAATGTATAAAAATATATATTTATACACACATATATATATATTTATATATAAATATATATATATATATATATATATATATATATATATATATATATATATATATATATATATATATATATATATATATATATATATATATATATATATATATATATATATATATATATATATATATATATATATATATATATATATATATATATATATATATATATATATATATATATATATATATATATATATATATATATATATATATATATATATATATATATATATATATATATATATATATATATATATATATATATATATATATATATATATATATGTATATATATATATATATATATATATATATATATATATATATATATATATATATATATATATATATATATATATATATATATATATATATATATATATATATATATATATATATATATATATATATATATATATATATATATATATATATATATATATATATAGGTATATATATATATATATATATAATTATATATATATATATAAATAATTATGCTATTTACCATGCCAAATAGTGAGCTGGTTAATCTTTTATCCTTGTACGTTTTGTATAATTCACTATCATGCTGATCTCTGGTGCTAGCTTCTACTATTTTAATATCTTGTTGTGTCATCTGAAACAATTAGGTATAAACCTACTTTTGCAAAATACATAATATTAAATATATCCCACGGCAGGTTTTTTTTTTTAACACCTACCTCCATATTTTTTAACACCACATCCAATTCTTTTGCCATCTCCTCGTGGGAAAATTCTGGAGCGGGATTATCAGCCTCAGGACCATAATGTTCGTCTGTCGTGGCTGTTGGTTTTGAGTGGAATAGTCGACGGCGTACATATTTCTGTTGCCTCAGTCTCGACTTTTCTTTACGTAGAATGTAGGATTTAAGAATAGCACTCGGGCTATTCTTATATACCTTCTGCCATGCATCCAAATGCCAAGAATTTCCACTATTTCGAGAAAGACCTACAATAAAATTATTGAAACATAAAGTAAGATCATTTATATTAATAGAATTAAGTATTAGTGAGCACCGATGAGTTACCTAACCTAAAATTTGTTGAAACTAGTAAAAATACACAAGGGATTTCTACAGTAAACAGTAAAAATATTAAGCAGTAAAATAATACTCGGGAGAAACAGTAAAAATACACTCGGGACACATAGGTTTAACCTAAATTTCAATACTAACCTGCAAGCTGAGCTCTACGCTGAAAAGATCCTTGCTTGGTGAGGCAAATTCGTTTGCCACAATTAAATTTTGCCAATACACTCATCAAATTTTCTGCTACATTTGTTGTCTCTGTAGTCAGTCTCCCCGCCTTCATAACGATGGCCTCATTAGCAGCACGTATGAGACTCCACACAACTGCTTCTTGTTTAATGTTAGGAAGCACATTAGTATCGTGAGGAAACTATGAAATCAAAACAATCACATGTTATTAAAAAAAGGTTTTGCATATGTACGTTTTTACAAAAATACTTTTTGTTCTTTATCACGAACATACAAATAAAGACACGGATAGATCTACCTCTAAATTACCGTCATCCTTGGCTTTCTTCCATTTACAATAATATGATGCACAATTGTCATGTTCTCCAAATACATGGCAAAGGCCGTTCCGAAGGTCAGATCTCATTATCTCTGCTTTTCCTGAATTTTGTATGATAATTTTTCTTGCCACTATACTGAGACTTTTGACCCTAGGTTTCAATATTTTTCTTCCTTGCAAAGGTAGTTTAGTATTAGCTAAAATCTGAAATACAACTAACCATTGGCAAACTGATAAAAAAAAACATTTCTATAATTCTGTTAAAAAAATACCTTATATAAAGCTTTTGTATAATTTTTAATGATGTGGTTTTTGCATTCGATTTTACGAATTTGCCTCCCATACGATACATTCTCTTGCAGTTTGGCATAGACTGAAGAGTCGCCATCCCCAATAAATTCCAAATATTGCAATCCATGAAGAGCCTCACTTTCTTGGAAACCTTGCGCCTCTGCGCCTCCATAGCGGTGGAAGGCCCAGTGTAGTTTCGGCAACAGTCGTGAGGCTTAGGACTGTTTTTGCTATGTTCACAGATACAGCAATATTTGTTCCTGATTCCTAAATGTAGGCATTTTTTGGTCTCTTTGCCTATAATACAACCCTGAAAGTGAACGCATTTATAACATCACCAAACATTTGGTACAAATGTTTTAAACCAAATTTAAAAGTTAGAAATTAGCTACTCACGATGCCCGATGCTGCATTGTAATTATGACCATAGGACCTTTTGGACCAACCCCCGTCAACATAAACCGATATAAATGCAAAGCCGTTTTCGCTTACATTCCCTTTCGCTAAAGCGATGGCTTTTTCTTCTTGGCCTGCTTTAAGCATTTCTTCAGCTAGATGTTGTTCCCAGATCCTTCCTAATTTTTTTTCCGTTTTGTGAAACAGCTGCTGCGACATGGTTGGAACATCCATGATGTTGATTATGTGAGCTGCTTGGGTGTAATAGCTCCCAGAAGTGAGAGTGCCCCACACGAAAGATTTATTAGCTCTTTGTTTTTCACTCTCAGTTTCTCGTTCAAATACTCGTTCACAAATTAAACATTGAAAAATGAATTTGGAATGAAAGCCATTCTTGATTTCTTTCATAAATGTGATTTCCGATCCAGTGCACATCCGACTATGTTCTCCCAATTTTATGGCCCAGTTCATGACGTGGTTTATGTCGACAATCCTATATCCATGTAGGTTTTCGAGTGGTTTAGATGTGTCCCGTTCCACTGATAAAAGAAATTGCTCCAAAGTTGGGTCTGCTTGAGGCCACAGTATTGGTTCATCGATTGCAGAGTGCTCAACTGGCTCACCATGGTCATTTATATGATAAGCTGCACGTGATAAAATGGATTAATTTTATTATTGAAATTAGAATACACAGTGTGATTAATAAAACGTACGATGCGACATGTTACACTTACATTGGGAAGTACTGGCGTCCACGTGCATTTTCGGTACACGTGTATATGTTTTTACATTATTTTGTATACCTGCTATGTTGGCGTGCTTTTCATGTTGGGTGGGTATATCCGCAGGCGCATTTCTAATACTATCAAGAGACCCATCGTTATTCCAGGCTTCACGTCGCCTAAAATAAAAGGTCAGTGTTCCAAAGTTTACTTCAGGACATAGATTTGTTAATCTACTATGTTGTCTTTGTGTTAATCTACTATTGTTGTCGACTGGTAAGGAATGGCCCCTCTCTCTACTAATTATATAGGTATAAAATACAATTATAATAGATAGGTATAAGGTACTTACGTCATTTCCACGCCATGATGTCGTTTCATCATAGCCCTGCTCCTTTTGCTATTTGGTTTTGGGCCACAATATTCGTGTTTTTGGTATGCACGTTTCATGGTTTTGAATTCAACAATTAAACTTGGAAAAAGTAAGTAAGTAGGGTACACCTAACTACTAAACTAACTTAACTAACAATTAAACTTGGAAAGTAAGTAAGTAGGGTACACCTCGTTGACAAACTATTCAAAGGCAAATTGACATGACAGGCGATAGTGTTGCGCCTAGGTGCTTGGCAACATTACCACTGATAAACATTACTGCGATTCTCTGCTGCGGCGACCGCCCGCGCGGCTTATCAGCGACATCCATTTCATTCTTATACATAGCGCTGTCTCATAGCATGTTGGCGCGGTCACTCGCGAGCAAACCCACTCGCTCACACTGTCTACTAACACAAGCGTAGACAATAGTGAAATTTATTTTAGTTTGAAATTCAAAATGAACGCCTTTTAAGCATCGAAAATTCATGACATTTATTTCCCGGGGACGTAATTTTCTGTACATTTTTTTGGTATCAAACAAATAAGGAATACGGTAATATTTTCGGTTCCTATGGGAAATGAAATCTGTATGTAATGCGACCAAGACGATTCACCTTAAATACGTGTGCTCTTTAAGGCAATCGAGACGAAATGGACGTCAGCGTGGCGTAGTTTAGCAGTGTGGGGCGGCAACCAGAGATGCAACTAAAAAAAATGGGCCCCAGTGAAAAATTTTACGAAAGGCCCCTCCACCTACATTAGGGGCGGACCGTGATTTTGTGGGGCCCTGGGCTAATATGACTTGCAGGCCTGCCATTTTGTCAATTAGTTGACTAGACCTGTTGATTGAATTGTTATTACATCTATATATATAAAACAAAGTCGGGTTTGTTTGTTTGTTAGTCAGAATGCACAGTCGATTGGCTTACGCCGCACGGTGCGCAGACCGTCCAGGAGCTCCAGAAGATTGACTCCTAGGGGAAACTAGCCTCAAGGCCAGAGTCCTACCCGGAACCTACCTGGCCGGCCAGAGTCCTACCTTGAACGGATTTAAAATTGTGTGGTATTGTTAGAGTAATTGCTGTCATCCCGAGAGTCATAGCGTACACTAACTGTCAAAATATCAAGTAAATAGTTGTCTAAATGTCCAAATGTCAATAAATATAACCTGTTTAGTGTCAAATGAAAGGTATGATTGAGTACATTCCGAAAATATACATGTATCTATGTGGATGAATACATAAACCACAAATGTTCCATAAAAAATGCATAATAATAATTACAAATACAATAGTTCACTTTTTGTAACGACAGTCGTGTTTTTTATTTTTTTAAATATATTTACTTGTTATCAGTATTGATATCTTACTTAAGAGCTTAGAGATATTTGTTTAATTTAAACGAGGTAGAGAGGACGAGTAAAGTATTGAACATAACAACAAAATAAGACTGATTTTATTAAATATCTTCTTTATATTTGATACATTGATGCAATGCATCTTTCATTATCCTATTGACATTTGATTGAAACCTTAAATAACTGTATAAAATTTAACGCCCTCTATACTCATTTGTAAGTACTCTTTCCAACCATCTTTTTACATTAGTACCATTTCTGGTTGCTTGATATAATTTAGTGTTTATTAGTGTAAACAAAATTGATGAGAGCGGTTTGACCCTCTTCCCATGTATTGAGCGATTTTTGCCCATAATCAACCATTATTTTGAAGGTCTAAGCTATTCAAAAATATATATTTCATTGAGGTACCCGATTTTCCGTTAGCTTCTGGAATCATTTGTAGTCCTTTACTTGTAATAAATACATTTCTTAGGAGACGTTTTATGAATAAAAATGTTCATCCTGCAAAAATAAAAGATTTTTGCTTATGCTCAATTGAGGAGTACCAAAGCTTTTGGTGTTTGTCCGAATGCTCCTCTGGGCGCCATCAAAACGCCAATTGGCATACATTAACGATATATTACAGAGCAGAGGATGGCAGAGGCATCGCCCCCAAATTACTCGCTGACGTGTTTACCTTAACTGCTGTGGCACACGGGTGAAGGATTATTGCTATTGGGGTGTACGCTGTGCTGTATGACCGTCGTCGTCAAGAGAGAAAGTACCCAACGGACATTTTAGCACGAATGAGTTCAAATATCGATGCTTATTTTTATACCATCGATGGATAAAGTCCCCACACAACATGGCCAATATTTTCTGTGATAATGAAAGTAAAAAATACTTAGGTAACTAACTTTTATCCAACTACTCTAGTCAACAACTTCAACCTGACCAATATTTTCTGTGATAATAAAGATGGAATATGCTTAGGTAACTAACTTTTATTTAACAACCACAGTCACCAATCCAACACACTTTGAGTAATTTTAATCGATCTAATAATTAAACGAGGATATCGTTTCAGACTTCAACCTGACCAATATTTTCTGCGATAATCAAAATGGAATATACTTAGGTAACTAACTGTTATCCAACAACCTTAGTCAACAATCCAACACACTTTGATTACTTTTAATTGATCGAGTAATTGAATGATCTATCTAACATTTTTTGACATATTTTTTGGACTTCAACCTGACCAGTATTTTCTGTGATAATCAAGGTGGAAAATACTTAGGTAAATAACTTTTATCCAACAGCCTTATTAAACAATCTAACATACTGATTACTCTTAATCGAACCAGTAATTGTAATTATGACATATTTTTGGACTTCAACCTGACCAATATTTTCTATGATAATCAAGTGGAATATACTTAGGTAACTAACTTTTATCCAACAATACACTTTGAGTAATTTTAATCGATCCAATAATTGAATGACGACATATGTTTGAACTTTAGGTCATGGTGACCCGATTATAACTTACGAACAGGTGTATCTGAAGAAACGCAAGGCAGAGCTGTAAAACATGCGCTGAAAGTTATGAAAGCGAATATAACAACTATATATTTAAGGTCATTCTTCTGTGTTTACAAATAATACCTAGTCATAATACCTAGCTAATAGGTATCATACGAAATCTCGTATTATAGGAATTAATAATACTTTGTTATTTTAAACACAACTTCGACTATCATTTTAATGATTTTTTTTTTGCTCATGCCTCATATACCTAGAATACGCCATTTGCAGTATGTATCTATCTTCATGGATTGTGGAGTTATTGGGCTCGATTGCATTTCTTCGTGAACTAAAATCGGAAATAAGTCCATGTGGACGAGACAGGGCAATACGCTAGAGCGGGATGTGAGATAACCGGTTGTCACTTTTTCGCAATAAAACTGTGCGCCAAGGTCAAATCTTACGCCGCACGAAATATGCTCGAATTTATTCGGACGAGTATAAGTTCGACAGGTAGTATTTATCGACTATTGTTCGTTTCATATTCCGCTCTAACCTATTGCTCTGTCTCGTTCGCTTGGACTAATTTTAGTTTTAGTTCACAAAGAAACGCAATCGGGCCCATTGACGTTAGAAGTCGGTGCACCACTACGCTAAGCTTGTGCGGTAATACGATATTATTTATTATTATTATTATTATTATTATATTATACACTAGCAGCTTAAGGCTGATGAGTGTATATCACATGCACTTGTTTTTAAACTTGTGACTGTTTTGAACTAAGAAAAATGTCCAGTTTGTTTTTAAAGCTATTGACAGAGATAGCACTGATCACATCCTCTGGTAACGCATTCCAAGCATCCACTACACTTGTCAAAAAATATTTCCTGGGGTTCGATGCTGCAATTGTCTTATTTAGCTTCAACGAGTGTCCACGCAGTTGCTTATTGGTGTTCAGGGTATACATGCTCTCGAGGTTGGGCACACTGTAATAACCGTGAAGCATTTTGTAGCTTTCTATTGAGTCTCCTCGCTGCCTACGTTCCTCTAATGTTGTCAGGCGAAGTTCTTTCAGTCGTACTTCGTATGGTTTGTTCCTCAGCGATAGCACCAACTTTGTTGCTCTTCTCTGAACTCTTTCCAGTTGCTCTATATATTTCCAAAAGTAAGGATTCCATACCTGGTAGGAGTATTCGAGGAGCGGGCTAATGTAGGTTTTATAGAGCTTGAGGAAAAGTTCACTGGTGATAGTGGAAAAAGCTTTTGAGTTTGCTATCTTAACTATTTCGTTTATGTGGGTTTCCCATTTGAGGTCCCAGGAGATAGTGATGCCGAGGTCTTTCTGGGTCATAACTGGCTGTACTGTTTTCCCCTCAATCGTATATGCTAACCGTGGATTTCGAGATCCGATATATAGGACAGTACATTTATCTGCATTGAGAGAAAGCAGCCATTCCTTGGTCCACTGCACTGTAGAGTTAAGGCTGTCCTGGATGTTCTGGTGAGCTATGAGTGGGTGATATGAGCTCATGTGAGTTATAAAGCGTATTGTTTCGCACATAGACAATTTTAAGTGGCCCTTTCGCATGTCACGTCAAGACGTAGTATGTGTTGTCATCGGGAGGTAACTAAAAAATATTAGTAGAAAGATAAATCAGGGATTTAAAGCACAGAAAATCGCGCAAGCCTTTAATTGCACGATATACGACACTACGTATTTCCACGAAATACGACCTTTTAATTTATAAATTCTATAAGAAAAAGAAAGCATGTTTAACGCAATCACATACACACACGCACGATACAAGAAACAAGTCACTTTATATCCATTCATTGCAAGCTGCCACTTCAGAGTTCCAACGCACAACGATATATAGAAACGTCAATTATTCAAGCTGCGACAAATATATAAATAATGAAATACGTTGATTTTTATTTTTTATTTGTTGTGTGGGGATTTTGTAAGGTCTTTATGAGCCTTGTAATCCTGCGACCATTGCTGATCTATTGTGTTCGCCACCTACTATAGTTCCGCGCTTAGCCTCGTGTCATTTAAGAACCTTAACAGGCTTTTGGCGCCAGATTGTTTTGCCTCCTCAGGTTGGAGGTAATGACCACCTAAGTGGGTGTATCTTTTATGCATCAGCGGGCCACACTCGCACATCAGATGCAGGATATTTTCCTCTGCACCTTGGAAGAACCTGCACATTTTCGTGTTCGAAAACGAACGAAAAAAATAATTGTTATATAAATGTTCGTACAATTTGAGTGTTTTAACTTAAGGATTGATGTTATATTATTTAATTGTTACATTTTAATAGTTTATATTTCGTCTGTATTTTCTACATCCTAAGCGGGTTTTTTTGAAAATAAATATGATTTCAAATTAATACATGTAAAACAGATTTATGAAACTTTTTTATTTACTAATACTATCGGTCGTAAAGTCCATAGCTGACACCGATATAATAATTGCTACATCACACACTCTTAATATCAGCGGTCATTATATATTTGCGACCTTTCACCGCCTACATACGGACGAATTCACGAGCCTGCATGCTATTGGACCGGATATGATGTCATGAAAATTTATTTCCGCTGACGTAATGAACTTTACGTTTTCGATTAAATTCTCTTACGCTCCGTATATAGTCGTATAATAGTTATAATGTAGTATACATAAACTGCATTTCTGCTGAGGTAACAGGTAATATAAATTACATATTTACCTACATACTTAACTGTAGATTTTATTTATTTTATTTTACATTCGGGTAGTGAGTCATCTTTTGGATTTGTCGACTACAACGGGCGAACCCGTCAGCCTAGGAAGTTTTAACGATAGTGGTGGATAGGTGAGTGTTTCTACGCTACCTAGGGGCGAAACAAATTACCTATTTAGCCGCAGCTACATAAAATGGTGTAAGCAGAGCTCCAAATCTATTGCGGTCAGACATCACGGGATATAGGGGTAGGTAAACTGGGTATCTGCCCCGGGCGGCAATTTGAGGGAGCGCTAAATTCATGTGTTAGAAATAATTATATTTTAATTAAGAGATTAGCATCCAGCGCGTGTCTTTTTACACAACTACCCTAAAAAATGATTGAAATGTTTTCAGGGTTTATGTATGTATGGATGTTCTGTATATGTATATATATGATAAGGTTTGTAAAGAAATCCGTTTATAGGATGATATTTTGATGTAAAATAAAATTAGTAAAAGCTACTTAAAAAGCAGCGAAGGAAATCCCAGCTTGGATCGGGAAATGCTAATATTTGAATAAGATATACTTACGGATGTGCACGACTTTCGACTGTGCAATGTACGTTTATGGGTCCCTTTACCGTCGACGAACGATCACTATTCATCCATATATTTCACAAATAAATGCCTACAATTTAGACGAATGTGTGTCTGTGTGTGTGTGTGTGTGTGTGTGAGAGGGTGTGTTTGTGTGTGTGTGTCTGTGTTTTTATCACCCTCAATTTCGTTAAATAGAGGGTGATAAAAAGAAAACATTCATATTCATTATAATTTAGTGCCAATTGCGCCAGTCGCGCAAACCGCCCAGTATAGCCCGAATTGCTTCCTCAGATTCAAACAACCGATATCCCACTTCAATTCTTATCAAAATAAGTAAATTTATCGTCTCAACTGTTTAAAACAAAAGACTTTTCCCTTTTACTGCATAAATAGTTAAAGAGATAATACGACATAGGTATGGAACCGCGACCGTGTCGTAATCTATCTATACTAACATTATAAAGAGGTCAAGTTTGTGAGTTTGTGAGGTTGTAGGAAGTAATCTCTGAGTCTACTGAACCGTTTTTGAAAATTCTCTTACCAATAGAAAGCCACGTTTTTTTTTGAGTCTCATAGGGCTATATATTAATCCGAAAAATGAAAAGACTTTTTCGTGGTAATTGGATTTGCAAAGTGAGTCGGAGAAAAAACGGTCGAATGAAAAGGTTTCTTACGAACGATGAGAGATATTGATTGAGTTCTAAAGAAAAGTTGTAGAGCTTGGTAATGCCTACAAAAAAGTCAGTGACAGCATATGTATGTCTAAATTTTATATTTAAGTCACAAAAAGTAGTTTTTTTATATTAAAAAAATAATTTAAATCCATAGGTCATGTTTATTGGTCATATTATCAACAATTATGAATTCATATCAAAATAAGTAAATTTATCGTCTCAGGTGTTTAAAACAAAAGACTTTTCCGTTTTACTGCATATAATTTCCCTTTTACTGCATAAATGGTTAAAGAGATAAGACACTCACAAATAAGACACTCACAAGAAGACAGTCACAAATAACGGTAATATAGTCAAATTGGCATGAAAATACATACATACATATGCAGTAAAAATATAACCCTTCTTTTGGCAGTGAGGAAATAAATCATAGCACTCAGTACAAACCGAACCACACTCATAATTTCATCACAAGTAAAAAGTTTTACCGCCCAACGAAGTCAGCTAGTGTTAAATATAAGAAGATGCTGCGTTACCATACTGCCTTTATCTACATGGGTCAAGTCAAATCGGGGTTATATTGAGTGAATTGTCAGAGAGCGTCGACCATAAGACCGAATATCGCCTATTCAATTATTCCTTTGTTTGACTTTGTTGTAGGACGTCAACCTTTCAGCGGGATGCAAACTACCCGTTTATCCCATTACGACAACAACGGGTAGAATACCACGGACGGAGGGGGCGAGAAGCCGATAGCGAGCGTATTTACAAAGGAAATACATTTATCTGTAGGTTTCTCTGCAAGACGTAGTCCGTTCAATCGCTGAAGAAGACACATTATCGAGTATTAGCATGCTTAAATTATTGATTATATAGCGTATTAGATTGCTTAACGCCGTCCTACGATTTGGCAACCGGGATTTTACTACGACACGAAACGTGTAGATGGCACTCATTGTTCCAAAAATTGATTAATCTTCGATATTTTTTTTCGATATGGCAACTTTCGTGGTATAACAGTATGGCGACGCACTGTAGTTGTTGTTGTTAACACGCCTTTTCGGTATAAAATAATAATATAGTAACAAACGAATTTTTAAATCATAGCTCTTAGCATTGCAATTTAATTTACATAAAGATGTCATCTAAGACTAGGTATCGCGGTTGTTTGAAATTATTAATAAGATAATAAATTAATAGTTTTAAAAAAACACACTAAAACACGCTTTTGGGCTATGATACGATATTCACATACACACGGCTATGATACGATATTCCATCATGGAATGCCAGTGCCTATCTTCCGGCTTCATCGTCAGACCTTGAAACCTAATCGTGGTCAAAGTTCATTCCAAGACTTTTCTAACAAGTCCAAACACAGCTATGATACGATGTTCCATCAAGAAGTTCCAGTTCATATCTTCCGACTCCATGATCAGATCAGTTCGACAGTACCATATTATTGTATTGTCATCAGAACTACATACAGCGTCCAATTTTCATGACGCTACGATCCTTGGAAGATGGTTAAATTAGTTACCTTAGATTCCATTACATAGTTAGTTACATACAGGTCGACCTAATAAAAGCGTGTTAAAATGAATTTACCGCGTGGAGTTTGTAGCACCAGACGTTTCGGCGACGTTGCAGTCGCCGCTGTCTAAGGTAGACTAGTCTACCCTAGGGCCTAGACAACGGCGGCTGCAACGTCGCCGAAACGTCGGGCGCTACAAACTTCACTATTTATAATAAAGATATATTTTTAAAATTTGGTATACAGGTTTCAAAATGTAATAATTACGCACTTTATTCTTTAAATAGTAATAACGTATTAATTACGCACTTTATCTTCCTGACTCTTATTGCTATACTTTGATTTTGATTATTTATACTAAAATGAATTATTAAAATTTTAATATTTTAAAATTATTTTTCTTTCTATTATTATTTTTTAATAGATTTTTCGTAACGTTTAATTTTGATTTTATTCATTTTGCTTTTAAATGTAAGTTTTATTCTTACTAATGTTGTTTCTCACTGTAGTAGGTAGGTACTCAATTTTGATGCTTTCTATTTTTATATTTTTCTAGGGTTTTTATTTTTTTTTGTTTCTTTTTTGGTTTTTTGGTTCGATTAAATATTTGTGTTTTTCATTTTTTCTTTTTTTTCTTTTTCTAGTTTTTTTTTTCTGAATTTCTCAATTATTATGTTTATTTAATAATTAGACTTTTAAATGTATTTTTTTCTTCAATGCAATTAAAATGTAATTTCATTTGAAGGATTTTTATTGGAAATATAATTTCCATATCCAGATCAGGTTTTTGAAACTAAATACTTACCTTATACCTTACCTTATAAATACTTACCTTCTATATTATTTCTGTTATTTTCTAAGCCTATTGAAAAATCGAAGGATGGTACTAATAATTTAATGTTATTATTGTTATCATTGCTTAAATTATTGGGTTTTTATAATCAATCAGTCCTCTAAAAAAAAGCATTCATTATCAATGTATTAACTCTTAGAGCGCCGCCGTCACATACGCTGTGCCAGACGATTTTTGTCCCTCAGCGCCGGCGTCACACCGTCTGTGACAGCAGATGCGGCGCTGATTTTTATTTTTTTTCTACCTAATGGTTTACACCGGCGTAATAAATTTAAGTACAGCCGCTTGCCAATAAAACTAGCAACCGAAAGAAATATCGCAGTTTACAAAATATCATTTTTGAGATGCCTAAACCGACCCTGAAATGCGTACATCATAATTTCTTCGGACGGCAACGTTTAAAGTCGTTCCTAGAGTATCTGTATTAGTGATTTGTGTTGTGGATACCAGAAATAATGTAAGTAGATGTTGTTTTAATATTATTTAAATATATTATTGTCATATATAAACCTTCAAATCTCCGAAATAGGAAGTAACAATGGGTATTATTCGCGATTCAATGCCGGTTCCTTGGAACAGTTAACACAAGCAAGCCGTTTATTGAGTAAAATCTCGTATTTTTTCAAATAATTTATAATAAATTAAATATCATGTTATTGGAAATTTAGTCTAGATTACATATACTTAAATTAATCTGACGTTTCACAAGTAATTTCATGGAAAACTTTAACTTACTGTAGCAACGACCAAACACATCGCGACTATAGAGGATGTTTTATATTTGTTACATAATGATTACAAGAAAGTTTTTTTTTATTTATTTTTTTAACGAAATATTTTTTAACATAAAAAAGTGAGTTAATATCGCTATATTTTTTTTTAATTCAAACTTTGTTTCCCAGGATATTCAATTTCCGAGGATATATATTTTTTTTATTATTTCCATTTCTTTGTAACAAAAGTTTACGAAAAATAACCTGCATACGATTTTTAACAGTTTTTTAAGTACATAAACAAAAAGTATTTGATAAAATATAAAAAAAAATGGAGTCTACATTTTTAAAGTTTTTAACTATAGTTTTATGTATAGAATCAAGCTTACGTCTTTTACTCTCCAATAAATACTAAACTTGTATCTTCATTTTTGAGTCTTAAAATTCCTTGATGTCATAGATTTTTGATTTGAGAATTCCAAAGAGAGATTAGAGGTACAGTATTGTATAGGCAATTTCGGCGAGCAAGGATCTGCGGCAATTCGTAAAGTCCGTATTTATGATTTTGACATGTAACGGTATCGCCAGCGTTAACCACCAGACCACGCGTTTCCAAACTGTTAAAGTAATGTACAAAAAAAGAGACATGGACATACATACTATCTTATATGCAGAATCTTTAAAAATAAACATTAGTATAGAGGAAAAAACATAGCTCTATGCATATAAATGTGTTAGCATATCCGAAATGAGGCGAAGTCGTACAACCAACTAGACCTATAAGGTCTGTATCTGGCTGTGCTGGAAATATATCTTTGAAATACATTGGTAAATCATTTACATAAACTAAAAATAGAATAGGGCCCAAAATTCAAGCCTGCGGGACACCAAATTTATTAATTAAAGCAATCGAACAGTGTTTCGTAATGTTTTGATTTTGACAATGTGTAATTTCCACGATTAAAGTTCTATTTTTCAAATATGAATCAAACCATTTTAAGCAGTCCTCTCTAACTCCATAATGATTTAGTTTGTTTAGTAAAATATCACGTCCAACGCAATCAAGTCGCCTAGATAACCATAGTCAAAATAGTCGCCTAGATAACCATGTCAATGAGTCTCGGAAGGGTATAAAAGAATTTTGGTTACGAATGTATTCTATTCGTTAGAAGGTATTGTGTATTTTCGTCTACAATCAGGTCGCTTTAAATATAATATGTAAGTATAAGTTACTGCTTTTTGTGGGTAATTTTTATATTTTCATTATCAATGGTGCTTTATAATTCTATAATCCTAATACTAGCAGTCCTACTTGTCAATGTTTCATAAATAATAACCCCCTTAAAATGTTGTAGGTATTCAAACACCCGACATGTATTTTATTATTTTACCTATAGAATATTGTATTGTCATCGGAACTTTTTATGTATGTAAAATTTAAAAATAATTGGTTATGTAAAAGTTCGTCAAAATCGAGTTACAAAAGTAGACCTACCTTCTGTCATTGTACTGAGAAACAAATGAAGTTCAATTAAAGCCATAAATAGTAAATACAACATTTTTGTACATATTATTGTTTTTGTTACGGACAATAACGAATAAATAATTGTTTTTACACCAAATCAAATAATGAACTCGATAATATACTTGAGATCATAGTTTTAAATTATAATATGAATATTTTAAATTACTTTATTTATAATTCTAAAACTACTAACCATAAGTTAAAAAGTAATGTTTATAGTATCCATGCAATTTCTAGGACTTTCATTTGCCAGCGGTCAGTGGAATTATTTGGGAATAAATGTTTTCTTTAATAAATTTTATATGACATAAATCACGATGTTATTTGTTGCTCTTGATCTCTTTCAGACTTTTAAGCTAAATTTTATATGGACATTATTTCTGAGTTGCCGAATATTTCGTGTCATCTCAGAAAGTCAACCTGGTGAGTTATAATTGTAAGATATGTTGACATTTTTGAATGTAAACTTTATATTTATTATTGGTACTTAACTATCACTATCAAACAATCGTCATTGAGTACCTGTCTTATATTCGTATAGTAAAATAAATCTAAAACGGTAACAGTAAGTTGTATTTTTGTTATCTACTTAATCAAGATAAGAATTAATATAAAATTATGAAATAACTAAATCTCAAAATATCACGACAATAATTACTGGTAAAATATTTTGTTTACAATGATGAAAAATAATAATCAGTAGACTAATAATACGCTAGTGTTCGTAAATATAGATGAGTACAATAAGTAACCCTAATGAAAATATATTTCTTAAAACGTTGACAATGATTCTAATACGTTAACGCAAGTCCAATGTGACACGGTGTCTAATTAAAAAGGACAAATTTAAAAGAAATGATTGACGAAGTAAGAGTTGTTGCAGATTAAAGTTTTGGAAACAGAGTACAGACCCTTCGTCCCAACGCAGGGATATCGATGCTTCGACCTTCATAGGGCTTCGTCATTGTATCGGTCGGTCGCGTGGGAAGTGACAAACAGATGTTAGACATTACGATTCGACTTGCTTGAGTAACCTAAAAAAAGGAGTGGCCTTTTGAATCACCTTTTGCAGGTATATTATAGTCAGTTACTAGAAGCATGGCTACTAATAAATTAAGCGCTAAAATATGAACGGTGTGATTCTTTTACACCTGTTTTATTTATTTACGAATGATGGTTTTACTCAAAATGTGGGATAGTTGCAATCTATAAGTAAAAAAGTACCTACCCAGGAAGTACCTAGGTACAAATTTTTTAATAATTTATATATTATATACTATATTCCCTTATTAATATTATTAATAATAATTACACTTATACTTTTACTATACTTTAATTTTATTGGAAAATACCTAGGTATTTTTTTTTTCAAAAATAGCTATAATTATATTGATGAAATTTTTCGAAAATTATATTTTTATGGATAATCATAACACACCCTTACTAATTACTTTGAGAAAACTGTTTCTGGGTAGTGTTTTGTAGCTACCTAGCTATTCAACGAAATTGGTATTAAAAATACGAAATAAATGGGTATATAGTTGGGGATAAAAAGGGATTTTACTAGGTAGGTTACCTAGTAAAACTTTGTCTTGGTAGCCGTTATGTTTAGTTTCAAGATTTCAGAGGCATTACAGAGAGTCTAACTAAAATAATATATCGATCGTTTACAAACACCCTATGTTTTGAGTCACGTAAACTCCGCCGGAAAAAGTAAAACCAAAAATATTGACAAATTGAAATTAATATTACACTACTTATTAGTACTATAATGTTATACGATTTTATTTTTATTCTAAAGATAATTTATTTAACTTTCTGATAATTTAACAAAAAGTGAAAAAATATGCTCAAACAATTAATTGTGGGTGTTTTATTTGCGTTCGGGAGAAAATGACACTCGTTTGAATAAATCATTATTCTGATCAAACGACCTTGGCTATCACTGTGAAATTTTGATAAATAGGTTAACAAGTAAATAAGTTAGGCAATTCATTAATAGATATTTAGTGGTTTTGATCGATATGATGGTAATATGGAAAATACTTAGTATAAACACAGCGCGGCGCTCGCCCTTCTTTTCAAAACAGGCTGGCGCGGGGCGTACAATAGCTTTCTGGAGGGCCGGCGGCTGAAAGGTTAATATCAATAGATAACCAAATAAATTGCTATAAGTTTCACCGTCGATGATATCAGAGCCACTGCATTTCGCTGGCGCGGAAAAGTTGCCAAAATCTACTACCGAGTTTAACAATCGAATACCATATACTCGTAAAGGTATAATCAATGCAAGTAGTTAATTAAGTACAAATTGCACACATCTGTAAAATAGATAATAGCCAAGAAGTAGCGCCAAAAAACAGTTTTGTAAAAGCTGATACTCTCAGATCAGACAGTATTTTGGCCATAGAAAGCCGGCGTAGTGTCAGCGTCAGCAGGCCAGACTCCGGGACACCTGGCGCTAGTGTATAAGGAAAGGTCTAATTTTTATGCAAAGCTGCAATACAGAACTCGAAACAAATGGTCAGACTACTTTACAATAGAAAGAGTGGCGTCAGCATTCTCCATACATGTCACAAAAGCGAAGTTCTTGCAAATACGGCGATACGTAGTTGTCGGCAACTATTACGCATTAGTCTAATGTGCGCGCTATATAATAGACTTTCTTTTTGTGACATGTATGGAGTAATGCTGACGCCACGCATCCTATTGTTAAGCAGTCTGACCATTTGTTTCGAGTTCTGTATTGCATCCACCGTCTACCGATGAATTTTCAGCTTTTCCAAAACCCTTTTGGGGTAATAGATAAAATTACACCTTTCCTAGTACGCCAGCGCCGGGTGTCCTGGAGTCTGGCCTGCTGACTCTACCCCGGCATTCATTTGTCAAAATACTTGAGGAGCTAATGGGCCCTTGCTGAGATGGCCACGAAGACCGTTCAGGGTCGGTCACACTAACGGGTCAACACCCATTCGGCGGCCTCCACGCATGAAGCGCGAGCCCGGGCAGGACTCTGGCCTTAGGGATAGTTTCCCCTAGGAGTCAATATTCTGGCGCTCCTGGACGGTCTGCGCACCGTGCGTCGTAAGCTAATCGACTGTGCATTCTACGACCATCGGCTACCCGATTCCGGGTGAACAGCCGGGCAAAGGATGCCGTGGTTCGCGATAGATTCGGTTGACACCGTTTCACCGCTTCGCAAGGGAGAAGACCGCGCAAGCGACCTCGAACTCGTAACCAGTCGAGAGACCGGAGTAATCTGATCGCAGCTGGAAGTAAGGGCGTGAGTGTAAGCCCGCTGGGTAACATACCTGGTTATCTCGCGGATAAGGCGTTGGCCTCTTACGGGCATGTGGCGGAGCTTGACAATGGACTGTTTTTGTCCTTGTCTTCTGCGCTCACTTCACGGGAGATCATATTTCGCTAAAACATCCTGAGGTGACGGGTTCGCCCGTTGTAGTTGACAGCTCTAGTTGGTCAAAATACTATCTTATCTGAAAGTATCAGCTTTTACAAAACTTTTATACTTTTTTGTCGTTGGCTCCCCAAGATTAAATATTAGATAATTAAATATTCGATGGCTCCCCAATATTAAATAGAAGATGATGCAGCTTTGGCTCTCTGCCTTCATCTACATGGGCCAAGTCGACTCCGGGTCAGATTAAGTGAGTCGTCAGAGAGCGTCGACCATAATGCCGAATATCGCCTATTCAATTATTCCTTTGTTTGAGTTTGTTGGAGGACGTCAACCCTTCAGCGGGATGCAAAACTACCCGTTTATCCCATTACGACAACAACGGGTACAATATCACGGACGGAGGGGGCGAGAAGCCGATAGCGAGCGTATTTACAAAGGAAAGAAATTTATCTGTAGGTTTCTACAAGACGTGACACGGTCGATCGCTGAATACACACAATGGAGTGTTGAATATTCTACGTGAATTATTCAGCATGCGTATCTATGTTTCAAAATACAGGTTCACTTCAATTATCGCGCGCGAGGTAACGGGCACACGCCAGATTTGATGTAGGGGCAGACTGAGCCAACGTACGCAATGTAAGCAACGCATTATGATATCTGGCCCTTGAATTCGAATGAAAGCAGGCACAATTATCCCACTAAAATTTGCGTGATATATGTGTGGTGTTTTCACGTAAATTCAAGGGCCAGATGTCACAATTCGTTGCGTATGTTGCGTACGTGTGCCAGACCCCTAAATGTAAGGGCAGACTGGGCCCACTTGCGCAAAGTAAACGATGCAACACTCCCACGTTGGTGTGCATATTTGTCCCACGTATGCAACGCATACAGAGTGAGTTTTTAATTAGTGACATCCTTGAAGCTGAGGAATCAGTACCTACCTACGAGCGAACAAGCAAGTTTTAATTTATAAAAATGAAAAAAACATTTTTTTTATAATCTTGATTGATAAATAAAAGTTTGACAAACGTTGAGCGCGCTGCGCCATCTTGCACTAATAAACAATATTCGCGATATATTACCTACCGCTAGATGGCGCAAGGCTCTCAACTCTTTTTATACTGTTTTTCAAAACATTCAATATTTAAAAATAAAAAAAAACATTTTTTTTTTCGTTTTTCTTATGTGTTCCATCAAAAAAAAAACAAATGTTGCTTATTTGCTCGTACTGATTGACTCACTTCAAGGACGTCACTAATTAAAAACTCACTATGGCATAAGAAGCTGTTGCCACTTCTCAGAAGGTGCACTATAGTAATTGTAAACAACCGCTGTACAATATCGCATCTTCGAGGGGTCATTCCGCCATTTCGTGCAAATCGCCTGTAAACTCTAATATCAGACTGCATACCGCATTTAGAAAAAAAGTTTTATTGAAATATATTTACTCTAAGTGTGAGGAAGAAGGCTCTTCAGGAAATCTAATTCTAAAGTACATAGTTTTTTTTTATCTTAAAAATACATGGAAAAATTTCATTCCTCTCCACCTCCAAACCACAAACTTCAAATTCGTCGATGTGTTGTACCTAAACTTGCCAACACATACTTAGTTGTCTTAGCATACATGAAAGATAAGGTAAACACACTATAGGTATTAAAATATAAGACATCTACAATTACATATAAACAAAATATTTCTACTTTTGTCTTTGGCAACAGAGATTCTATAATTTCCCGCGCAAAAAAAAATAAGTATATCTTGCTCTGCAACAGGAGCCCAAGCTTCTATCGTAGATCATTATGCTCCTCATTGGTCAGTCTGTCGCGTAAGCTCTGAAGGCTGTGTGAATAGTCGCCGTGTAAAAAGATATTTAAGTTCTTTCTCTTCATTTCGAGTTTGTCACCGTTCAGCAGTCATTACCATCCATCCAAGTCAAACAGTAAGTACAAAACAAAAAAGCTAAGTTTATATCCACTTTGGTGTGTTTTGGTAGGGTCTTTTCGTCCACTGTTATTGAACCTTCAAGGTCATCAATCATGCGAAATATGCAGAATAAACTTCCATTATTTCATTCCACTCCTTGTCATTACCTTCCTTACCTTCCAAATTTATGTAGGATGGTAATGAAACGTATTGGAAGGTAATGAAAACGTGTCAGATGGTAATGAAAACTTTTGGAAGGCAATGAGTTATTGACCATTTCGAATGGTTTTGAAGGTTTTTATAGAAAACTTAAGAGCTAAGTAGATAAATGTCAATTATCTATATGTCAATTTTGGCCTGTTTAAGTTTATTTGGGGTAAATTATGAAAGAATTCTAGAAGAAAGAGAAGAATTATAGAAGAAAGAGAGCTAAGCTCTTTTATCTCCAGTTTCATCTACGTACCGTGCAACCATACCAAGCATTTGGGGAGATTAAGCGTTGGGATTGACATCACATAACCTGAATTAATCAATCGCGATTTTGTAGAAAGCTTCACTCAATACGATGAAATTATAGTTAACCATGTGTTTAATGTAAACCACCTTGCTAGCAATGAGATAAAAGACGATACACCGAAAGTTCATGTAGCAAGCAATGTATTGAACAACGAAACACCCGCTCTTAATAAATACATTAAATGAAGGCATAATTATTTCAATACCAAACCAAGACGATAAGTTAGGATGACAATTTTTTTTTATTATGAATGAAGCGTGGAAGTGTACTACCGTTTTTGAGACACAACGACATATAAAAGTCATGCCGTTTTATATGAATACTGACGGCACAATGTTGATAAGCACACTGATGACGTGGATCATTATCCAATACAAAAAATACACACTGATGACGTGGATCATTATCCAATACACAATACAAAAAATTGCAACGCCAAAAAAGAAAATGTTAAGAATGTAGCTTGTCATGGTGTACATTCCGACAATATTGATGATTTGGGTAATAGTCCAATATCTATTAAAACAAGCTGTATTAGTACATAGGAAAAAATTGAGAATACTCAAATGGCACATACACCGTACTTTTTTTTAATGTTGGGATAAATCTAAAATATAACGGAACGGACCAAAACAGCCTGGGCAACGAACAGTTTCAACCGCTTCAAATCACCAGGACTAGATGGAATATACCCAGCCCTCCTAAAATGGGGAGGAGACAAACTTATCGAACAACTAGCAAGCATACTATGTAGCTGCATCGCCTTTAGATACATTCCACAGAAATGGAGAGAAGTAAAGGTGATCTTTCTACCAAAACCAGGGAAAACTGATTACACAGACCCGAAATCTTTCAGACCCATTAGCCTTACCTCCTTCATGCTAAAAACACTAGAAAGACTATGTGACAGAGAACTGAAGGACACAGCACTTAAAAACATAGGTATTTACCCGAACCAACACGCATACACACAAGGCAAATAGACAGATTCAGCACTGCATGCCGTTGTAAACAACGTAGAAACTGCACTAGCAAGGAAAAACTCCTGCCTAGGCACCTTCATCGACATAGAAGGAGCGTTCGACAAGACAAATTTCAGTAGCATTCAACAAGCTCTAAACAGACATCAAACCGAACCATTGATTACAGAATGGATAATGAACATGCTAAGAAAGAGAATCATCAGGCTATTTGAAAACCAAAATCACCAGGCGCTCGTGATGAGAGGATGCCCACAAGGAGGTGTACTCTCGCCACTTCTATTGAACCTGGTAGTAAACGACCTGATAACAAAACTAAACAACAATCATTTCCTAACAATAGGATATGCAGATGATCTAGTAATAATGATCAACGGACTAGTAACAAGCACATTGTGCGACCTTACACAAACAGCTTTGAAAATAGTAGAGAAATGGTGCAAGGAGAATGACCTATCGGTAAATCCAAAAAAGACCGACACCATTCTCTTCACACATAAACGGAAATTGGGTACATACAAAATGCCAACCTTGTTTGGATCCAGACTAACGCTATCTAAAGAAGTAAAGTACCTAGGAATAACTTTGGACGAAAAACTAAACTGGAATAAACACCTAGAAAACAAACTAAACAAAGCAACAGTCGCCTTCTGGCAATGCCGAAGAATGGTGGGCAAGAAATGGGGACTAGCCCCACAGATTATACTGTGGATGTACAAAATGATAATAATACCAATGATAAGCTACGGAGCTGTAGTATGGTGGCCCCGCACCCAACTTACTACTGAAATCAACAAATTACAGAAAGTGCAAAGGCTAGCATGTATAGCAGCGACCGGCTGCATGAGATCAACTCCGACAGCGGCGCTGGAAATCATGCTAGGGCTTCTTCCACTACACTTACATATACAAAAAGAAGCAGCCGCAACGGCTACTCGTCTAAAGAATCTAAACTTATGGCCCAAATATAAAACACCGCACACGAATATATATGATAATATACTGTCAAGTTTTCCAATGCTGGATGCGGCAATCGACAGAATACCCAAAACTGTGATCTTCTGGAAAGAATATGCCATATCATTAACAGAAGACTCAAAAGAAGCACTGAATCAAACGGACCTAAGAATCTACACAGATGGATCAAAAACCAACAAAGGTACAGGATGTGGTGTCTTCTCGGAAGACCTAAATATACACATCTCCAAACCACTCGGAGCACACAACACAGTATTCCAAGCAGAATGTATGGGAATAATAGAAGCTTGCAACGCAGTGAAACAACGACAGCTAAAACACGAAAACATATGTATTCTATCGGACAGCAGGTCAGTGCTACAGGCATTGGGAAGCGATAGATTTACATCCGGGCTCATATGCGAATGTCATCAAAGCCTCCTCGAGGTATGCGGAAAAGGCAATAAGGTGACACTGCAATGGATCAAGGGACACAGTATGTAACTCAAGAGGAAACGATGCTGCGGATGAACTAGCCCGTAAGGGCTCAGACACACCGGTATACGGACCCGAACCTATCGTGCCCCTACCATACTCGCACATAAACAACCAACTTGACAACCACTACAAACAACTACATCAAACACACTGGAAAGAGATAGACACCTGCAGACAAACCAAAGAAATAGTAATGGAATACAACCACAAACTTACCAAAACACTTCTAAGGACAAAAAGGCCCCAACTACGCAAACTAGTGGGACTGATAACAGGACACAACACACTAAACAAACACCTCTTCAAAATGGGCGGAACGAATAGCCCTATGTGCAGAGCATGCATGGAGGCGGAAGAAACCACAAAACACATTCTGCTAGATTGTGAACAGGTAGAAGTATACAGGACAAAACACCTTGGGACCCCAGGCACCCTGCGCGAGGCGGCAGGAAACCTGAAAGCCCTGCTGGCTTTCGTCGAGGAACTGGGGTGGGTGGAATAGCGCTACCCCCGTTACACGCAAAATAGGCACACTGGATGTCGACTTGCGGAGGAACGCCCAGTATAACTAACTAACTAACTAACTAATCTAAAATGCTTTCTTGGCCCGTAGTAGACGATGAAGATAATGTTGCGGAAACTAGCAGTTTCTATACTTTGCCAATGCCTGACATTACTAGACGAGGAAAATATTCATTTTGAAATCTTCCTGATTAAAATTATAAATAAAAGCGTTGATCTCAAGATATTATAATTTCCATTTTATCTTACGATTAGTAAGAAAAGTTTTCTATATTGTTAGTATAGAGTTTTGTTGCATTATTATTACAAGCAGTTTTTAAGCGAGATAACATTGATGCTCGAGTCACGATAGATTACAATAGGGTTAGAGTAACTGATTTATTTTTTTGACTTTTAGATATTTTATATTATAAAGATTTTTTTTTTGATTGAGTATTAGAGCATAAAAGCTTACATTTGGTACTAGATTCCGTGAAGTTCTACTAAGTTACAAAAGTACAAGAGCACAAAAGTCTATTGATTTTACAAGGAAAGTAGATCTCAAGATTTTATATTTTTTATTTTCTATTTCTTATTCCATACTTTATGTTTCTAGAATTATAATAATATGTTTTGTATGTAATTCATGTAATGCGAAAAAGAATAATAAAGATTTCTTAAAATTTCTTAGATGATTTAGTTCATTAGTGGCCGCTTTAAAAATAGGCTTCATAACTTTTAATGTTGGTTTTGGTTATGGATATTTTTAATAAATATATTATGTAAAGAAACAATAAATTACTGATGTTATTTCTATATCAGATGTCATTACCATCCTCAGCTAATATTACCTTCCAGGCTAGTGTCATTACCATCCCTTGACGTATCATTACCTTCTTGGCAAATTTCATTACCATCCCGATCGTCATTACCCTCCGCCCATTTATTAGTAAAGTACACTATGTACCAAAGTGCCTCCCACATAAATGTCTTTACTAGGAGGTCCTAATTATATTAAATATCAATAAATCTGAAATTCAAGAAAAAAAAATTTGCTCCGCGGAATCGCCTGTTTTGCACGAAAGGACGGAATGACCCATGATCAAATAAAGTAATATCTTGAAAAGTCCAGTAATGGTGTTTCTTTATAACAATTATCGCCATTTCTTATTTTACACTCCCAAAAGGGTTATAACTGTTACTTCACTAATTCATCTATCGCACTAGTGCTATGATACTTTTTGGGAGTGTAAAATGAGAAATGGCGATAATTTTTATAAAGAAACACCATAATTAAAATTTTTCAAGGTTTAACTGTATTTGATCGGAGGTTTTGTATAAACAAAAATATCTCCAGATCAAGATGTTCAGCTCACATTTACAAAACGTAAACAAACAAATATAAAGCATGCTCTTCTCTGTGCAAGCACCGACTTTCTACGTGTGTCGAATGTACGAATGTACGAATCGGTAATAATTATCGTAAGCTAAAAGGGTCAATAGATGATTTGCAAACTTTAAGGGTCCGCTATGTGTGAGTATCAAGAGATTAGGTCCAAAGTCTAAATCACTAAGCCACCTGAAAGGTTTGGTCATCTACATCATCTCCTTCTTCCTTTGGTCTCGTGACGGCTACCGACCGCTGGTTACTTATTCCTAAAACTTTCTATAGCGTTAGCTCGGCATAGATTCTGAATTAATTCGATTGGAAAGATTTTAATGTCCTTCCAGAATCACTTTTAAGATGTCATATGAAGTGGCAAATGACACTTCCCGTGATGATGATGATATCAGCATACTTACCAATGATTCTGATAAACTTACATATGTCCAACGAACCTAGGTCCAAGGCCAAGAGTCTACCTACACATAAACAAAATTATTTTTTTATGTATTTCATATTACATATCTTTTATTTTATCTAAGATTAAACAACAAAAACATTTCAAATTGAAATATAGCGACAAATTGAGTCATCTCGATCCCATGGAACCTGAGGCAAGTCACGAATCTAACAAGGATTTCGCCTGTACCTAATAGATGTACGATTGACTACTTATTTTATGTAGATTGCGAGCTGACATAACAAAATAATCAGTTGTGTCATTTCAATACATTCCCGGTAAGTAGCCAAGGACTATTTCATCTGAATATTATTCCCCCCCCCCCTCCCCCCCCCCCCCCGCCCCCCGATAGCGAATGTGTTTTCGCCCGAAACTTCATAGCTCCCTAGTACTTAAATAACTATTTACGCACTCTAGGAGATATTGCATCCAAAATTTAACAATGTGATTTCGACACTACGGCGCACATCTGTGTACGGAATTTCAAGTCTCTAAGTCCAATATTTCGACATTGAATTTTGACTAGCGCGCCCTTTGATGGACCGATTTTATTAACTACAATTTTCAACTCTTGCCAAAACCAAATGATGCCTGCATGCCAAATTTCAGCTCAATCGGATGAAACGTTTGGACGATATCGTGGAGGAATACACACACACTTTTACACACATAAACACAGACACACAGCTAGACAGACTTACAAAAGTGAGTCCACAAAGTAATAAAGTTTATTATAGAGATTAGTAATCTCAGTGTGGCTTGGAGACGTTCAATTTAAGAGCAAGATCCAGGTTATGTGTGAACTATGATTGAATAAATTACGTTTTTTTTTATTGTTCCAAACTTCTCTGTGTACTATATTAGATGTAATGCTATTATTTGGTACCAAAATATATTGTCTTTCAAGAGTTCCAACCCGAGATACGGTCGCGGCTCCATGCCTATGTCGTATTATCTCTAACCATTTATGCAGTAAAAGGGAAAATTCTTGTGTTTTAAACACTTGAGACGATAAATTTACTTATTTTGGTAAGAAATCATAATGGTTGATAATATGACCAAAAAACATGACCTAACGATTTAAAATATATATTTTTTAATATAAAAAACTACTTTTTGTGACTTAACTATAACATTTAGACATATGCTGTCGCTGACTTTTTTGTAGGCATTACCAAGCTCTACAATTTTTCTCTAGAACGCGATAATATATCTCTCATCGTTAAGCAGCGTTCGTAAGAAACGTTTTCATTCGACCGTTTTTTCTCCGATTTACTTTGCAAATCCGACTGTCACGAAAAAGTCTCTGCATTTTTCGGATTAATATGACATCGGCCTATGACACTCACAAATAACGTGGCTTTCTATTAGTTAAAGAATTTTCAAAATCGATTCAGTAGATCCAGAGATTACTCCCTACAACCTCACAAACTTTATCTCTTTATAATATAAGTATAGATTTACAAACTGTCGTATTTTCAGGAAAAAAACTTACTTCGTAAGTTTTTTTTCCTGAAAACAAGTTCTTGGAGAATATTGGGATGAACATTTTTTTCGCCATATTTTTTTGTTCTGTCTCCTCTCCATAGCAGCCGCTTTACGAGCGAGCTGGGCAGCGCCGACTCGCGTGTTGTTTATTGCGAAGCCTGTTATGCGAGTCGAAGTCTGGCGTAAATTTACCAAGTTAAATATAACTTTAGCCATATGAAACCCTACCTTTATCTAAATATTCATATTATTATAACATTTGTAGTTAAACCATTTTAATTATACATTTTATTTTGACTATGAATCTTGATGTTTGGCCACCAAGGTAGAAAGGCTACAGAACGTCTGTATCCGCTTCATTTTTGGCCTCAGAAAATATGACCATATTACGGAATATCGTAGCAGACTGCAGTGGCTTACCACCAGGGAGACGAAACAGGTTAGAACTCTCCGCCTCTTATATAGAATCCTCGCGGATGGCGTGCCGCTTTATCTTGCCGATAGGTTCACCGCGTTATCGGCGCACGGCCGTGCCCTGAGATCATAGAGGGCAATAACCTGTTATCCATCCCTGGTCATAGCAGTGACTTTTTTTCATACTCCTTCTCCGTGGAAGCTGCACGACTCTGGAATGCTTTACTAAATGATGTTAGAACAGCCCCCAGCATCTCCTTGTTCAAGGCCAGGCTCAAGGAGCATCCATAATTTAACCAATCCTCCTCTTCCCCCTCCTTTTAGCTTTCTTTTCCTTCCTTCCTCTCCTTTATTTCCTCTGCGTCCTTATTTAATTTTAGTCATTTGTTTTAGTTTTTTTTTAGTCTGTATTTTCCTAGTTTCTGTTTGTTTCTTTTTATCACTTAGACATAAGTTCGCCTTTTTTATTTAGAATAAAGAGTTTCTTATTATTATTATTATTATGTTTAGGGTACCTAGTACCCCTCCTTAAAATTATGGTGTTTAGGTTAATAATTCTTAGTAAAATATCAGAAAGAACTTCTGTTTATCTCAGTGTGATGTCGTTACATTTGATCCAGTGAATTTTTGTAATATATTAAAATTATAGTGTAATATTAGTTTAAAGAAAAAAATATGATAAATTAACTCTCGGCGAACCGAATTTTATGGTTTTTTGACTATTGGAAGTCGTTTATTTTTAGTTTTTGGAATAAATATGTCGTGGATTTTTCTAAAACTAGCCAATTTTGCCGCTTAAAACGAAATATTTCTAAACATCGCAAGTTTATGAAATTAGTTTCGCGGAAAGCTACGTATGTTTTCATTCAGACTAAATTAGCCATTAAGTAGGTTTTGTATAAAAAACTCTAAAGATAAAAAAACACCGAAACAATTATTTTTTGCATAGAGGTAAATATGGCTGTATAGATAGATAGATAGCAAATAATCTCTTCTAACAACATCTCCAAAGGTATCTATCGAGGAGCCAATAACACTATTAATTGATGGAATCATTAAATATTGTGTAATATGTTATGTAATATTTTGTATAAAGGGGTACCCTTCAACGACCCCTTAAAAGCAGCTCGGGAGTAAACTAGGCAGTAACTTATAACACTATATTTAGCTCACACATTATTAAATACCCTTGGCGAAGTGAACGCAGTATGTATATTTAGCGGACTGAAGTGGGTCGTGGGGGGGGTGTGACGTCATCACAAAGGCACCACCCCCCACCCTTCCCCACTACAACGTCCCCCCCGCCCGTCGCTACCCTCTATTCCCCGTCCGCTTTCCTGCGACTTAACATGTAAATATTATTGCTGGAGTTAGGGAAAAATGACGCCACTGGCAAAGGCCTGGTTTTAATAAATACCGACGAGGGACTCAGCGCTGCGGGTTGTAAACCTATTTAGGTCTTGTTTCCGCAAACTAACTTATTTACAGTGTGCTTTCTTCGGTAATATATGCGATAAAAAAGATTAAATTCTTAGCTGGCGAAATCGATGCAATAACTGCGTATCATGCCTGTTTCCATTCTAAATGACCTTTGGTATACTGATATGGGGGAATGCCACAGACAGTCTTGGGTTTTCATTTTACAGAAAAGTGCACTGAGAGCAATTGCAGAAGTATCCCGTGACACGCACTGCGAACCATATTTTCTTAAGTACAAAATACTGACTTTTACTTCTGAATATAATTTAAAATGTCTACTATATGCTAAATCAAATATTAACGAACAAGGGGTAAATGGGAATATGCACTCCCACAATACACGCAGACGTGATGACCTATTCCTGCCTAAAGTACGCCTTACGCAGACACAAAAGTCCTTTGGATATTTGAGCTATAAGCTCTTTAACCAGCTACCACTCTCCACAAAAGATGGAAGCAAAGGCGTTGCAATCCACATATGCTTTCTATAAGCTGGGTGTTTATTTTTGAGCTAGCCAATTCTTTCAAATGGGAATAACATTAATATGTAACTTTCAGGTACCTCATTTTAGGTTAAATGCATTGTGTGTATCCGGAGTATTCTGGTTGCAACTGGAAGTAAGGGCGCGAGTGTCGGCCCGCAGGTTGATTAACCTGGTTGGCGTTGTAAGGCGTTGGCTTTTTACGGTCGAGTGGCGTAACTACACAGTGGACTGTTTTCGTCCCAAGTCTTCGACGCTCACCTTATGGGAGACAGAACGATGTAATATTAAACCTTCCTGAGTTTCTGGGTTCGCCCGTTATAGTTGACAGCTCTAATTGTTCCTTTTTTATTGTATAGGATTGTTTGTTACATCTTGAGGTGTCGACTACAACGGGCGAGCCCGTCACCACAGAACGTTTTAACGATTAGTCGTTCTATCGACCTGCAGTGAGCGTAGAAGACTTTGGACAAAACAATCCAACGTCTAGCTACGCCACAACCCGTAAGAGACTTCCTGAGTTTCTGGGTTCGCCCGTTATAGTTGACAGCTCCAATTGTTCCTTTTTTATTGTATAGGATTGTTTGTTACAGTGAGGCGTGGCTCGGGCGGCCGCGGGGGCGGCGTGCGGTGCGTGCGGTGCGTGCGGTGCGGCTCGTGCGGTGCGGTGAGCGCGGCCGCCGCGTGCGCGGTGCGGACGCGTCGGTCGGGCGGCCGGCGGACTGGCGGGGTTGCGGGGGGGCGGGGCGGCCGCCGAGCCGCCCACTAGGTCGCCGAGCGGCATCACACTCATAGGTAAGTGTGCCTTTTCACTGGCGGTTAGCCGCGAAGCGGCTATATAGCCGCGGTGGCGTACCGCGGGAAAGGTCTTGCAAAGACAATGTATGGAAACGCGTTTCTATCCTTTTCACTATGCGGCGCGCCGCACTCGACCGCGCGGCCGTCATCATCCAACGCGGTTGAATGCGGCACGCCGCACCGCCCTGGCACTTTTCACTCGCGGCGAACCGCGCGGCGAGCCGCGCGTTCAATGTTTGTATTAGCGACTAGGTTAGTCTACTGATAATTAATTAGTACCCTTTTTATAAGGTTAAAGAAAAAGGTTTAATTTGTTAAATTTTATTAAATAGTATTTAGTCGGAGACGACTGGCGTGGACTATATTATTTCTCCCTGATTTTTTAATAATATAGTTTTCATTGAATTCGGCGCGAATAACCTCGCACGGGCCTTCCCATTTTGCGTTTGGAACCGCGGAATTCGGCGATATTTTTGATTTGACTGTCGTGTCGATTTTTGGATTTTTCTTTCATTGACTCGATATTGCGCAAAGCGGATTCTCTTGCGATTTTAAGACGCTCACTTAAATCTTTGACATAATCGCATGTCGTGTATTCCGATATAGGTTTTAGAGAATGAAACGTGGCCCCCTCCCTGCTACACATTGCGTCGCCTCCGCCGCTTCCCGCCATTCGTTTTTTATTTCTCTCCATTTCTAGCTTATGATAAAATAGCACACGTAGCACACGTAAATAATTATAGCTGCTTCAACGGCGTCCATTTTCGTCTGCTTTCTCAATGAGACTGGCGCTTGGCTCGCTGCGAGAGAACGACGCGGCTGGCCGCGCGGCAAGGCGGCCAGCCGCGCAGCGCGGCGCCAGGCGGCTAGCCGCGGGACGAACGCGAGAGAGCGGCGTGCCGCGCGGCTAGCCGCCTTGCGGCTAACCGCCAGTGAAAAGGCGCCCTAAGACGAATATTCGTGCCCGGCAATTACTTCCGCGCTCTATCGCACACGCTCCGCTGACGCGTTTTCCTCTCTAAAAGCATGTCGCGTAAACGAAGTCTATACGGTGAAAATAGACAACAACCCAAAGCGAGATAGTTATCGTATTGTTATAATATACCGATATATAATTATGAATTTGTAATCGAAAAATATCAATGTAAAAATGGCACTGTCAAAGGTCGGTGCCATTTTTACATTGACAACTGTCAATAAGAGACAATTGTCTATTGTTTACTATTATTAAATTTTATATAGATATTTCTTGGACTGCTGTTTGATAGAATGTGCATTTTTGACATCAATAATATATGTATCTACTATATACGATGGTAGAGCGATATCTTTTACATTCTCGGAACTAGGGATAGTATTGTGAACGCACTTTAAAAATCTTTATGAAGACGGAAATATAACGGAAATATAATAAGGAGACGATTAAGCCGCAATTATATTAGGGCCACGCCGCGTGTTGCAACGCTGTCCCACGCAACGGGCAGGTGATTATACTACAGTGTCGTGCCGCCACGCGTGCTGACGAGTTTTTGTGTCAGTTTAGTGTTGGCCGTCATCGTCCGCATTTGTCTACAATATTTTCGTTCGACTCAGATAAGAATGCTAAGGAAAATATTGCCTACCTACTTATGTTAAGCCCACTCAAGAAGAAAAAGAAGCAGATGAAATATTGGGTGCATCTAATAAAACAGTAAGAGGAACTCGAAGTGAATAGCAGTTATCTATACTAATAATAAATCTGTAAGGGTCGGTCATGGAGTAAGTTAGTTTGTTTTCAGAGATATTGTGTTTATAGGCTCAATATATGATACTGAAACTAATTTCACGATTTTTAGAATTTTTTTCTGTATGTGTGTATGTATGTATGTTCCTCCATAACTCTTAAACCAATTATCCGAATTTGATGAAATTTGGTATAAAAACATATAGACATCTGGGACACAGGATAGGCTATTTAAATTCTAGCTCCAGTTATGATAAGACGTGGCCCCCATACAAACCTAATTTATTTTTTCGAGTATCTGCATGTTTAGCTGCTTATTATGTTGAATGAGGTGATTTTATTCAGATTTTGTTTACACTATTATAATCACATACATCTAAAAGAAGAGTATGCCAAAAATCATCGCTAGAAGTAGTAAAATGACGGAGTACTGATCAAAAACTCTGATCGCATTTTCGCCTGGCGCGCGGCGCGTGCGAGTTTATGACGCGGGGCGCGAGGAGCGAGTGTCTATAAATACGGACCAGAGCGGGGACGCTCGCCATATAGAACGCCAAACTCGACCTGCACGGACGTGTCGCGTGTAGAGCGCGGAGCGTGGTGTTTCGTATGCATTGTTTCGAGCGAACGCTATTTTTTTTAATCTGTTTCATCGCTTTGGGTTTAGTTAGCATTTTTGTTTAGATCTACATATGTATGTTCATTTGATATTGATTAATATACTAATATTATAAAGAAGTAAAGTTTGTGTGTTTGTATATTTGTTAAATTGTAAGGGGTAATCTCGGGATCTACTGAACCGATTTTAACAATTCTTTCACCAATAGATGTTCCTATGTAGGTACCTACTTAGGTATTTGGTACCTACTTAGGTATTTTGCCTAACTGCCGGGAACGTTTTCTAGGGTCTTATTTTATTTAAGTTTTTTTTTCCATTACCGGATAGTAGGTACCTATGTACTTGAATGGTTTTTTATTTGAATTGAGTTGATAGCTTTGTGTTTAGTTTAGTTAGCATTTTTGTTTAGTTCTATGTATGTTCATTTGATTATTGATTAATTTTAAGTGCAATAAAGGTGTTATTGCGAATATATATTAGGCAATAATTTTTACTTTCCATTACCGAATAGTACCTATGTACTTGACTGGTTTTTATTTGAATTGAGTTGAATGTTCGTATTAATTTCGTAAGTATGTAGTTTATTCTGAAAGCATAGGTACCTTAGCTAAAATGAAAGAGTAGGAATAATCGATACTAATAATCTTAATAATGTGTGATAATTTTTAGGATTTTTTTTTATACAATGCCGCCAATTAGGAAAAGAACTAATCTCAACTCTGTGTCTTCAAAAGCGAAAAAAGCTAGACTCGCGAGACAGTCTGAAAGTCAGCAAGAAAGAGATGCACGCCTACAATCAAATCGCGAGCGGAATGCTTTGTCTTTAGACATGGAGTCCTCGCAACAGCGAGAACAGAGGTTGTCGGTTATGCGTGGTCACGCTACACACATGCGTGAACTCGAGTCAGCTGAATCTCGAGAAGAGCGGTTGTCGGTAATGCGTGAACAGGCTACACGCACGCGTGAAGTCGAATCTGATGAAGCGCGAGAACGACGATTATTATTAAAACGCAATATTTCTACATACGTACGTGAACACGAGTCTGATGAAGCTCGAGAACAGCGTTTGACGGCTATGCGTGAATACGCTACACGCACGCGTGAACTTGAGTCCGAGTCAGAGCGTGAAGAACGTTTAGCTGCCGATCGAGAGCGTCACTTGGATTCCTTTCGAAGGGAGGGCGAAACACAACAAGCTGAACGTCTGGCTGCCAGTAGAGACAGATATGCCCTGTTATGTCAAGAACGAGAAAGTGCTTTATATGCAAACCAACAACAGATTGCGACGTTCCGAGCATCTTTGTCTCAAAATGAGCGGAATGATCGATTGGAATGTCGACGTCAAATGCACAGTCTTAACAGACAGTTACAGTTATCCATAGATGGGGGGCGGAATGAAGCTGTTGTTGACATTTTGTACTGGGTTGAAAAATATAAAAGTGGGTTTTCTTATAACCCAGAAATAAACTATGCCAAGGAGTCTGAGATTGGGGATATGGAAGTCGTTTGTCGTTACTGTAAGGCCTTAAAGTGGAAAAATGAGTCAAATGGATTGTGCTGCTCATCGGGAAAGGTTCACTTGGAACCAATAGAACCACCTCCGGAACCACTTAAGTCGCTTTTGAACGGAGACCATCCATCCTCAGCGCAATTCCTTAATGCCATTCGCTCTTACAACAGTGCTTTCCAAATGACATCTTTTGGGGGCAATGAAATATCAGAAGGCCCATTCATGCCAACTTTTAAAATACAAGGCCAAGTTTATCATCGCATAGGATCATTGCTTCCAGTCGAAAACGCAATAGCAAAATTCCTTCAGATTTACTTCATTTCAGATTATGAAGCTCAAACTGACACAAGAATGTCACACATTTCAAAAATAGATAGAAATTTAGTACAAAATCTTCAGTCGATGCTTAATGAGTGTAATCCGTATGTAAAAGACTTCAAGACGGCTTTACAATCTCTCCCTACTGGTAATCGGGATGACTATAAGTTAGTCATACATGCAGACCGAAGGCCGTCGACAGCACACAGAGGTCGATACAACGAACCAACAACGAACGAGGTAGCCGTATTGCTGGTGAATGAGCAGTGTGAGAAAAGAGATATCGTTCTTCGTACAAACGATGACCGTTTGTAAAGGATATGCGAAACACATAGATCTTACGATGCACTGCAATATCCCTTGCTACTCTGCCACGGTGAAGATGGGTATAACTTTATGGTTTTTAATGTGGATCCTGTGACGCGCGAAGAGAACAATAGAAAAAAAACATCCGCTCTCCAGTTTTACTGTTATCGAATAATGATTCGACAGGATGTATACAATCACCTTCACTACTTTCGTAAGCTATTTAATCAATATTTAGTAGACATGTACGCAAAGATAGAGACCGAAAGACTAATATTTATCAGAACGAACCAAAAGAAACTGAGATCTGAAGAGTATGTACATTTACAAGATGCGCTGAGGCAGGATGGATGTGGGGAGAACTTGGGTCGCCTGGTGATATTACCATCCAGTTTCACAGGTGGCCCGAGATATATGCACGAGCGCACTCAAGATGCGTTCTGTTACGTTCGAAAGTACTCAAGACCTGATCTCTTTATCACCATCACGACCAATCCCAAGTGGAAAGAAATAAAGAAGGAACTTCTACCTGGACAACTTCCTTATGATAGACATGACTTGATCTCGAGAGTTTTTCATCTTAAGTTAAAAATACTAATGGATTTAATCACCAAGAAGAAGATATTTGGTGGTGCTAGATGCTTCATGTATTCTGTCGAATGGCAGAAACGAGGTCTCCCCCATGCTCACATACTCCTGTGGCTGGAAGAAAAAATTAGGCCTAATGAAATCGATCGAGTCATACGCGCGGAACTACCAAATCCCGAAAACGATCCTCAACTATATGAAATCGTCAAAACGCACATGGTTCATGGTCCTTGCGGACCTTTGAACATGCAGTCGCCTTGCATGAAGGACGGTCGCTGCAGTAAACAATTTCCTAAACAGTTCACTACGGAAACGGTGACGGGTACAGACGGCTACCCTTTATACCAACGCAGGAGTCCCCAAGAAGGCGGGTTCACTGCACAAATTCGTATACGCGGTCAAATTATTGAAGTAGATAACAGGTGGATTGTTCCGCACTCACCGACCCTCTCAAGAGCCTTCCAAACACACATAAACGTCGAATTATGTAGCAGCGTCCAGTCCATTAAATACATATGCAAATATGTAAATAAAGGCAGCGACCAAGCGACATTCGGGGTACAAAACGAACACGACGAAGTGTTGCGGTACCAATCTGGACGATATGTAAGCAGTTCGGAAGCAGTTTGGCGCATCCTGTCGTTTCCTATACACGAACGATTTCCTCCCGTTACTCATTTGGCTGTCCATCTCGAGAATGGGCAGCGCGTCTACTTCACTTTGAATAACGTGAGGGATAGAGTCGATGATCCAAAAAATACGACGTTAATGGCATTCTTCAAACTCTGCCAAGATGACGAATTCGCCAAAACATTGCTCTACGAAGACGTGCCATCATACTATACGTTCGACAAACAACGTGGCGTCTTCAATCGTAGGAAGCGTGGTAGTATCGTAGAAGGTGTTACTGGCATCTTTAGAGAAAACGTACTCGGTAGGGTGTACACAGTACATCCAAGCAATAGCGAATGCTACTTTCTACGGTTGCTACTTCATCACGTACGAGGACCGACGTCGTTCGAATGCCTTAAATCTGTAGACGGCTTAGTTCATCCAACTTACCAAGCAGCATGTAGAGCACTACATCTGCTTGAAGACGATTCTAACTGGGATGACACATTGCGAGAGGCTTGCATCAGTGACAACGCTGCTAAACTTCGCCAACTTTTTGCTGTTATGTTGGTCTTCTGTAACCTGTCGAATCCAAGCGATCTATGGGAGAAGTACCGCCATATCTTCTGTGAAGACATCACGAGGGAGATTCAGAGACGTACCCCTGATCTCAATGTTGAGGAATGTAGACCCGACATAGAAAATCGTGGTTTATTACAACTTCAGGATTTCGTCATCTCTATCGGCGGAAATCCTCTGGGTGGATACGGACTTCCTTCTCCTCAGATGATGAACGACGCAACAATAAGCAAGGAGTATGCCGCTGAGACGAGCTATAACATTGCCGAAATGAATAGTTTGGTTCGAGAAAATGAGCCAAAACTAACTGTGGAACAAACAAATATATACAATCGAGTCGTGAACAGCGTTAAATCTAAATCGGGTGAAATCTTTTTCATTGACGCCCCGGGAGGAACTGGAAAGACTTTTTTGATAAATCTAATTTTAGCAAAAATTCGAAAAGATGCCGACATAGCTCTTGCGGTGGCATCCTCTGGGATAGCAGCAACATTACTGCCCGGGGGTAAGACAGCTCATTCAATGTTTAAAATACCTATAGATCTAGATCGCTCCGACAATCCTGTTTGCGGCATCTCAAAAAATAGTGAAAAAGCAAAAGTGCTGCGAGACTGTGCTCTCATCGTGTGGGATGAATGCACGATGGCAAACAAAAAAGCAGTGGAGGCTGTTGACCGCACGTTACAGGATATGAGAAACAATAGCAAAGTTATGGGTGGTGTCACATTCCTCTTTTCTGGTGACTTCCGTCAGACTCTCCCCGTCATCAGCAGAGGTACGCGCGCTGATGAAGTAAACGCCTGTCTCAAACGATCCCTTCTCTGGTCCAATGTAAAAAAGCTCTCACTTACCGTCAATATGAGAGCTCAACTCGGAGGGGATTCACTGACGGGAGAGTTCTCTGATCTGCTGTTGAAGATAGGTAATGGTACAATGACCGAAGTGAATGGCGAAATTCAGCTTCCACTTTCATTATGTAAAACTGTTACTTCGGTTAATGAGCTGATCGCCCAAGTTTATCCTGACATAGAAAATCTGTCTAGCAAGGAAAGCTCTTGGCTCTGCGAAAGAGCCATTCTCACCCCAAAAAATGATGAGGCGGTTGCTATTAATAACGCAATTTTAAGTATGTTCGAGGCCCCCGAAATGGTGTTCCATGCCATTAATAGGGTAGTTGATGATGGCGACGCGACTAACTACCCGATCGAGTTTCTCAACTCTTTGAATGCTCCTGGACTTCCGGCACATACGATAACGTTAAAAGTTGGTGCTCCCATAATGTTGCTGAGAAACCTAAGCACCCCCAAGCTATGCAACGGCACCAGGCTTCTGGTGAAGTCGTTACAAAGAAACGTCATCGAGGCGACCATACTAACAGGTTGCGGCCGAGGGGAAGACGTGTTCATCCCGCGTATCCCTCTCATCCCTAACAACTACCCGTTCGAGTTCAAGCGTGTACAGTTCCCTGTGAGCGTCTGTTTCGCTATGACTATAAACAAGTCGCAGGGACAGACGCTCCGCACTGCAGGTGTAGATCTCCGCACGAGCTGCTTCTCTCACGGACAGCTGTATGTTGCTTGCTCAAGAGTGAGCAGCAGTAACGATCTTTACATCTGCACTCCCCATAACACAACACACAACATCGTTTACAAAGAAGCGTTACAATAAGATCATGACGACTGCTACCACCTTACCATATGATTAGCATCCCTTTAAATCACGCAATAAAAAATGTTATTGCACCTAATGCTTCGTAAAAATCGAAATGTACGCGAACGGAGTCGCGGGCACAGCTAGTTGGTAAATAAACTAGAAAGCGAAGAAAACTAGATTTCACCCATATTTCAGCTTGAAAAAAAAAGGATTCCACTACATATGTACATCCTTTTGTTGGAAATGATATTAAAAAAATACGTAGGTCTGCGCACTGAAATACGCATTACGTAGGTATGCGTCTGCTCACTTGGTCGGCCACGCGCGCAAATGCGAGTGCCCGCGGCTGATTTATTAGGTCGACATGTATGTAACTAACTATGTAATGGAATCTAAGGTAACTAATTTAACCATCTTCCAAGGATCGTAGCATCATGAAAATTGTCAGCTGTATGTAGTGATGACAATACAATAATATGGTACTGTCGAACTGATCTGATGATGGAGTCGGACGATATGAACTTGAACTTCATGCTGGAACATCGTATCATAGCTGTGTTTGGACTTGTTATAAAAGTCTTGGAATGAACTTTGACCACGATTAGGTTTCAAAGTCTGATGATGAAGCCGGAAGATAGGCACTGGCATTCCATGATGGAATATCGTATAATAGCCGTGTTTGGACTTGTTAGAAAGGTCTTGTAATGAACTTTGACCACGATTAAGTTTCAATGTCTGATGATGAAGCCGGAAGACAGGAACTGGCATTCAATGATGGAATATCGCATCATAGTCGTGTTTGCACTTGTGAGAAAGGTCACTTAATGGACTTTGAATACGATCAGGTTTCAAGGTTATAACAAACCTTTTTTTGTTTTCACGTGCATTTATAAAAGCGTGTTTTTAGTATTTTTTTAAAACTATTAATTTATACTAGCGAGAAGCGAGCCAACGCGTGGCGCTCATATATTTACTGTGGTGTGGCTTCCCCTACCACCGATCCCACGCCGATCGAAATCGAGTGATCTGCGTGGCGTCAGCTCGTGCGGCTACAAGCGGGCCATGTCTAATATAATCATTTTCATACTAAATATATGAAACCGAATTCAATCCCACGCGTTGCAACACGCGGCGTGGCCCTAATATAATTGCGGCAGGAGCATTTCAAGACTAAAGTATGTCTGTGAGTCTGTGTGTCTCGGTGTGTGTGTGTGTATTTCTCTACGATGACGTCCAAACGCTTAATCCGATTGCGCCGAAATTTGACATTCTTTTTCTTGAGGTGCTATCTCCTATCGATCGGCGGTCATTATGGCCACTTGGGCCCGTGATGTTGCGACGCAGAACAACTCGGTAGTGCTTGAGTTGAACCATACATGCTTTGAGCATTCCACGGCACAACCCCTTGGGAATTCTCTGCACCCTTTGACTATCTAAGGTCTGCCGGGGATTGAGAGCCATGGTTTTATTGTAATCAGCCATAATGATTTTCCTGAGAAGGGGCTATGCGGTGGTTTTCCCTTTGCATTCCGCATCGCTGTTTGTTACCGAGGTAACAATTGTGACCCTATATAGACTGTACTGATTTCCTTGACCTCCACTCTTATGGGTCTCTACTGCATGCATGCATGCAATTTGGCATGCAGGCATCATTATGGTCATGTTTAGAGTTGAATACGTTGTGGAGAGTCGATATTGGTACCTACACATATGTTGGACCGAAATCACATTGTGAAATTTTGGTAGGAATATCTCTGGAATACAAGCTACTAATAATCAGGGTTAATAAAAATCATGATTTGTTTAAAAAAAATTAAAAAACGGATTAATTTGATTTGAATCGGATTTATTTGATTTAAATCAGATTTTTTGTTTATTTTTATATTTGTATTTTATTAAATTTGGAAGTCAGAAAAATCACAATACAATTATTTTTTTATTTAAATATGTTTTAATAACATTAATAAAAATCAACATAATTACTTCTTCTAAAAATAAAAACATAGTAGCATATTTATTTGCCATTTAGTAACAAAAACTATTGTAAAATGTACAAAAATCAAGGAGTTCTTACTTCTTCTAAATCAAAACATTTTTTAATCATTTTTTAAAAACAGAAATACCATAACGTTTTTGTCATAATTATCAAGAAGTGAACAAGGAAAAAAAGTCTTAACATTAATAAATTAACATAAATTAAACCATATGGGTTTTACCGCAGTCACAGTCACTTACTTATATTTACATTATACTTACATTATTCTATTAGCAACAGTAACTTAGATGTTATTGGTTTTGTAATTTGTTCGAATTCAGTTTTTTTTCAAAAGGAAGACTAATTTAGCCGCCTTCTCGTTGCCTAATCTATTTCTTATTTTGCTGTGCACCAAATTAAATGACGAAAGTATTCTTTCGCCCCCAGCGGATTAAGCAACTGTACTTAGCAGTTGCTTAATTATATTTAATTCTTCTTCGGTTATACATTTTTTCATATTATCCTATCTATCAATCATCATATCTATCTATCCTAGCTATCCACCAATCAGTAGGGGCGGTTTTCTCTATGACTTGTTTATCAACTAATATCGGGGAAGTCCCTTGACATTTTTTGGCTGAGGTTGACATTTTTTGGTTGCATTAAAAAAATATTGATTTAAATCATTGTTTTTTTTAAAAAAAACACTTGATTTAAATAGCGATTTAAATTACCGATTTATATGAAACGATTTAAATCATCGCAACATTAATAATATTTAAATTCCACCTTACATTTTAATCAAATATTAAAGCCTCGGGCGGTGTGGTTCGTTTCTCGACTAGGGTCAAACAGATGGAACGGAACGCAACAGAGTTCGTCCGGAGACCGAAAGAGGGTCATAAGTAAATTTGTTATACGTTTCTATAATTTAAGCATGTGTAGCAGATATAAGAATATCATTTGAATTAATTATGCATTTGAAAAGTAGCAAAATGATGATCTCATAGGTGTTTGCCAGAATCATTCGCATACCACTTTTAGCGACACATTACGTGACATACGTGACATTTTCATTGTACTCGATCTAGACATTAATCATGGGAACACATTTGTAAACCGTTCACACGCTAAATTTGTATATAAGCCCATACAATTGTCATTAAAAAACACTTCGTCATTACGCCGCCTTACGAGTAGATCATTATATACGGCGTTAGCATAAGAGAAGATCCGTATCGATCCTGTATATCGCGAGAAGAAATAATAAACGAGTCAGAGGAACATATCTTTTACTCAACGATCAATATTGAAGAATAAACAACATTGGGGGAACTAATGACAACCTCAACACCCAATAATTGGTGACCACCGACAAAGAAACCACGCCACCTTCAACAACCTCCAGCTCCAGTAATTGATCATCATGAATCCACATCAGCCAGCATCGGTACCGAGACAAACAGCACCACCGGAAAACGCAGAGAGCAAGATTGCAGCGATGTCCGTGGCAGCGAGAATCCCTGATTTCTGGCCTGGAGCAAGGGCAAAATTGTGGTTGATCCAGTTCGAAGCCGTAGTGGCGTCTCAAAAACAAGGGGACGAAGCCATGTATCAGATGGTAGTTGCCAAGCTGCGGATGGAAGATTTGGAACAGGTGAGCGACATATTAACTAATCCGCCTGCAGAAAACAAATACCTCGCTCTTAAGAAAAGGCTGTTAGAAGTATACGCTGACTCCGAGCAACGCCAATTTCAACAACTACTCGAAGAGATGGAATTAGGCGATAGCAAGCCCTCTCACTTACTGCGAAAGATGAAAGAGCTCGCAGGAAATAAAATGACCGACCAAGCAATGAAGTTCTTATGGGGTAGTCATTTGCCCAAGTCAGTCAGGACCATTCTGGCTATACATGAGAACAAAGACCTAAATGAACTAGCAGAAATGGCAGACCGTGTAATGGAGAATACCACCACAGGCAGACGTGTCGAGGAGGTAGGTACAGCATCCAACGATATTAGTTTGCGAGATATCCACCAGCTGGTTATGGAATTAACTACCAGGGTAAACAGGATGGCAGCTAAAGACTCATCAGATGGTCATCAATCAAGAAGAGACTATTCAGGTCAATCTTCACCGAATAGGCAACGTTCAAGGTCGGCATCGAGGAACAGGCGCTGGTTCACACAAAAACCAGGAGGACTGTGCTATTACCACTATTTCTACAAAGAACGCGCCACGAAATGCCGGGAACCCTGCTCATGGCAGTCAAAGAACAACGACGATAAGACTAACCAAAAAAACTAGCAGACGTCGGTTCGGCCGAGACAACGACTACTGACACACGCAATAAACGTCTCACAATTTACGATAGAACAAATAGATTAAGATTTCTCATCGATACAGGAGCTCAAGTGTCAGTCTTACCTAGATATAGGAAAAGTTGCCAGCAAGATACGAATGTTAAACTGTTCGCAGCGAATGGTTCGGAGATTAAAACGTATGGCGAACGGACACTCCGGGTAGGTCTCAATTTGCGACGTCCATACTTATGGAAATTTATCGAAGCGGACGTTGGATCACCCATACTAGGAGCAGACTTCCTGGAGCATCACCATCTCATATTCGACCTTAAAGGAAAGAGACTAATTGATGGTAAAACAAATCTGGCAGCGAAGACAGCGGTAGACAAATCAGACGTGCCAACAATAAAGATAGTAAATGAGCACACACCGCTTGCAGACATCCTCAACGAATTCCCGAATATCACAAGGGCGACGACACTGGAACAAACCGAGGTCAAGCATAATGTTTGTCATTATATCGAAACAACAGGACCGCCAGTATTTTCAAAAGTAAGGCCATTGCCACCGAACAGATACCAAGAGGTAAAAAAACAGTTAGAACAACTCATGGAACTCGGTGTATGCAGGCAATCCAAGTCAAGTTGGTCCTCAGCTCTTCATGTCGTTCCCAAGAAAAATGGAGAATTACGACTATGTGGAGATTATAGGAGATTAAATGCAATAACAGTTCCCGATCGCTATGGAATTCCCAGGATCTAAGATTTCACATACACGTTACATGGAAAGAAATTTTTTTCTAAACTGGATCTTGTACGAGCATACAACCAAATACCAATAAGGGAAGAAGACATAGAAAAGACTGCTGTAGCAACACCCTTCGGTCTGATAGAATGGGTACGATGTTGTTATGGTCTTCGCAATGCGGGTCAGACATTCCAAAGACTCATGGATTCAGCCCTCAGAGGTTTAGACAACACATTCTGCTATATCGATGACATATTGGTAGCGAGCGAATCGGAGGAAGCGCATAGAAAAGACATGAGGACCGTACTACAACGCTTGGATACGTATGGACTCAAAATAAACATTCAAAAATGCGTTTTCAATCAACAGTCATTAGAATACCTCGGATACCAAGTCTCAGCAGAAGGAATAAAACCACTTCCAGAAAGAGTCGAAGTTATCACTAATTATAAACGGCCAGAAACTATTCACCAATTACGCCAGTTTCTAGGTATGATGAATTATTACCGGTCATGCATACCGAACGCCGCCAGAATACAATATCATTTAAATAAATGTCTTATCGGTTCGAAGAAAAACGATAAACGACTAGTTAATTATAGCCCAGAAGCCGCCGATGCGTTTGAACAATGCAAGGACGCGATAAAATCATGCGCTACTCTCGTACATCCAGCCTTAGACGCAGAAATATCATTAATGACGGACGCATCCGACTTCGCAATTGGAGCAGTACTTCAGCAGAAAACCAAAAATGGAATTGAACCATTAGAATTTTTCTCACGAGGACTAACAGAAACACAGAAAAAATATAGTTGTTACGATAGAGAATTGCTGGGAATCTACCAAGCTGTGAAACACTATAAACACATGATAGAAGGAAGAAATGTGATAATTTATACAGATCACAAGCCTCTCACATTCGCTCTGAAAAAGAATGCTAATATAAAAAACGAAACAGCACGCAGAGTAAGACAATTAGATTACATTGTACTGAGATAAGGCACATATCCGGTGATAAAAACGCAGTAGCCGATTTTTTATCAAGGATTGAAACGATTAATTGTCCATCACCATTAGATTATGAAGAACTCGCCAAGGACCAAGAAGACAATGAAGAAATTATAGAATTTTCTCATGAAAATAGATACATGAAGAAAGTCACGTTTCCAGGATCAAACGCAGCTATAATTTGGGACACATCAGATAATATGATTCGCCCATTCCTAACAAAACAGTTTAGAGAACAGGCGTTCCACCTGACTCATGACGTCGCTCATCCAGGAATAAGAGGAACTAGGAACCTCATTCGTAAACGATTTTTTTGGCCACGTATGCTAGAAGACATCCAAAAATGGACCAAGAATTGTATAGCATGCCAAAAATAAAAAATTACGAGACATACGCATTCACCGCTGGGAACATTTCAAGACGCCGGAAGATTTGAACACATTCATTTGGATTACGTCGGACCACTCGAGACATCACAAGGATGCAGATATTTAATGACGATGATTGATAGAGCAACATCATGGCCCGAAGCTATACCAGTTCAAGATATGACGGCGGAAACCGCAGCAAGAACATTCTACAATTTTTGGATAACGAGATTTGGTTGTCCCCAAAACATAACAACAGATAGAGGAAGAAATTTCGAATCCGAATTATTTTCTAAGCTATCTAAACTTATGGGTATTAAGAAAACAAGAACGACATCATACAACCCGAAGTGTAATGGAAAAGTAGAGCGACTTCATAGAACATTAAAAGCAGCTATCATGGCGAGAAGTAATACAATTCACTGGGCAGCAGAAGTACCTACAGTTTTGATGGGTCTGAGAGCAGCTTTACGCGAAGATACAGAGACCAGCCCTGCACAATTGACATACGGGAAATCCATAAAATTACCAGGAGAATTCTTCAAAAACACTAAACCGACATCGATGGATACAGATTTCGTAGACCGATTGAAAATGCACATTCAACAGTTTGCGTCAAAAACTAAGAGAGCAAACGGAAATAAACAAGTTTTCATACATCCGGATCTGAAAAATTGCACACATGTTTTCATAAGGATAGATAGAGTCAAAAGACCTTTGACCTCGCCTTACGATGGTCCTTACAAAGTAATTAAACGATACGACAAGTATTATATCATAAATGTGAATCAACATGATGAAAGCGTATCGATAGATAGATTAAAACCAGCGTACACATATAATGATACGACCGTTGAAACAGAGCATTGCAAATCAAAGCAGAGACAAGACCACCCGAAAGAAAACAAAACGGAAACCACCAGTCACGGAATCTTGAAAAAGTCACGAGCCGGTCGCGTATACAAACAGACGGTTCGCTTCGCAGGATGATAAATTCAATTGAAGATAATTACTGGGCGAACTACGAATTTCGAAAAGATCACGCTCCGGCCTTGCACACCAAAATAACGTCCGCTTCTCAGGGTAACTAAATACCTTCGAGATAATAACTCCGAGAATTACAAATTGAAACGCAAAACTGAAGCAAACCAGATCAGCCAATGTATTATGTCACCAAGGGACCTGCATACATAGGAAATAGACGCCAGTCCTGCTTCAACCCAGCGACGGACTACAGCTAAAAACCAGCACCACAATGGTAGACGGTAAAATAAGTGAGAGAGTCAAGCGGGGACAGGAGGTGGCCACACGGGAGAGAATCGAGAGGGAAGTCGCGACGATAGACGCGTTAAGGCTGATCGTGACTGATGACCAGCTGATGCAGTACCTTTTGCACAAAGTGGCCGAGACGGAGAGAGGAGCGCCGCCGCAAGATATACGATTCTTCAGGGGCCTCCTGAAGACCTTCCGCCGGATGCTGGAACTAAATATGTGAGCAGCGCAGCGGCATCAACGGACACGGCGGCGGAAATAGCAATAAGCAAATTAAAATTTCTCTTAAGGCACGTATAGTCACAAATGTTAAGTAGATATCTTTATTTTCTTGTCGATGAGAAGTCTCTCATCTAAGAGGGGAGTATTGTAGCAGATATAAGAATATCATTTGAATTAATTATGCATTTGAAAAGTAGCAAAATGATGATCTCATAGGTGTTTGCCAGAATCATTCGCATACCACTTTTAGCGACACATTACGTGACATACGTGACATTTTCATTGTACTCGATCTAGACATTAATCATGGGAACACATTTGTAAACCGTTCACACGCTAAATTTGTATATAAGCCCATACAATTGTCATTAAAAAACACTTCGTCATTACGCCGCCTTACGAGTAGATCATTATATACGGCGTTAGCATAAGAGAAGATCCGTATCGATCCTGTATATCGCGAGAAGAAATAATAAACGAGTCAGAGGAACATATCTTTTACTCAACGATCAATATTGAAGAATAAACAACATTGGGGGAACTAATGACAACCTCAACACCCAATACATGTAGTAATACTGGCCTAATTTAAGCCTATTGTAAGACCAGTAGTAATACTGCTGTGCATTGTTTTTTTATATCATTAATGTCTTTTTGTATCATAAAATTAGAAGTGTAAGACTAGAAAAATAAGAGTTTGTCTCGCCAACAAACTGTATACCAGTTTGGCGAGATTTCAATATTTAAAAAATGTATTTGTTCTCTGAATAAAAATTAAAAAAAAACTAAAAAAGGCGCTCATTGATTTTATTTAATAAATTAATATTCAACTGAAATAAGTCCTTGGCTACCTGCCGGGAAAGTCTTGGGGTGACACAAACGATATATTTTCCGTCGCGAAGCCAAAATCGCGTCCCTTTGTTCCATCTGCCAAACCGTGCATTGCTACGGTTTTTCCTTTTAATTCCCCGGCGGCTTTCCACGCGCAGTTACGAGTGAAGTGCGTGATCAAAGGCCCTTTAGTGCGGGCAGGTGATAGGTTTTAAACATGTCAAAGGGACATATTAGGTACCTACTACACTTTGATAGGATATTCGCCCGCGCCAATTTGCTCGTAAAGAGAATTTTCGTATACAATCATCGTGCTGTTTTGTAGCCTTACGAAAAGGGAGCAACGTAGTAAATCAAAATGTTAATAACTTTTTAGGGCTTTACAGCGACAAAGGCCGGAATGAACATACATAAAATTGGCATGGAGAGGGGAGAGCTCGATAATCATTATGGTAGCCAGCCCCACGCCGATATCAATAAAATATAAATCGTTTTGCAAATTAATAAAGGCACAACGAGGCAGGAGAATTAAATTCAATCAAAGCGAAAATATAAGAAATTCCAACTAAGTACTTTCTATGGCGACTACTACTATGAGCCAACGTTTTACACTTTTTTAAAGTTAATGACATCAGTGGCAGTCGCAAAGATCCTTTAATTACGTTAGCTTTAAGCTTTTTAACTGCCTCCCTCTTCAAACTATGCTTTATGTGAATTATTACTTACGGCATAATTGGATGGGGTGGATGTGCTAAAACCCTGCTAGAGCCATTGCAAGTTGCGCAGAATTTTATAATAAAAATTATTCCACGTAAACCATATCGCCATCCCACTAATGAACTTTATAAGGAAGCTAAAGTCCTTGATTGTAGGTAACATTCTAAAAACTTCCCTCCTTAGGCTATTTCTGGACTGGACTCAAATTTAGGAATAATGCAGAACCGAAGATCAACGAGACAAGTTTTAGAAAATAGCTTAATAATACGCAGAAAAAAAAACTACATCATTTGGACAACGACATTACTCTTTCATTGCGCCGAGATTTTACAATCTGATCAATATGGAATTAAAAATTAATTTGACATTTAGGGAATTCAAAAATAAATTAAAGAAATGGTTATCGAATCATGACAGACTAACCATACATCAAATGTTAGAAATAAAAGTTTAATAAAACTTAGGTGCACAAATTATTAATATACTTTTAAACATGTACGTTGAGTATATTTTAACATTGAACTAACTAGCAAAAATTATTTGACTGTTGTTATATATTATTTTGTCAATTAATTATACTTAAAATGACAACATAATAAATATATATTAAATATTAATACCTGTTTCTTTTCTCACATACAACTTTATTGATATTATTTAATCGAATTTTATATTATAATTATTCTTGATTATGGAATTGAATTTTATTTATAATATTATCTTTTAATGTTTTTTAATATTATTTTTTTTTGAAGACCACGATTTAGGTCAATTTAGTGTTATTAGCTTTTTACTAAAACTTCTACATAATTGATTGCAATATTAGAGTCCTGTCCACCCTAGAACGGGCTAGTCCCAGTTGGGTGACAGAATCAAATAAGCAAAAGGTTAAGGTTTTGCCATTTGGTTCCTGTTTTTTTGTAAGCAAATCAATGTTTTATTGTAATTAATTCTTAAATAAATAAATAAAAGTATTATTTCCAAATTTTGTTGGCATTTAATTAGTGGATTTGTTTTGTTATGTTTTTAAAAAAAAAGCGTATATTTTTGTTTCTTTTTGTTGTGTCTTTGAATATGATATTATTGCCACATTTATTTTCCATGTTATTCCATTTGATATATATGACATTTATCTATTGTATTTTCGAGTTTGCGTTTGTAAGTCTATTTCTACCATAACTAATATTTGTTAACGTCATTGAATTTATTGAGCCCGATTGCGTTTCTTCGTGAACTAAAATAGGAACTTAGTTCAACCCAAAGTTAGAACGGAACCAATATGTTAGAACGGAATATGAAATAAACTATCGTCGATTTTCCCGCACCAAAACTATCTGTCGAACTTATAGATGCCCTAATAAATTTGAACACTTTTCGTGCGTTGTTATATTTAGCTGCTTTATCTTTTGTGGGTAGTTGTAATGCGCAAAAGTGACAACCGTTCATTTCACATTCCGCTCTGGCGTACTGCTCACATGAACTAATTTCCGATTTAGTTCAAGAGAAACGCAATGGAGCCCATTATGTTTCGATGCGAATATGCGACGCAAAGCAACGAAAATTTGAATTTCAAACGCGCGTCATCTCATCTTATATATAAAAATGAATCGCCGTGCGTTAGTCTCGCAGGATCTCGGATTTGAATTATATTTCTTTTATTTTGTTTGGCTCGATTCAGGGGTGGTTTACAAAAAAAAATATAAAAAAAAAACCAAAGGAACAGCTAAAAAATCGAAAAAATCGAAATTAGTACTTCTAGGGATGGCCACTTCGTATTTCTGTCAATAGATGGTGCTCTCTATATTTTCTAACAATAGATTCTATTGTTTGACAGCTACGCCATTCATAATTCATTCCGCGCTACTGTGTGAAATTGTTATATTACATTTAACGTCGTTTTTTCTTTTAAAAAAGGTAGTGGGATTGGAGAATAGATTTGTTTCAAGCGAATTTAATTGCATTTTGCAAAAAATCACTTTGATCAGCCATTATATAAAGGTAAATAGACTTTGCAGGCTTATAGGTACATAACTACAAATTTGGCCTTAGTCTGAGGATTTCAATATTGTTAAGTTCTCACGGAATGTTCGACAGATTTGAGTGACTGAAAACAATTCCGTGTCTTTTTACAGTGTTTATTATAATTCCGAGGAGAATAGGTAACATAGGTCGTCGAAGTCAGTCAAATGCGCGGCGATCTACTTCACGTGCAAGCCGCACTGATGACCAGCGAGCGAAGGATAATGAAAATAGTCGTCTTGGCATTGTCCGAATTATGTTTGAGAGCGACTGAAAATGAACGACAAGCGAATACATTGAGAATGCAACAATTTCGTGCACAACATACACAACGCCAGCAATCACGACAAAATCAACATGACCGATTGCGCCGTCGCAGTGTTCCTGTCAACCTGAAACAAACGGCATTCCATTACTTTCACCTTCCCTTCTCCGACAGACTTACTACTTCGTACATCATCCCTCAAACAGTTTTGATGAAAAAACCAGTAGGGCAGTCCCCACCCTAAACAATGTAGTATTTTCTGACCTTATATTTTACCGGTCCCCTGGCTTGGACATCATATTTACAGACGGCTCTAAGGCAGGGGTTAGAAGTTGTGTGGGCGTGGGAATTTTCTACCACAACTGTAGAGTTGTCATGTTGTGGATTTATGTTACTAAGTTTACCTTATGCACACATTTTATATTATTTGATTTTGTTTGTATTTCTTTTGATAAATTATTGACCAATTTATCCTTTGCAATATGCTATGATAACCGTGTTAGTCCGTTCTACAATATTTCTCATTTTTGCTTTCATGAGTGTGATTCTTGATTTCTTCCTCATCTTTGCTTTGGTGTGGATTTGAAATTTTAACATCTTAGTCTGCTGTGAACATGCCCTTCAAATGATAAAGCTCTTTTCGTTTTCCTGTCAGGTCCTATAGATCGTAGACCACAGCCGATTTATTTTTAACCGACTTAAAAAAAAGGAGGAGGTTATAAATTCGATCGTATTTTTCGTTTGGGACCTCAGAAATCCGTCATTTATGAATTGCTTTGGAAAATTCTTTTTATTTGAAAGGATGTACTTCCAGATTCGTCACATCTTTATCAAAATTTTGTTCTGATGATGTGATCCATGAGGAATTGAAGGAACTCCTCAAATATTAACATATGAAGTTGAAAATTTACATGTTGGTTCAGCTCCGATGACAATGCATTGTATATAGCAAGCATGCCCTGATTCTATACCCAGGATTAGCTCCCGACGAGGGGACTCCTCAGCGGTCAACAGCACAGTCAGTCAGTCAGTATTTTTGTTAACATTTTTTTTATTACCTGCAACTTTGCATTACAAAGATCTGGGCTAATTTTCTTGAGAACAAATACGCTTTCTTTGATATGAAATATGGTCGTAGCTATACCGTACCACCCACGCTATACTTAATCCGTTTTCACCGTAAGCATGGAATCGTCCATCGATTAAGACTTCTCCTCCGAAGAACAAATATGAGGGGCTAAACGTCGCCGTCATACCGGTTGTGTTCAAGGCATGTTATACAAGTGGTACCTACTTTTAATTCCTTCCATGACCTGATTTTTTCGCTTACTGTCCTTTACACTTTTTTTCGCGTGTCCTTTCAGCAGTTTCATGTATACCACCTACGGTCTTTTTTCCATAATGTTTTATTCTATCTATCTTCTTATATCTTATATATAAAAATGAATCGCCGTGCGTTAGTCTCGCAAGATCTCGAAAAGTACTCGACCGATTTGAATGATTATTTTTTTGTTTTGTTTGCCTTGATTCAGGGGTGGTTTACAAAAAAATATTTAGGAAAAATTAAAAGAAACAACTGAAAATCGAAAAAATCGAAATTTGTCTTTTTGGGAAATAAGCCCCTTTCAATAGATGGCGTTCGCGGCGATCCTATTGTTTGACAGCTGCGCCATCCATAACTGTTATTCAATCCGTGCGATTGTGTAAAATTTCAAAAAGTCGAAAAGTCGAAAAAGTCGAAAAAGTCAAAAGAGTCAAAAAAGTCAAAAAAGTCAAAAAGTTAAAAAAGTCGAAAACGTAGAAAAAGTCGACAGTCGGAATAGTCGGAAAAGTCCAAAAAGTCGAAAAAATAAAAAAATCAAGAAAGTCGAAAAATGCAAAAAAGACGGAAAAGTCGAAAAAGCATTAATATTTTATCATGTAAATCAAATACACTGAATTTATTTTAATTATAAAACGATTTTCATTTAATCACCGAACGAAACTCAAACCGTACACGATTCGGCCGTATTATAGATTTCAATGAATTGGATTCGGAAGGTTGATTAGAATCAATAAACGCTTATGAAGAGTTACAAACAAATCAATTTTAGGTGGTACGAAGTTCACCGGGTCATCTAGTTCAATTTAAAAATTAATTGCAAACGCGGGTCGCTTTGAGCCTTCTTATTCGAATGTCGAAAGACCCACGCATCGCAAGCGTTGCTGCTTTAAACCACTGGACTGCCACTGTCACCGATTGGTGGTTTTTCTGTTGTGACGATTCGCGGGCGGCCGATCTCCGTATGTATGCGATTATGCATTTGTTTATTTTATTTATAATGTACAAAAAAAAAATACAAGGACATGCATACTGCTGTACGTTTGGGAGTTAATGGGCCCTTGCTGAGTTGGCCACGAAGACCCATTCTGTTCAGGGTTGGTCACACTCACGGGTCAACACCCATCCGACGGCCTCCACGCATGAAGTGCGAGCCTGGGTAGGACTCTGGCCTTGGTCAGTTTCCCCTGGGAATCAAACTTCTGGCGCTCCTGGACGGTCTGCGCACCGTGCGGCGTAAGCCAATCGACTGTGCACTCTGACTAACAACTTGGGTTGTCGACTATAGCGGGCGAGCCCGTCACTATAGGAAGTTTTAACGATTAGTCGTTCTATCTCCCTGCAGTGAGCGTAGAAGACTTGGGACAAAACAGTCCACCATCTAGCTACGCCACAACCCGTAAGAGACCAACGCCTGAACCGCGAGATAGCCAGTAATGTTACCTGGCGGGCCGACACTCGCGCCCTTACTTCCAATTGTGACCAGATTTCTCCGGTCTCTCGATTGGTTCCGAGTTCGAGGTCGCTTGCGCGGTCCTCTCCCTTACGAAGCGGTGAAACGGTGTATACCGAATCTATCGCGGACCACGGCGTCCTTACTGAGGTGACGGGTTCGCCTAGCTCTATTTGTGGTTAGGGAGTATCTTGTGAACGCACTAAATATTTCTTTGGAGATAAAGACGGAAATATCCATTTAACCCCTTCCCCCCGGAGACGTTTAATACAATTTCCAGACTGAAGTATGTATGTGTGTCTGTGTGTGTGTGTCTGTGCGTGTGTGTATCTGAGGGTGTGTCTGTGTGTGTGTCCGTGTAAATTCCTCCACGATAGCGCCCAAATGCTTCATACGATTGAGCTGAAGCATACATGCATCATATTTTGATCATGACAAGAGTTGTGGTTAAAATCGGTCTAACATCTAACGCGCTGGTCATACTTCTAGTTCTAACGCGCTGGACACACTTCTAGTTCTAACGCGCTGGTCATACTTCTAGTTCTAACGCGCTGGACATACTTCTAGTTCTAACGCGCTGGACATACTTCTAGTTCTAACGCGCTGGTCATACTTCTAGTTCTAACGCGCTGGACATACTTCTAGTTCTAACGCGCTGGTCATACTTCAGTCTCGAAATATTGGACTTAGAGACTTGAAATTCGGTACACAGATTCGCCGAAACCATATTGTAAATTTGGAATATCTCTTATATTGGTTGGAATATCTCTTATACAAGCGACCGTATTTAATAAAATTCTACATCATATTAGAAAATAGCCATTTTAATTCCACGGAAATACTACAAAAATATTTTTAGTATACCTACTGCATTTGCGATCATAATCACGACACGTTACTATCGTGAGGAAAAGGGGTTAGCAAACGGGGGGGGGGGGGGGGGGGATTGTCTGCTTGCCGGGAAATTTTTGGAGTGACACAACCATAGATGTATTATACTACCGTTAGATTGGCAATGCGAAAGAGAAAGAACATAGATACCGGTATGTTAGAGCGCGATAGACAGGCGAGACCACTCATGTACACGCTATCGGCCTGTATCGGCCCAACGTCAGTTGTGCACGAAACAAATCCCGCTTAATTTTCCAAAATCTCGCGTTTAAAGGTGTAATTTGGTGTTTTATAGACGTAATCAATTATGATTACTTGTGCAGTACCTGGATGTAACTCATCAAAGAAAGAAAATCCACAGAAATATTCATTTCACATGTAAGTACGATTGAAAGATTTGGTTATCTAAATGCAATATTTTGGAACTCTATACATGAAAATTATCCTGAAATGGATGGGTAGTAATATTGCATTTTGTAATATTAATGCTGGGAATGCGTAGGAATTGAATTTAACGTAATATTTAATACGTGAATTGCTAGTATTTCTAACCTCAAATGTATAGTGAGAGCGCTAATATCGATGTCCACATATCGATATGTAACTTGGCTGACAACGGCATGCCGTACATGCGGCCTTATTAGAAGAGATCGTATCAAGTAAAGTAGACAGCAAAAATACTATATAATGTAAAAATGTTAATGGTAGTGAGATATATACGATGGTTTATAAAAAAATGAGAATATTAAAAATCCTACACGGACAAAAATTAATATTAAAAAATTACAAAAAAATAGCCTACCCTGAATAGTCAGTATCGCGATATCACCAACGCTGAAATCTTTTATTTCATGCTAGTTTTTGCATCCATATTTCGAGTAAACAAAAATATTTTATAGGTTACATTTATTTCCGTACGAATTGGTACAATAAAGATTTTTTTAATATTGGCATTTCTGTTTTCAAATGGCATGCCAATATCTTACAAAAATATAAATCTATTTTAGTATATTCTATTTGTAATTAAAGATTGTGCTACACACAACAAGGGACCGAATTATTTTTTTGTGCTTTACATTCATCAAATGTTGTCCCGAAAATGCACCGAAAATGCACCGAACTTTACGTTTCTTGTCTATATTCCACAAAGTTTAAGTAAATATACTCTACTTATTCCGATCTCTGCTTGATTGAAATTTTAACAAATTTCTGTTTTTAGGGTTCTGGAGTCAAATAGCATTCTTATAAATATCCTTACAATATAATTTTGAAATGTTTCAGATTTCAAATATTATATTTATATATATAATGGCTAAAAATGACAATAATTATAATTGCATAAGTTGTTAAAATTGCTATGCAATAGCTTTACCGCGGCAGTCCCCGAGTGCCACACGTATTTTTTTTATTTTTTTTTATTTGTCTGCCGTGTAAAGCCGACTTGAGTCAACGCTATTGTCGAATTAATATTTATGCTTTAATAGTTTTATATCTACATATAAACTGACGAATTCTATTATGCGATAATTAGCTTTAATTCATGCTTTTATTGTATATTCTGAATGAATAAATTGAATACTGAATACTGAATTATTATTTCTTCTTAGTTATTGACACTTGTACACACACGTTAAATCGGGAAACAAGATACCAGCCAATTTTTATCGATAATCTCAGTTTAGGCAGTGATTGCACAGCACTATTTTTGTCGCCCACACGCACACACGCACATTACACGCACACCAGTGTATTTTTATTTTAGTCTCGCCTCACTGACTCTATTGCCAATCTAACGGTAGTATAATACATCTATGGACACAACCCAATTTTTGATTTTTCTATGACGTGACAGTAGATAGATAGAGATTCTTTATTGCACATTAAACAAAAACATACAAATGGCGGACTTATTGCCTAAAATACAATCTCTTACAGCCAACCTTCGTGGAAATGTAAAAATTTTGGTGCCAAGAGATAAATTAAAAATTAACAAAAAAAAGAAAAAAAAGAAGAAAAACTTATTACATAACAAAAATTAATCAGGTAACAAAAATGCCATTTTTAAAATAAAATTAGGATTTGGAATAATTTGCAAGGAGCGAAGGATAGGAGAGGATGTGATGAGACCTAGGATAACTAGGAATTTAGGGACATGAAATGCTTTTTCAGATACACTTGAAAGGTAGAAACCGTTGGTGCGTTTCTGATGTCTGGCGGGAGATGGTTCCATAGTCTAGATGAACGGTGAAGGAATAAGTAAAAAAAGAAGATTATGAGTTGGAATCGCAATTTTACTATCCTGACTGGAACGGAGTGACAGTACGGCATAGGAAAGGTACGGCCTTTCAAAGTACGGCCCTTCTCGACATCAAAGAAGATCTAGCCACCAGGGTTGAAAGGCTGCAAAATGTCTTCACTCGCTTTCTTTAAAACCTAGGAAAGTGTGACCACATTACAGAGTATACATAGAAGGAGGCTTTACTGGCTGACCACCCGATAAAAGAGAGATACGAGAGGGGGCCGCACCGAGCTATCTCACGGGCGACCTCTGAAATCTGAAGACAACGTACTGCTCTCGATCCCTCGTCACAGTTGCGATTACTACTCACACTCTATCTCCGTACATGGAGCCTGTCTCTGGAATGCTTTACCCACACATGTAATGACAGCACCGAATTTGAATTGCTTCAAATCCAGGCTCAAAGAGCTCTATAACACGGCTCATAAATTTCTCTCCTCCCCTACCCTCCCTCTTCCTTGGGTCATTATAAGTTTGTTGCTTTTTTTTAAAGTATCTTTATTTATCCTTTTCGGCTGGATTTTAGTAACTTTTGACACATGCTGCCTTTATAAGGGATTTGAATAATAGTTTTATCTTATTTTTACCACAACACATGTTTTCCCATTGGGTTAAGGTTAGCTGTAAGATATTGCTTCAACGTAATAAGGTAGCCGATTTGTTTCATCAAACGAAGCGATATATAATTATTATTATTACGGCCCGTTAATTCAATCGGATGAAGTATTTGGGCGATATCGTGAAGGAATACTCACACACAGACACACAGACACACAGAAGTGCGTTTTTCAATAGGTACTTTGACTTTGCCGGGAAAGTAAATCCATTCCCTATTTTAGTCGCTAAAGTTTTACGCCAAGTTTCCTCTTGTTTCTTAGGTGTGGAAGCCGGGTCATCTTCTCGGTCTGTATACGGGCCGCATGCTGACAGTCATCTAGATCTCATAAGACGCACCTCGGATACCAGGTAACTCTTCACGTGCTATGTGCAACTCGTCTAGATAACCAAGGTTTCCGGATACCATCCTGCATACCGGATACCGGATAATCCAAAACCCGTACTTCATCATGAAGTGTAGCTGGTGTTTGTGATACCTAGGGCGATCCTCAGGTTTGCCCCCTCCCCACCCCCACCTTCATTTACACAGTAAAAAGATCGGTTGTGTCACCCCAAGGCTTTCACGGCAAGCAGACAACCCCCCCCCCCTCTTCAGCGGGCTAAACCCCTCCACCCCAACCCTAACACCCCAACCCTAACCCCTTCCCCCAACCACACCCCCCTTCCCTTCCCCCAAACCCCCAAATCCCTCAAATCCTCAACTCCCCTCCCCCAAACACCACGCCCTCCGAAACCCCTTTTGCATCCTAAGCACTTGGGTATCTAGCGTTCTAGGATAAGGCGGAAGTTAAAGAATATTTTCGTCCGGAACTTTATACATCCTGAGTACTTGGTTTATCTTCTTCAAAGTTAAATCACTCGTGATAAGGCGGGATAGGATACCCCCCCCCCCCCCCCCCCGAGACTTCCTCTCTCCCGATAGCGATTATTATAGGAAATCTAGTATAGTATTTTCGAAATATTTTCGTGGTATTGAAATGGCTATTTTCCAATATTTCTCGGCTAGGTTCGGGCGGATCGACGTTATTATTTGATTAAATTGCGTGGCGCATTTTTTTGTCGCCCGTATAAGAGATATTGCAACACGGCCCTTTGGCATAGTGGTTAGGTCGCCTGATCTTACATTGTAAGGTCCCGGTTCGATTCCCGGCTGGGTCATCATTTTCCGATGGGAACAAATTAACGGAATTGCATTTTCAATTCTGTCGATCGAATGCAATAACAAGACACACACTTACACACATGTTACACGCACACATACATTATATAGCAAGTCGTAGTAGGGTTGGTTGTAAGAGATTGTCATATGACAATAAACCCGCCCATTGCGACATTTCACAATAAAGAGTTATAAACAAACAAACAAAACGGATAAAGCGTTGGCGCTATTGCAGAGGAATTCTCTCTCTGACACACACACAGAAGTGCGTTCACAATACTTTCCTCTACCAGGATAGTAAAAGTTCAGGGCTGACGCGACAAAAACCATGAACTCTTCATTAGTTAACGTTGTTTGCTATGACTTATCTACCCAGGGGTAGTACGAGTAATATAGATAAATTTTCTTAGTCTGTACATGTCGGGGCGCATGTTATAAACACGTTACGAGTATTTGCACGCTCGCACTGCTATAAAAGTATTGTAAGGTTTTCAGACAAACACAAAGGTCTTGCGTTGCACGCGGAGCATTGAATCTCATGATATTTCTTGATTTAACGGTTACCAGCATCAAAAATACAGGATTCTGCCTTTTTCTATTTTATTTATTTATTTTATTTTATTTGGTTAACCCTTTAATTTGTGAAGTAAAAAGTCTACCGTACCGTTTCAAACGTGAAACCATCGAGCGTGAAATCGGCGTGAATCGACGGCCTTGAGAAAAACGTCCATAAGTTATAAACCACTATACGGATCATAAAAATAAGAACTGTAAAATGATCGCATTGAATATGAATTTTTTAAACTGCCCATTAGACATTTTGCCGTAGGTAGGCGATCGTTCCGAGCGGGACGTTACACATTGGAGGGGAAAACAGCGTTTATACATAACAAGCACAAAATATAACAATAAAACTATGACTAATTATATGTTAATAAAATTTACCTTTAATTTTATGTGTACCTACAGTACATATCTCCGTTATTATACCTTTTTTATACATACATTTCTTTAGCAGTGATTTATTGTTAAGAGAAAACGAGAATGAACAAAAAAACAAATGAAAATGAAATTTTACATTGAGATTATAAACATTAATAATTATTTTTTGTACCAAAAATATATTTTAAAAACTATTACAAAAACTATTCATGTAAACTGTTCAAGCGATTAATAGTCATTATATGAAATACGGGGGACAAAGAACTGATTTTTTAATGGTTTCCTTAAAGTGACTTTTGACTGATGAAAAAATATTAATGTACCCGAACCTATCGTTATACGTTGTCATAGCTCTGTTTATTAGGGAATGCTTCGTATAATTAGAGTTATATCTCTTTATATAGACAACAAAAGCAATTTGTAATTTTTTTACAAGTTTTTATTTACCTTGCAATGTTTGTTAGTTTGTTAGTTTGCTTAGGTCAAATCTTGCAAGCCGAATTAGAACCATTTCCTCTTATCCTATGAAGTTAAAATTTTACTCGTTGGTTCAGTTCCGATTACAATGCATTGTTATGGTGAGAAAGATCTGATTCTACACCCAGGATCGGCTCCCGACGAGGATACCCTTCCACGGTTAACAGCACAGACAAAAAAAAATTATGCGCATTCAATTATGATAGCCCGTTCTAAATTTCCCCATGACACGGCTGCTGCACCCAGGGTTGGCTCCCGACGAGGGGACTCCTCAACGGTCAACAGCACAGAAACGAAATTACTTATACGCATTCAATTATGATAGCCCGTTTTAAGTTTCACCGTGGCGGGGCTGTTTTCCAACGAGGCGACTCCTCAACGGACAACAGCACAGAAACGAAATTTTTTACACGCATTCAGTAAGATAGCCGGTTCTAAGTTTCACCGCGATAGCCCGGGCTGGCTAAGTTCGATAGGGCCCGATAGGGCCGCGATAGGCGCGCCAGGGTTGGCTTCCAACTTCCGTATAGCATTACATTATGATAGCACGTTCTAAGTTTCACTATGACATGGCTGCTGCACCAAAGGTTGGCTTAGAACAGAGCATTTTAATAATAGCTTGTTTTTAAAAATGTGTTTTTAATATTAGCTTATTTGTAATAATTAAAATCTAAACGTATTTTATCGCGTGCCACCAAATTCACGCGGTAAAATCCATTTCATTTAATTTCTGCGTCCTTTTAGGCGTCTCTCACCTTTGCGTTCTTATAGACTTGTTTCCCTAGACGTCCTTATAGATATTTATTTTGGTGTAGCACATTCCCACAAAGATTTAAACTTTTTTTTTTGTATTTCCCAAACTATTATAGGTTTTCTACTAACTATTCCAAACTAAACTATTCCAAACTATTATCCGTATAAAATATTTACAAATTAGTACAGGTTAGCATTATAATATTGCACATTTAATATTGCTATTTACATTACATTACATACATTTATTATTATTATTATTATTATCATCATATAATGTTAATTTTCTTTTATGATAACTTTACTGTTCAAAGAAACATCTTTCAAAAGTTCCTCATTCTCTGACGCAAATATGAGTACGCCAAAACTCCTTACAATTTAAAGTTACATTTTACTTGTTGCTCTGTTTGCACAGTAGTAATATTAAGTGGGTTTCGGTATTGATTATATATGGTATTAGATTGCTCAACCGCCATAGTACGTTTTGGCAACTGTTCTGCGCCAGCGACATAGCATCGTCCGGCTAAAATAATAGCAATTTATTTGGTCATCTATAATAACATTGATAATTAATGGATTTTTATAAAGGAGTGATTGATTATAGAAATTCAATATTAATCGCATTTTTGCATAGCCTGATTACATAACTACCTACGTAGCCCCGCCGAGCGCGCGAAGGCGATATAAATAAACCATAAACAGCTGATTTTTTCACCTCGAACTTTGAATAATAATATCTCTGAAAATATAAATAATTTGGGCAAAATATCAAACACATTAAGCAAATTTTTTTTTTGCAAATTTTTTTTTCAAAAAAATTAATCAAAATCGAAAATTTAAAAAAAAAAACTGACTTTGAGAAACTGTAGTTATTACGTGTGTTCCAGCGCCCAGCGTCAATAAACTAAGAGCAACTTCGTACAATTTATGCCGCGTTTTAGGTAGTGCTTGCTAAAAGCGTCCCACGTGTTTGTGCCTCTGTTTTTGTCGCCTCTTTTCGTGAACCCTTTTACTATACTACTAATGTTGTTTGTTGTGTCAGGTTGAAGGCTGCGACGGCGACGGCGTCGACCGCGTCAGCGTCGGCGTCGGCGACGGCGTCCAAAGCGGAGAGCCGCCCGAACGCCCCGTCGCCCCTCACCCCCGCAAACCTCGCCACCCTCCACTTCGCCTCCATGTGTAACGGAACTGACAGGTGAGCACCTCAAGTACCAACCCCTTCTACACCCGCATCAATCAAAACGTGACGCCACAATGACGTCACAGAAAAACACGTAAATCCGGCGCTCGTTAGGCATGCATTCGGGCGAGGCGGGTCGCAATACGTGACGTCACTAAACGCTCGTATAGTAACGTGGGTAGGGTCTATTTACCGCTTACAGCTTACCGCTAGTAATTGCGCTATATCGCTGAATATCGAGGGCAATGAGAAAAAAAAATAGGGCCTAAATTATAAATTGGTTCCTTAACGAGGAATTCGGCTAGATTTTTTTTATTGCTTATATTTGTCAGAAAATTCATGAAACGTAAGTTCTTCCGATATGGTCGTTCCCAGGTATCATGTCATCTTAAGATAGACACAGCTCAAGTTACAAAGACGCTGTGCACATCTAACAAAGCTTCTTCATCCTGTACCTATGCAAAATTATAGTGTAAAAACATAAAATAATAAAAGGGGACAAAGGAAATAAGGGGAGAACGAAACAACATCTTATCTGGCCCAATTGTCATCCTCACCTGCTCGCACTAGTGGTTCTCTTCAGAGTAGCTGGCGGCGGCGACCCAGGGGTCGTCGCGGTGTTCCCTACTAGACAACAAACGATGCAATAACGACCGAGCTTAGGCGGTAGCTTCAGTGGCCTGTAGAGTCAAATACTCTCCGAAAGTGCTGGTGCAGAAGGCAACAGAAAGCCACTGCATTATTTTCCCTAGTTTTCAGCTTCATATGGATATATGCAGATATATGCAGAGCTGACTGCCAACCTCCACTAGTTGGAGAGGCACTCAAAGAAAAAGAAGAATAATTAGAAAATTATGTAATAATCAAAATTGCTGATTAAATAAAGAGAACAAAATGCATATAGCAATGCCACATCAATAATGAAAATAGATAGTTACCTAGTAGAAAAGACAATTTAAATTAACCGCTGAAAGCATTTTGTATAGCATATACAACCGTTTTCCGTCGCGACAACTCGCGGGCGACAGATCTCTGTCTTTATTCAATTACTAGTTGATCCGTGCCCACTTCGTTGGGCGGTAAACATTTTTACTTGTGATGAAATTATGAGTGTGGTTCGGTTAGTACTGAGTGCTATGATTTATTTCCTGACTGCCAGAAGGAGGGTTATATTTTTACTGCATATGTATGTATGTATTTGCATGAAAATTTGACTCTAGGGTATTACCGTTATTTGTGAGTGTCTTTTTGTGAGTGTCTTATCTCTTTAACCATTTATGCAGTAAAAGGGAAAAGTCTTTTGTTTTAAACACTTGAGACGATAAATTTACTTATTTTGATATGAAATCATAATTGTTGATAATATGACCAATAAACATGACCTAACGATTTAAATAATTTTTTAATATAAAAAACTACTTTTTGTGACTTAAATATAAAAGTTAGATTTATGCTGCCGCCGATTTTTCTGTAGGCATTTTCAAGCTCTACAACTTTTCCCTAGAACTTAATTATATATCTCTCATCGTTATGGCAGCGTTAGTTAGAAACGTTTTCGTTCGACCGTTTTTTCTCCGACTTACTTTGCAAATCCGACTACCACGAAAAATCTTTTAATTTTTCGAATTAATATATAGCTTATGACACTCACAAATAACGTGGCTTTCTATTGGTAAAAGAATTTTCAAAATCGGTTCAGTAGATCCAGAGATTACTTTCTACAACCTCACAAACTTTACCTCTTTATAATATTAGTATAGATGCAATTATATGCGAAAAAAGTCGCCTTAATTGAATAAGCCACCAGTATACATTAGTAAACGTGCATTAACAACACCCCCTACAAAGCAATTTTCGAGGGTTGAAAACATGCCGTCGTGAGTTTCATTCCTATGGCTAGCTTTCTAAGGGGCTCTCTAGACGATCAAGCATACTTGTCAAGCATCGCGTCGCGGGCTGCTAGGGGATCGTAAACCGCAGGATATATGCAAATATATTTTTTAATATTTACCAAAAATGCCTAATTTTGTAGTTGTATACTAAGGAGTCAGGTTAACTAGACGTAATTGATTGATGAATGACGTGATTCCCTTGTATAAACTACAAAATAAGGCATTTTTGGTAAATGTAAAAAATATGCATTTGCATATTTCCTGCGGTTTACGATGCCTTCCCAGCCCGCGATGCGATGCTTGACAAGCACGCTTGATCGTCTAGAGAGCCCCTTCGGGTTAATGGTCAAATCCATAAAACCTCGCCACCTTCCACTTCACCTCAATGTGTGAAGGAAACTACAGGTGAGCGCCTCGAGTATAACGTACCCTCTTACACATCAATCAAAGCATCACGCCACAATGACGTCACAGAATGACACGTAAATACGACGCTCGATAGGCATTCACTCGGGCGAGGCGGATCGCGCATTGCGTGACGTCGTTACTAAGCGCTCATTTGGTAACGTGGGTAGGGTCTATTTACGTCATCAACACGTCATTATCGCGTCATTACGAGATGATCCGACACCCTATGTGTTGCATACTGAAAAAGAAATCTCTTGAACCATCTCTCCTCTTACCTTTTCTTCACTCTGCAAAAGTCACGACTTAACAGAGAAACTACTCAACAAAGTTGAATGTTTGCAAAATGTATGCATACGATTCATCTCCGGTCGTGTGCGAATATAGGGCACAGTTAAAGTGGTTACCATTACGCCAAACGATAAATTTCATTTATTTTTTATTTATTTGAAAATTTATAGAATTTATATTTACAAAATGTTTTGCATTACTCCTAACTAGGCAGCGCCTGTTAGGAGTAATGCAGGCAGACAGACACGAATTTTCTATGATATTAATTTAAAATGTAATTTTATGAAACAATGTTGAGAAATTGCAATTTTATTGCAATTTCTCGAGTATTGCAATTTTATAAAACAACTGGTCTCGTGGATGCTTGGGCCAGGAAGGTCCCGAATACATCAAGAACTCTCAACTATCTAGCTCTGTTTGGCTGCACTTTATGACTATTACTATTATTTTAATTGTTCTTTGTGACTATTTTATTTTTTTAGAAACTTTACTATTACTAGCATTATAATTTTATTGTGACTTTTTATTTTTTTACAAATATTACAAATTTTATTTATAATTTAGGTTATGACTATATAGAATATTATTAACCGAAGGATAAGTGTATTTAATTATCTATTTACTTCATTTTTTTATTTTATTACAATTATATATTTATATATTTTATTTTAATATAGGTACCTATAATTTTATTTAATTCAATGTTTTTTTTTCGCTTTTTTTTGTTTATTTTTTCTTTTCTGAATATGTTTTTTTTTTAAACTAGTATTTGTTTAAAATGTTTGCCCTAGAACAAGTGTTTACTTAGTTGGGCGACATGGGACCGTTCTTCACTATGGGTTTTATTTAAAGTGTAGATTTATTTATTTTATTTTTTATTTATTAATTTACAATAACTTCATATAATATGTCATATAAACACCATTTACATAATATGGTTGAGTTGGGAGAGATTGAGCACATCCTATGGTGAAAATGTTTATCCGCATTCTTAACTAGGTCAGAGACCCGTATCTAGGGATGCTGATTTTTGTTTAATTGTATCGACGAGCTGACTCTTTTGATATTCTGAACTTAAGTTGTATTGCATGATACATAAGAATATATACATATATACATACGCATACATACACACATACATAAATATATATATATACATACCTACACATATATATACATAGCAAATAATACACGAGATTTGATATTAGTTAGTAATATATAATTTAATAAAACAACTTAAATTATTAGCGAGAGCAATTGAGACTCCGCATACATTGGACCCCTTTCAAGCAGGTACTTCTTTATAAGTATTTTGAATGAATTTAAGTTGTTTGCATTCTTATAACTCTCATTTAAATTATTATAAAATCTCAGCGCAAGGAAGTAAAAATGCCTTTGGGCAAATGAGGACTTTACAATCGGAATATTATAATTCGACCCAGTAGCTTGCCTTGTGTTTTTAGTTTATTGGCTTCTTGTCTGCTGATCCTTGATTCTGTGAAACTCAATTAGTAATTGTTTTATGAATAATTGCCTCACATCAAGTACTCCATATTCTGTAAAGAGTTTCGCTGAGGGGTATCTAGGGGGTTTTTTATTGATGACCTTTAGAATCAGCTTCTGCGCATTGATCAAAGGAAGGAGTACTTGTGTGGTACAGCCACCCCATGCAATTGTGCCATAGGACCACAGGCTTTGGCACAACGCCATATACACAGTTTTGAGAAGGGGCTTTGGTAGAATATTTCGAAGCTCTCTAAACACGTAGGCGAGTTTCCTTGTTCTTGTGGCTAGGTTGCTTACATGTTGCTTCCATGTCAATGTTGCATCTATAGTGACACCCAGATACTTATATTCCCTAGTCCTTTCAATGGTTTGACAATTGCAGACGTCAGATCTAGAGCAAAAAGTTGAGTGCATTGTTAGTTGGTTTTCGGTTTCTGAATTATTTATTGTTGCCTTGATGTGAAATTGTATAACTTTAGTCTTAGAAATATTTAAAGTGAGAATATGGTTGTCGAGCCACTGCTTCGTCAGATTTAGGTTCGATTGAGCTTTGCGGTATGCATCTTCCCAATTGTTAGCAGACGTAAGTAACATGATTTGTTAAGCTTGTTGCATATTACATATGTTCATTACCATAAATGAATAAATAAAAATAAATAAATCGACATTACAAAATCAAAATAATCATTAAATAATAAAGTAGTAATAAATATTTATAAAATATATTCAAATATAAAGTATTGTGCAAATAAAATCATATACTTACTCTCCTGTATCGTATACTCTGTATCCCAATCAATGCTCTCCTGTATCCCAATCCACATCATCCTATACGAAGACCGCGCAAGCGACCTCGAACTCGTAACCAGTCGAGTGACCTGAGCGATATGGTCGCAACTGGAAGTAAGAGCGTGAGTGTAAGCCCACTGGGTAACATACCTGGTAATCTTGCGGATAAGGTGCTGGATTGTTTTGTCCTAAGTCTTCTGCGTTCACTTTACGGGAGATAGAACGTACATTTCGTTAAAACTGGCCGTTGAAAACGGTCATTAACCCTTCAGGCCTCGGCCCCTCAGCCGATTGACAAGTTGATGTCCCAAAAAATTTTAGTAAAAATCAGTAAAAAAAATTGAATTAGGACACTGTCTCACCAAAACATTAATTACTGCCAAACCACCGTACCCATAATTGAAATAAAACATATAAACATAAAAAAACAAATCAAATTAAATTAAAATAAAATTAAAACGGGGCCGTCACGCTGAATCGTGTTGTGGCCGATATCGGCTAATTGGGGCTCTAGGGGTTAAAACGGGTTTACCCATTGTAGTTGACTCTACAACTCTAGTTGTAGTTGACCAACTCTAGTTGGTCAAAATGCTGTCTGATCTGAAAGTATCAGCTTTTACAAAACTCTTGCAATTTTTTGTCGCTGGCTTCGACCTAATAGACGATGTATGGTCGGTCGTATCAGTGTTGATATAATCGTACCTATGCAGATGCGTTCGTCGACGTTCAATGGTGAGCGGCGGCGCGGGCGCGCTGGGCAGCGTGGGCTGGCCGCGCGGCAGCGGCGGCGTCGGCGGCGCGGCGGGCGGCGCGTCGCACGCGCTGCCGCTCGCCCGCTGGTCCTTCGCCTTCGACCCGGCCGGCCGCCTCTGCTACTACTGGTCCATGGTCGTCTCCCTCGCCTTCCTCTACAACTTCTGGGTCATCATCTACAGGTTCGCCTTCCAGGAGATTAACCGTGAGTATTGCCACACTTACCACAAGGCGCCCACAGAAAGCGACGCGGGCGCGATGCGTGCGTGCAGCGATCGTCTCTGAGAAAAGCGTACCCATATTTACCACAACATATTAACACCCAGTAAGTTCACTCAAGAGCTACAAGGCAATGCGGGAAGAGGGTGCGACGGAAGTGGGGCCAAATTATCGATGACTCATTTGAATGGTATGCGCATCCCTAGTGCTTTGGGTATCTGCTTCCTACGTCTGCCATAAGACCCGTAAGTGCAAGGGAGCGCGCAATATGCGCTACTCCGTTCCTACACCGTTCGGACAGACTATAGTACTATACTATCCGCATTACAAAGTGGCGAGTCAGGTCATTTATCATCAAAATCGTGCTATCTCTTTCGCACTTGCACGCCCTTATGGAGCGGTTCTAGCCACCGTAGTGCTGGTAGTTTTACGCATACCAAAGGGAATGTCGATAAAGTAATGAAAGGAGGGAAATAAATATTATTTCAGTAAATGTTTCAGTATTATTTCATTACGATAAATATTAAATAAGTTAAAAATATAAATATTGCTATTTAATTATTAACATAAAAATATAAAAGTATCAAATTTATAATAGGTGATAATAAAATATTTGTAATACATAAAAAAAAAATAAACTAAACAAAGAAAGTCAGCAAGCTATTCATATTCGTCTTCACTGTCTATGTCGTCTAGTAGATTAATAACAAGACGGTGGGTATCAATTATATGTGCTTTGGCCAGGTCTTGTCATGTCTTCATTTAATAAATTCTCAACATCTGCCATTTTAAAGGTACTATTTTTCGTCGTAACTTCTCCTTTGACTTGAGCACATATTAATTCTATCGGATTATACTGACAGTGATATGGTGGAATGGAAGTCTAATTACTTAGTGACCGTATTCATTTGCAAGTTGGTCCAACGCGTATAGTTTTTTTGGTTGACTTGACGACACTCTTTTTAAGAGTTTGTCTACGAAATCCTTTGGTAAATAGTCGAAGTTATTTTTTTTCAGCCACTCTTCAATATCTTTTTTTAGCCATTTTCCATTAGGGGTCGGGTGCAATACTTTCGTATGATAGCCAGCATTGTCTATTTCCATCTGTTTCCAAAACTTCCTTCCGAATTAAATCTAGAGTTCGTTCGCTCGTTCCACAAACTAATGCTTCCAGCTTTCTTGGTTGTTGAATATCAATTTTCCTTATGACATCAGGGTCTTCTTTCAACTTATGCAACCACTTATAAATGTTGAGAATGACCTGCAGGCTTTGCTGGTTAACATAACCTCTTAACTTGGTCAAATTGGTTTTGCAAAAATCTTCCATCATGATGTAGATTCACAAATAGAGTTCGTGTAAAGAATAAGTTATGCTCTTTGACATTAAGCCATTTATAGCAGAATATTTTGTTATCAATAATGCCTAATGACCTACATAATACGTACAATAATTATATTAGACGAAAACTAACTTGACAAAAGTGTCGTTTAAATGTCATAAAATGCATTGAGTTATACTCAATGATAAAATGTCGAAATCTAACTGTTACGGTTACCACAATTAATAGTCCTAATCGGCTAATAGTCCTAATAGTCCTAATCCTAATCAGTAGCTACTTACCTACCACCTATTACGGTATTTACTCACCGCTTTTGGCTAAATCTAGGTATTTTATCTATCTATCTAATTTTAGCAGGTAAATTATTATATAAATAATAAATATTTTATCGACATGGTACCATTCCTACGTTATTTGTCCTTAATTGCCCGAGTCGCCACTTTGTACTGCGGATAGTATAGCCAAATATAGATTTTCCTGAGAGCGTTATGCAAGGCCATGGGATGAAAGTGGAGAGAAGAGATCATACAAATAAGAAGGCATGATTGACTGAAGTGTACACGGACGAGTAGAGTAAGTATGTGAAAATCCCGACATCTTCTAACGGGAAGCCGCTCCATTTGCTTACGAAAGATCGATATGATCAAACTTCTTTAGAGAATAAACAATCCAAATACACGCGTTCTGATTCCGTTATAGTTTATTGTAACGGCGATTACCAGTATTGGAAAGAGCCCTTGCGGAAGTGCCAAGGGACCTGGAATTATACACTGCCGTGAAGAGTCATGTGAAATAAATGGCGTTTTAGGAGTATGTCTACCGCCGGAAAATTGACCAAAAACTGACGGGAATTTGCCTAAAGGGAAACTATCACAATTTGGTATAATGTCGGAACAAGAGACTGTATGCTGTATTCAACACAGCCCCATGAGCAACAACACGAGATCATCAGAAAACCAGGATAAATCCAATAATGCATCTTCTACATCACCGCCTACTACAACAACTACCAATAAGTCACCGGTCATCTCTACAATAACTCCAGGAAAACCTTAAACATCGCCACAAGCATAACTACCAATTTCATAAATGACAGTGTGGAAAAACGAACTAAATCCGTAAAAAATAGCTCTGCAATATTGAGTACAAATTTAACAATGACAGCCGTTGCTGTGTTGGCGATTAATTAATTTATTTTATTTTATCTGCATCCAAACTTTTCTCTGGTCGTAACGGTCTCCGTTCCATCGGGTTAAGAAGAGGGAGGAAGAGAGAGTGCACCCGTGGTCGCGCGCCCACCTGTGCACTATAATATAGCCTGCGCACTTGACTGCTTCCGAACAATGGACTCTGAGAAGACTAAAGAAGTCACTAGAATCTGAATGCAGTCGCTATGGCCGAACACGGCTAGAAGGATATATATAGTTTATTGAGTAGCTCCTTGCCCGTTATGAATGAGTGTATTTTTTTGTCAACAGGCGAAAGCCTCATAGTGTGGTTCTGCCTGGACTACCTGTCGGACTTCCTGTACCTGATAGACATCGTATTTCACTTCCGCACTGGATACCTAGAGGACGGCGTGCTACAGACTGACTCCATTAAGCTGAGGAACCACTATATGAACAGCACTACCTTCTACATCGACTGCCTCTGTCTGCTACCCCTCGACTTCCTCTATCTATCCATAGGTTTTAACTCTATTTTAAGGTAAGATCATTTTACATGAATAGTATTCTCTCAACTGATAACATGTTTCTCTACTTGGCAACTATATATATCGCAGAATGTCCCTATTATCTATACTAATATTATAAAGAGGTAACGTTTGTGAGGTTGTAGGAAGTAATCTCTGGATCTACTGAACCGATTTTGAAAATTCTTTTACCATTAGAAAGCCACGTTATTTTTGAGTGTCATAGGTTATATTTTAATCCTAAAAATTAAAAGACTTTTTCGTGGTAGTCGGATTTGCAAAGTAAGTCGGAGAAAAAACGGTCGAACGAAAACGTTTCTAACTAACGCTGCCTTAACGATGAGACATATATGATTAAGTTCTAGAGAAAAGTTGTAGAGCTTGGTAATGCCTACAAAAAAGTCAGTGACAGCATACGTCTAAATTTTATATTTAAGTCACAAAAAGTAGTTTTTTATATAAAAAAAATAATTTAAATCGTTAGGTCATGTTTATTGGTCATATTATCAACAATTATGAATTCATATCAAAATAAGCAAATTTATCGTCTCAAGTATTTAAAACAAAAGACTTTTCCCTTTTACTGCATAATTTCCCTTTTACTGCATAAATGGTTAAAGAGATAAGACACTCACAAATAAGACACTCACAAGAAGACACTCACAAATAACGGTAATATAGTTAAATTGGCATGCAAATACATACATACATATGCAGTAAAAAGATAACCCTTCTTTTGGCAGTCAGGAAATAAATCATAGCACTCAGTACTAACCGAACCATTGCACACTCATAATTTCATCACAAGTAAAAGGTTTTACCGCCCAACGAAGTGGGCACGGATAAGCTAGTCATATATATTATAGATTGTAATTGAATCGGTCATTTTGAAAACAACATACGAGTAAGTACCAAAAACCGAATTTCGATGTACCAAAAATTGATTTTCTTCAAATGTTGAAACTTTTGTTGTACTATTTTTTAAAGTTAAATGCATTATTACTTTTAGAAAATATGTACGTCATAAAAACAGCCGAAGACGTAATACAATTCATTAAAAATAAAAGAATGCATTGTTTATGTTGCATCAACTTCTTGCGCAAAAACGGCGCCCGCACCTTATTGGATGATGTTGTATATAAATACTAACAATATCGTTTTTTTTTTCCTCTTACCCAATAATTAATCTTGTTAGTTATGTATATTATATAATTATATATTACAATATATCTGGGATCTGTCCATCACCACATAAGGCCGATCTGCCTTTTTGGTGTCCGCGTGCAATACGTAATCACCGAAGGGAAAGGGGGTTGGAGCTGAGGCTTACACTTGATTACGTGGGGGGAGGGGGTGGCCGTCCTGATTACGTAATAAATTTTGGTCACAGCATGAAATTTTTGTCGGTTTAAACCTTTGGGAAATAGCGCAGTGCCTCCGAAGACACCTCTTGAAGCGATGTGCTTGATAGTCCACGCTCTCGTCTGCGATTGAGTGGCCCGGGCGGCCGGGCTGTTCCTGCGCTGGCACCCGGTAGCCGCTCTGCAACTTTGGACTAGCGCGCCGCTGCACGCTCCAACTCCATCCCAGAAAAAAATAACGTGGTTGTGTGGGGCCTTAACGTGGTTTAACATTAAAAATGCACGTTAAATGTGGGTTTGAAAATTATTTCCAAAACCGTGATTACGTAATATGTGAACGGCCCCTTAACTGTTCTTACTATATTTTTTTTCGATTCCATTATTACTCGTATTATCATCCATATCAACACCCTGGGGTTCATCAGAGTCGATCAAAACAAATCTTCCCCGCACGCCGATATAAAATTACAAACAGGAAAACACGGAAATTTTCCGCGACGCCCCAATACGAAGAAAAGCTAATAGCCTGGGGGAATCCTCATTCTCACAACAGCGATAAGTTGAAGGTTCGTGTTGAAGTGACTGACAAAATATTATGTCATGATTTTTTGTTATTGATTTCATTTGCGAAGGGGTCGAATACGCTATCGCCAGACAGTGTCGTCTATAGTTTCTTTAGGTTACAGATTTCTCTAGCGGCTTTTTGTCTCACATTTTTACTTTTCGATATTTCTGCTATTTTCCATTGCCAGATGTAGAAGACTCCAATTAAATAAATTAATAATATGTATACTTACAGCCGTAATCACAGTTGGTCCATCATCTCAACCGTGCCCTACCTTTGACGATTATTATTCAGAAACTATACTTAAGTATACACTTAGGTGGGCCACTCGAGTGTGCCCTAAACACTTATAGTGTCGCGCCCAAATTTGTAGTATAAATATTTGCTGCAGGTCCACTAGACCCAGTCTAATATGATTAGTTTATTAGTTTTATAGTTTATTAGGTAATAATTAGTTTATTTTAAAACTGTTTTATAAAAGTGAATGTGACTGTGAATTCTCGACTAGACCTGGGAACAGCATACAGTAGGAATCCACAGGGAGCTAATGGGCCCTTGCTGAGTTGGCCACGAAGACCCATTTGTTCAGGGTTGGTCACACTCACGGGTCAACACCCATCCAGCGGCCTCCACGCATGAAATGCGAGCCCGGGTAGGACACTGGCCTTGGGGCTAGTTTCCCCTAGGAGTTAATCTTCTGGCGCTCCTGGACGGTCTGCGCACCGTGCGGTGTAAGCCAATGGATTGTGCATTCTGACTAACAGTCGGGGTAGTCTGGAAGCAGTACTGTTTCCTATAGAGCGGGGGTTGTTGCTGACCTTACGGCGACTGCTCTTGAAACGACCATCGGCTACCCAATCCTGGGTGAACAGCCGGGAAAAGGATGCCGTGGTCCGCGATAGATTCGGTATACACTGTTTCACCGCTTCGTAAGGGAGGGGACCGCGCAAGCGACGTCGAACTCGTAACCAATCGAGAGACCGGAGTAATCTGGTCTCATTGGAAGTGAGGGTGTGAGTGTAAGACCGCTAGGTAACACACCTAGTTATCTCGCGGTTAAGGCGTTGGCCTCTTACGGGCATATGGCGGAGCTTGACGGTGGATTGTTTTGTCCAAGTCTTCTGCGTTCACTTCACGGGAGAGAGAACGACTAATCGTTAAAACTTCCTGAGGTGACGGGTTCGACTGTTGTAATTTACAACTCTATATGTAGGAATCCACAGGGAGCTAATGGACCCAGTGCTGTTATGCCATTATTACCCATATGTTAGGTTCGGCCTAAATCACGGATCAGCACCCATTCCCGTAGCCTCCAATTAGAAGTTCGAGCCCGGGTAGCACTCCGTGCCTGCAGGCTGGTTTTCCCTGGGAATCGCTCTGTTTGCACTGTACGGCATCAGCCAATCAATTGTGCATTCCGACTGATAACTGGGGGAGTCTGTGAGTTTCTTTGTTTCCTATAGAGTGGAATTGGTTGGAGCCTTAACCTAATGAAAGCCGCTCTTGAAACGACCAATCGGTTACCCGATCCCGAGTGGACAACCGGACAGAGGACGCCGTGGTCTGCGGTAGATTCGGCAGATGCCGAGTCAAATCTAACATAAGGTATAGGACTGCGCAAGGAACCTCGAACCTGAAACCATTTGGGAGGCCGAAGAAATCTGACTGAAACTGGTAGTCAGGGGCGAGACGGCCCGCTTTGTGCTCCTCAGTATCTCGTGTATGGCGTTGGACTCTGACGGGCCGGGCACAGTATACTAGACAGTAGCTTCTCTTAGAACAAAATTGAAATCAAAGCGAATACGTCACGAGTAGCAAGAGCTCGGATATGGTCGCCAGATGTCCCGCTACTCGGCCTACGCCAGCCTTTACCTGCTAACCGTTCCCGTTCGTCAGGACGAACCCCTCTACCCACATTCCTCGCACCCTCCTCCCGCATTGCTCTGTAGCCCAAGAGTAAAGCTACTGGTTGCTATACTGTAGGCCGTGGCGGAGCTAGTTGGTGGACTGTTTCCTTTCTAAGTTTTCTACCCTCACCTCACAGGAGACAGAAAGATCACTATCGTTAAAACTTCCTGTGGTGACGAGTTAATGGGCCCTTGTTGAGTTGCCACGAAGACCCATTCTGTTCAGGTTTCACCTCCTACGGCCTCCACGCATGCAGTGCGAGCCTGGGTAGGACGCTGGCCTTATGGTCAGTTTCCCCTAGGAGTCAACCTTCTGGCGCTTCTGGACGGTCTGCGAACCGTGCGGCGTAAGCCAATCGACTGTGCACTCTGACTTACAGTCGAGGGAGTCTGGAAGCAGTACTGTTTCCTATAGAGCGGGGGTGGTTGCGGACCTTACGGCGACTACTCTTGAAATGACCATCGGTCATCCGATCCTGGGTGAACAGCCGGGCAAGGGACGCTGTGGTCCGCGATAGATTCGGTATACACCGTTTCACCGCTTCGTAAGCCACCGCTCGAACTCGTAACCAATCGAGAGACCGGAGTAATCTGGTCACAATTGGAAGTAAGGTCGTGAGTGTCGGTCCGCCTGGCTATCTCGAGGTTAAGGCGTTGGCCTCTTACGGTCTTGTGGCGTAGCTAGACGGTGGACTGTTTTGTCCTCAAGTCTTCTGCGCTCACTCCAGGGAGATAAAACGACTAATCGTTAAAACATCCTGAGGTGAGGGGCTCGCCCGCTGTAGTCGACAACCCAAGTTGTAGTGACGAGTTCGCCAGTTGTAGTCGACAATTCCAAATGTAAGAATCTACAGTTAACTAATATGTTTGTTTTCGCAGGTCGTTTAGGCTAGTTAAGATCTACCGATTCTGGGCGTTCATGGACCGCACGGAGCGACACACTAACTACCCAAACCTGTTCCGCTCGCTGAGTCTCATCCACTATCTGCTGGTGATCTTTCACTGGAACGGCTGCCTGTACCACATCGTCTACAAGAACAACGGCTTCGGCAGCCGAAACTGGGTGTACCACGACGCCGACTCCACGGATGTGGTGCGTCAGTATCTACAGAGCTACTACTGGTGTACCCTCGCTCTCACCACAATAGGTTCGTTAGCTGCATCTTCTTCAATAGTTCATTCCAGAACAAACATAATACGAGGGTAGGCTGAAAAGAGTAATGCACACATGCTTGTAGAACACGAACAAAAACAAATAGCAAGCTCGGATAGAAAGTACACTAGAGTACAATTCTTAATATTTAAAATCATTTACTTACTTTTCAACATTGTCACCGTTAAGAGGCCGTGGCGGCCAAAAGCTATATGAAGCATAATTTTGTGGCCTGGTTGTGGGAACACGAAAAAGAATTTTAATGCAATTATGCCAGATTTTAAAAACCCGGTCCTTAAGCTATCATTTCGATGAAACGAAATTGGTAAATTATTTCCATATTATTTGTAAATTATCTTTATTCTGTTACTGTTTTCCAAAAAAATTAAAACGAGCGAGATTTGTCTTCAGTTTTTGAAAAACCTAGACATGATTCTCAATATTAAAAAATACTATTTACAGCAGCGTATGGTCTATTTGCATAGTATCGAGCCGTTTTATGGAACTTCCTTACAAAAATTATAAGAAAAAAATGTTTGAAATTACGTAATTTCCAGAAATGTTATGGCCAAACATTATTTTTTTCTAATTATTAAAGATACTTTTGAGTGATATAAAAAATACCACAGTTATCTTAACCTATTTTATTATTGTAAACTAATTTTTACTTTATAAAAAACTATTCATTTGATAATTTATTATATTACTAGCGGAACCCGGCGAACTTCGTCTCGCCAAAATCTGAAACTAAGTGATTTTTTTTTCAAATCGAATGGAATGTATTTTAATGCAGTGCTCTATGATACACGATGTTTTTCGTTTTGTTTTCTGGCGCAAATATATAAAGAGATGACGGTTTTCCCACTCGCGAACAGGCGACATATAATTGGCCGTGCGTGAAGCAAGAGTTTCATAAACACGTGTCAACTGGTTGTTACGGCGATGCAATACAATGTCACGGTTATCGGAGTGTTCGCCAACCATAATAATGGCGACATCATCAATCGTTGGAGCATTGAAGCGCCGAGAATGTTCCCCAGCTGGAGTTTTGTCTGCTCTAATAACGATTTGGTGGTTATCAGAGGGCATTCGCTCAAGTGCAGTTTTAAATAATGCCACCAACGTATTGTGTTCATGAAAAAATGTCTGCAACTGCTGAACAATGTGTTCCTTTGTCTTTGGATTGTAAGCACATCGTTGCTGCACTTCTTCCCGTGAATTACCCATGAAAAAGATTTGCAGAAATTTATGTTCTGCATCTGGCACCGGCAACAGCGAACCCAGCTTATGGAAAATTTGGCCTTGAATCTGCAATCACAAATTTTCTGGCGTTAAGAATGCTTCACCGAAGTGATCATTAATTGAATCATTTTAATTTTTGTTTTACATTATTATTATAAATCCAGACTCTTTTAGCTCGACTATTCTTCATCCCAAAGGTATCCTTGATTTTTGTATGCATGTATTTATCACAGGTATATAGATTTCTGAGTGTATGATTGTGAATGTAAATCGCAACCCTAGATGAAAGCTCCGGTAAATCAAAATAACACTTTTTTCAGAAATGACGATAACCTGATTTTATAATAACTATGGGAGATATAAAAATCTAATATTACATCCATGAAGCTAACATTTTTTTAACCTTGTTTAATTAACTCATGTTTTATATTATTTTTGAGTTACTCTGGTTTTATATCAGCAGTACGCACCTTTTTTGCCCACTAAGTGGAGTTACTTTACTCTACTTGAAAGAAAAATGAGTTTAGCCGATATGTGTATATGTATATGTATATATAGTTATTTACATCTCAATTGTTCTTTTATTTAGTCCCTATATCTACCTTAGAACAGGTCCCGGCCTAGTTAGGTGACATTGCCACTGGATTGTGCGATGGAATTCAATTTTCTGATATTGGCTTAACGTTAAAAATATTTTTGGGCATAATCCGTAACTTTTTGAGTTGTACCTATAATGAATAAAAATAAAATAAATAAATTTGTAAATAAGTGTGCAGCAATTACCTTTACCTACTGTGGGCATAAAATTGTCGCGAACAATATGTGTTGCACCAAATGAAGTCATTTGGAAGCAATTATTGTAATATTGTATGTTCGACAGAAAATGCTTAGAATCTGGTGCATTTCCAGACAACAACGATCCTAATGGTTCTGGTGGTGGAACCAATGGTGTCAATCTCATTTTACCCCCTGCGCAACACAAACCAAGTGGTTCGTGGCGGTACTTCAAGGCACTGCAATATTGGCACAAATGGTCCATTTCTCCAATTTGCACGCATTCATAATCGCTATATTGTATCGCCAGATCATAATAGAAAGCCTCTCTGTATGTGTTTTGTCTCAAATTCAATCGTCTTCGCACTACAACATTACGTATACGTGTCGCTTCATTCATTTCTTGGCGATCCTCATCGTTTTCAGTTGCTCGAACCTCTCTTTGTCGTCTCGCTCGAGCGGTCACCTTGCTGAGATTGGAGCGTCTGGGCAAGGGCATAACTGTGAAAAATGATTGCAAAACCTGGAAAAACATTCACGAATTACACAAATTCACTTAATTCAGTTAATTTACCTTCAGAATCACGAAAACACGAAAACGCTATGAAAAATTCGTAAAATTCAACTTAACTGTCAAATGTCAGTTTTCACGCCGTGCCGCCATCTTGATTTTCGAATTTTCGTATTTTTATTCTTGTCAAACCGCGCCATCTATTGGCCGAACTCGGTACTAAAATAATTTTTGGTTTTTCTCATTTTTCTCACTTTTCCGAGAGATTTTCCAATTTTTTTATATCCTATAGCAACACCGAAATGATTACGAACAAAACAAAAAAAGAATCGTTCAAATCGGGCCAGGCGCTCGTGAGTTATTAGGTAACATACATAAAACCCGACTCATTTTTATTATATAGATAATTAAAAAGCCAAATCGACTATATTGGACGACGCGCGAAGCCGAAATCGTCATACGTAATTGACCACTGCCAACGGTGGGACGTATTTCCTTGTCGCCGCGGTATACCTATACAACTTGATGTACAATATATATCGAAAGCACGCGGGCGCGTGGCATTGCAAAAATACCTAAATTTTTAGTAGCGTCAACTCGGAAGGGAGTCAGTCTTAAGACTAACACATTTCTCCCAACGTATGACAAGTTTTTCTTTCCGTCACTGTAAGATTCTTCCGAATTTGCTCGAATCCAGGACTTGGTAGCTGCCTTCACCTCATATTAAAAAGTGGAGTGATTACTCTTGTTCTCTCTTGAGTAGAGGAAAAGGATAAAAATTGCAAGCTGCAAGATCAGGGATGTAAGGAGTGTGTGAAATAAGTTTAAACTTCAGGTTTCGCAGAGCCTTTTCAGTTGCGCGCGAAGTGTGCGGACGAGTGTTGCCATGTTGCAAGTTATTATGCCTCTGAACGGTCATTTTGAATCAAATCGTGGACGAGTTTGCAATGTTTTCCATCTGTGGGAGTGATCGGACGTTCGCTGCGTGTTTCATCAACAATTATGGCTTTCCAGGCTCGCAACCACGATATGTTACTACCCATCGATTTGCAGTAGACTTATCAGTCACTAGTGTCATTAGTCAGTATTTTATCAGCTAACAGGTAAATATATTACAAAGAATAAAAGACACGACTGCCTTTAAAAAAGGGAACTATTGTATTTATAATTATTTTTATTACAGTTTTTTTATGAAATATTTGTGATTTAAGTACAATATTTGCCTGTAAAGTCATATGTATATTTCCGGAATGTACCCAATCAGACCGTTTATTTGACACTAAATACGATATATTTATATTAATTTATTGACATTTGGACATTTAGACAACTACGACAGTCAATGCACCCGGGCCATCCACATATAACGTAACGACGTTTTTGGTATATTCACCCCCCCCCCCCCCCCCCCATGTCAACAGACGTAATCAGCGTCCTGACCCTCCCCCCCCCCCCCCCCCTCCCCCTCCCCTCCCCCAAGATTACGTAATCAACCGAGTTTTGTGGAAAATGTGAAGAATTAAATAATTTAAAGTAATTACAAAATCTCAAACTCTTATTTTACAAATCCGAATCTTCAGACCGCAGCGCTTCCAGTAACAGGCCCGAGCGAGTCAATCGCAGACGAGCGCGTGGAGTATCTACGCATATCGCTCGTGCGGGGGGGAAGGGATAATGCGGCATTTCCGTGCAGGTTTAGACCGAAAAAAATGCGATGCGGTGACCAAAGTTGATTGCGTGATCAGGACGGGCACCACCCCCCCCCCCCTCGTCCAAGGCTCGTGACGTCTTTCTCTGAGCAAATTCCCTTTAGCGGGGTTTCACATGAGCCGGGCCCATTGACTCGGCTTTCTGGGTGTCCTGCGGCATGCGCTTCTTGATGCGCTCTATGGTACAGGAGAATTATGGTGATCGGTCATGCGTACATGGTATCTTCTACGGTCAATGACTCAGCAGTGCGATACCCGCTGGCGTTCTGCTAATCTAGCGAACCGCCTGAATTTTAAACTATTCTAGACTCTAAGTTTAGATTTTAAAGTTTCATTTCCGATGTAGGATTTACAGCTTTTACAATAACGCTTTGACAGGTGATCTTCCGCGTCCGCGCAGTAAAGGGGAATACGTGTTCGTCATTTGCCAGCTGCTGTTCGGCTTGCTTCTCTTTGCAACTGTTCTGGGGCACGTGGCTAACATTGTTACTTCCGTCAGCACTGCCAGGAAAGAGTTTCAAGGTATGTTTGATATATTTTATTTTATTATTTATTATTTTATTGTGAATGTTGCATTGGCACCTCCTTTCCAATGTGCAGAAAAGTAGCAGATAAGGGTAGGAACAGAACGAGTCCACGCACGCAACGTATACGATGCAGCGCTCCCACGTTTGTGTGCACATTTGTTCCATAACTTGACACAAACGTATATATGGCATTTAAACTGTCGTCACTTCTCAAGGTGCACAAGTGCATATTATGTGCATATTAGGAGTGCTATTGCACGAATCATTGCATAGCCTACAAACAAATTTTGAAACGTTATATTTTCGAAGATTGAAAACATAACGTTATGAGTTGAAAATATTCGGTTTTTTAAGAATTGATTTTAAGTATTGAGTTGAAAATATTTTGTTTTAAACCTCACAAGAATTTAATTTAGTAATGTGTAATATTTATCGAGGTTTACGTATACATATAATAAATATAAAATAAAAGCCAAATAAGTCAAAAACAATTTTTAAAAAAAAAGTAAAAAAAAAGATCGATTGTTTGTTAAAATGAGCTACTACTCTGGACGAAATATACATTATTTGAATATATAATAATATACATGAATAACAAGATAAACTATTAGGTAACAAGACAGAATTCATAAAAAACAATATTGTTAGTATTTTTATACAAAATAGACTAACAAATACTAAGTCACAGTTTCTTTTTTCCGCGAGAATTCTGCGTCTGAATGGATGGCTTTCGAAGGGTTAATCTTGAGTGGAGTGGATTTCAGTTCCTAAATAGCCAGTTACTCAAGTTGAGTGAGACTAAAATTAAGGAGGGTATATTTCTTGGTTGTTATATAAGAAAATTAATGAATGATATTGAATTTGAAAATAGTTTGAATGAAAAGAGTTTGAATGAAATTTTTCAAAAATATTGTTAATAAGTTCCTTGAAAATAATAAGGTGGATATCTAAAAACAACTGATAACTGAGCTTCTTAAAAAATATAAAGCACTTCGCTGTGATATGTCACTATAATCCTGTTCTTAGATTCTCATCCGATTTTTTCCCAACCAATTTCGGAGCTGAGTGACGAACATAGTGAGTGACGAGCATAGTGAACGCTTTTACCAGGAAATATTTCCCATGGAGAGGCTACCAAGGAAAATGGAACTGGAAACAAGAATTCTAGCTGACTATTGCTGGAATATGATTACTTATTTACCTACAGCACACTATGCCAGATAATCAAAACAAAGCAGACTTCTAAATTGCATGCAAGTATAGGGTCCATACCTATGAAGTCGATGTTCTATAAATGTAATTTAGGGCCAAAAAATTTGTATAAAAAATATCTATTTAATTAATATTATTAATAATAATAATTAAACGCTTTATTTGCTTAAACAAAAAGGCGAGCTTATTGCCTAAAAGCAATATCTTACAGCTAACCTTAACCTAGTGGAAAAACATGTTATGCGGTAAAAAAAAATAAACATTTAAATTCAGCAGGAAAACAAAACAATAAATTTAAGAAAAAACAACCAATAAACAAAAAATAAACCGCAGGGGACGCAATAGGGAGGAAAAAAATAAGGAAAAGTTTATGAGCGTGTGTTAAGGTGTCCTTTGAGCCTGCGTTTGAAGCAAAAAAAACTGGGTGCTATCCTTATACGCGTGAGTAAAGCATTCCAGAAACGGGCTCCACGTACAGAGAAGAAGTGCGAGAAGAAATCACTACTGTGACTAAGGATCGAGAGCAGTAGGTTGTCTTCAGATCTGAGGCGCCCATGAGAAGATAGAGGTTTGAACCTACTTATAAGATAGTTCGGAGCGGCTCCCTTCAGGATTCTAAAGAGCTCTCGTATCTCTCCTTTCTCGGGTCGTCAGCCAGTGAAGTCTCCTTCTGTACTCCGTAATATGGTCAAACTTTCTTAGGTCATAAATGAATCGAATGCAGACATTTTGCAGCCTTTCTACCCTGGAGACTAGATCTTCCTTGATGTCGAGAAAGGCAACATCGGAATGATCAAGGAGAGGGAGGAGAATAGATTGGCAGATTGCGATTTTGCTTTCCTCGGGGAGAAAATTCTTGAGTTTCTTTATTGCATGAAAGCGACCAAAGAGTTTAAGTCTCTTCTCCTCATTAATAGAAATATTGACCCCTATTATCTATACAGATTTGTCATTTTAATGGAAATTGCTTAATTCCTCTGCTGTAAAACTCTTGTGGACAGAAACGAATGAATGCTTTGAAGGCGATTTCAGCGACTCTTCAAAGTTGTTTTTTTTCCCTTGTAAAAAGTTTTCTAAATTCTGAAAAAAAAATCTATTGGCGCAAGGTCTGGCAAGTACGGTGAGTGAACAAGAGTCTCCAGCCGAAACTCCTGCAACGTTGCGACTGTTTTCAGTAAAATATGTGATTATACGTTGTCATGCAGAAGCATTGGCGATGAGCGATTGACCAGGCTCGGTTATTTAATCACGATGCAGTTCTTTACAGTACACATGTACGTTAACTGTAGATATAGCCAGACTGCAAGAAGCTGTAATACAAAACACCGGCACAGGATCTCATATTTGAAAATAATGCAAATTTCCATCTTTACCATGGGGTTGCATAAACGAAAATATTTGAGGAAAACCAGACGACGGAAAGACAAATAAACAGCTGATTCTTAAACATGGCCTTGAATTGGCTTGAATTAAAGTTTATTTGATTTTAAAATTCCAAGTAAATCCCAAGTTATCCATGTTCAAAGTGGCCAGTGTGAAAAAACAGCAATTACATAGGTAAAAGCACTCACAAAAAGAACTATACACTATAGAAAGAAACTATTGCCATATTTGAAATCAGCGTCAAAAATTCCAAAAGATTCAGCTGCTATCATTTTTATAACAATCAAGAACCAACCTTTGGTTGTCCAGTGTATTAGCAAGCTAATTATGTTGAATTAATTTGAATAGCTTCTTGACGATTAAAGATAACAAGAACAAGTCATAATAGTGATTTCTATTCCTATTCTTTCTGTGTCCATGGTGCGAGACTCTGTAACGATCTCCCAGCAAACATACGAAACTCACCTTCTTTATCATCGTTTAAGACTCACCTTAAGGAATAGGTACTACCTTTCTAAGAAGTAACCAGTTCTTCCCTTTCTCTCCTCTTCCTCTCCCAATTTCCTCTCCTCGGGCATTATTAGTTTTAATTTTTTCCACTTGTATGTATGTTATGCAGACGGTCTGTATATTATGTAATAATCTTTATTTACACAATGCGCGCATGTACCACTGAGTTCAGGTTAGTTGTAAGATATTGCCATGTGGCAATAAGCTCGCCGTTTTGTATGTGCAAATAAAGAGTTTATTATTATTATTGTTATTAACAAAAATTAAAGATAGTCTGTTGATTAAAGATAACAAGAACAATAATTTACAGAATTAAAAAAAGCTACTGCCATTACAAAAAAAGTATTGTACCTACTTATAATTATTAAAAACAATTTGTTCACGCTAAAAAGGACGTTTAGCAGGAATTGTTAGAAAGGAGTTTGTTTATTAGGTGAGGAAATTGTTAGGTGAGGAAATTTTCAGTCTTCGTAGAAACCAAATTCAAATTACGGAAGCTCCGCTACGCCCGCGTTGGCGCGTGTTTTCTCCATAAACATGAAGTGCTTAAAGACGACGTATAATAAGACATTCTAACAATACCACACACTTCTAGATCGGTTCAAGCGTTTAAAAGTTATGGGGGATTAAAGAAACGGAAAACATATATGCATGGATTCTGGATACCTACGTTACACTCCTTTTTGTTGGGCAGTCGTGTAATGAAATCGTAAGAACCAAAAACGGTGTATAACCTGTGATTGGGGATCATATTTACGTTATTCCAGAACAAAAAACAAGAGCGCCACCGCATTTGTCCAAAACGAGGAAAAAGAAAAAAATACCATAGGTTAGGTTAGGTGATGACCGAAAAACAAAAAAACAACCATAGGGTCGGGGAAAGAATTTGGTTTGGCACTAAATTTGGCAAAACGAAGAATAAACCTTCGCAAATTTAAAATAAAACTACAAATTTAAGAGTTATAAAACAAAGGTCCTTTATTTGCTGTGATTCCTTCCGTCTATCTCCTCTTCAGACATGTGGTACAGACTTCAGACATGTGTGACATGTGGTACGTTTTCAAGTTCAATTGGATATCCAGGCGAGAAAACATCCGGGCACGGTTGGCCGATTCGTTAGGGTTTGTTACATTAGGAAATAAAAGGCGACACAGCCAAAACCACGGTGTGACGAAAAGAAAAAAAGCCCCATTACTTTTACAAACACGTTTAGCTAATTGACCCCAAAAGAATTAAACGCTTACCAAAAAATAAGACCTTGTTCACATAACTTCAAAACGCCGCACTTCTAGTGCACAAAACTACGCGGATCACTTCGCTTTTAGCGAGTTCTCTGTCGCCCAGCGCGAGTCAGTAGTACTCTCGCGCCATTTTGGAACCAATGTTCTCTTCAATGGCCGTAGCCAGGTTTGACGGGCCGGAATTGCCTGTCGTTAAACCAACTTTAAGAGATTAAAAAAAAACTCATGACAACGGCCGCGAAGAGGAAGAACGAAAAAACTAAATAAATGATGACTGTCAACACGCACCGCATAACACGGTGATATATATTAAAGAAGCTGCTTTCTCTCTATATGAGAGCAAGGGGTTGTCGCGTGTACTCTGCGTAGTTGTATAACTTTTCAAAATGTTGGATTGGAATAAATTCGTAAGAACCAAAAGCGATTATTTAAAAATCGGCAGGTAGATACTATGACACTCGGGATGACATGACGATTCTAACATTTTAAATCGGCTCAATCGTTTAGAAGTTATGGTGGAATAAAGAAACGGAAAACATACATACATGAATCCTGAACACATTACACTTCTTTTTGTTGGTTAGTCATGTAAAATGTCTACGGCGGAGAAATGGGCATCGTACATGCACATCAGCCCGTATGAGATTCACATGTAACATTACTAGATGTGAATATCCAATACTACAGTTCGGTTATCAATGGATTTGGATATATGGGGGTTCTCCGGTTGCAATCGTTGCTATTTTGAGGGTGAAGTGCTCGGCCGTTGACCCCCGCGTGACGTCACCGCTCGTCCGTGTGACCCCGTTGCGGTGCGCCTGTGTGCGTGGGCCAGGCTGCACATTCATATCCTCTGACGTCAGAGGCGCGAAGCCTTCCGATTGGCGCAGCGCGCCCAATACCAAGACGTCGGGCGATGCAGCATTCGCTTCCGCATACCTCCAATGGGCAGGACGATTCATTGAACGGATCGGACGGACTAGGTAGACGATTCCACAGGCAAATAGGCATAGACACAGACATAGGCAGTACAGTACAGTCGTCTATTATACAATACAATGTATTCTACTCCGGTAGGTAGGCCTTCCTAAACTTGGATGCGTCATTGCGTCTAACATTCTTAGTGATTAAGGAAAATTAACTATCGTGATAGTTGTGACTATAAAAATTTATTTAAATATTTTAAAACCAGTTTGATATATTCATGTTAAATAGAAAATAATGTAGTAATTAAAATGTCTGATTAAATGGTTGTTATATATTATTTTGACAATGAATTGTACTTTTTTTGACTAGGTATTTTTATATTAAATTCTATATTACTTAACGTAATATTAAATATTAATTACCGTTTCTGTCTTTCCTCATTTATAACTTTATTTATATTATTTAATCGAATTTTATATTATATTTATTGCCGATTATATAATGGAATCGCTCTTCATTTATTATTGTTATTATTATTATTATTTTAAGACCATATTTTAGGGCAATTTAGTGTTATTAGCTTTTTACTACAACTTGTACAAAATTGATTGTAATATTAGAGTCCTGTCCACCCTAGAACGGGCTAGTCCCAGGTAGGTGACAGAATCAAATAAGCAAAAAGTTAAGGTTTCGCCATTCGGTTCCTGTTATTTTTGTAAGCAAATCAATGATACCCAAAATGAAAACCACGTTTGGACAACGATCATTTCGATTTTGTGCCTCAAGATTTTTCAACGCCCTTCCGGAAAACATTAAAACTGAAGAAAATGGGAAACATTTAAAAAAACTAATAACAGCATGGTTTTTAAAAGAGGAAAATCAACACATTCAGAATGAATTAAAGACAATTATTTAGTTAATAATTGCGATAAGAATATTTAAACATACGTTTTTTTTCTTTGATATTTTAATTTTTCAACAATTACTACCTATTCATTATTTTATTTTATTTCATTTAATTAAATTACGTATTTGATTACAATTCCATTTTAATTATATTTTACGATTATTTGTTTGATTTAAGTTTATATATTTTTATTTCTGATGATTATTATTATTATTATTTAGGACTAGTTTAATTAGTTTTAATTTAATTTAATTTAATTTACATAATTTTAACATTAAATATTGAGATACTTTCCATTATTATAAATTGACAAAAATACGAAATTATATCATTCTAAAATTTTTCATTTCTAATAAGCAATTGATATTTTAAAAAGTGACAATCAATTTGCATTTTTATTAATTCTGATTATTCTAATGTTAATTTTGTTTTATTTATTATTTGGATTAGATTTAGTTTTATTTTATTTTATTTTAATTTTTTAAAAATTTGAATTTTCTATTTTTAATTTAATTTTTTGTAGACTATTTTAATACTTAGTTTTATTTGATTGTGTCTAGAAATATATGCATTGTTAATAAATAGTAATCATAATGCACAAATAAAATTGCTCAAGTCTGCCTTAGAACAGGCTCAGGCCTAGTTAGGCGACTTTCGGTCATAACCATGTCTCAGTCACAATAAGAATCAGTTTTCTGCTATTGCCTCATTGTGACATGGTAAAATGTACTAGTTAAATTTTGTAATACTTACTCTAAATAAAATAAATGTTTTATAGTAATTAATTCTTAAATAAATAAATAAAGAGCACAATGCCCTTAACCATTATTATCAAAGTGATAATGTGATAGTCGTGAAAATAGGTAATCGTAAAGTAAACATTATAAAATTAAAATTCTCAAATCTAGCGATATAGCCTTCGTTGATAAAAATAATTATTGTGCTCTTTGGCAAATGTCAACTTTCAGAAATTTTATTTTGTAATACTCTTGGAATATAGATTCAGTATTAGGTACCTAAATCTGTTAAGTCTTATACAGGATTCTTGACTAAGCTGTTAACTGTATTATTTTTAAATTGGTTATCTCCAAGACTTCTGATATGCGCTGGGACCTTATTATATATTATAATAACAGAGGCTTTGGTGAAGGAAACTGTTGCGCACCTTGCTAAGCCGGTGCCGATTAAAATGTCAGTCAATTATTTTCTGGTAACACAATACCACAATATTGTCGCTGTCATCCAAAACTTCTACCGTAAGCTATACAGCGAGTCGGCTCCGAAACCCATAAATGCAGAGAATGAACAAGAGATCCTAATTGTCGCTTCCGTAGAACTACCAGAAATTGACGCAGGGGAGCTGCTAGCAGCCTTAAAAAGAATGAGAAACAAGAAGGCACCCGGAGAAGACAGAGTAACAAGTAAGATGCTGAGGATGGGAGGAAAGACGCTGGAGGCAGCACTACTCATCCTTATGAATAAGTGTTTGCAAGAGCAACAGATACCGACATCATGGAAGAACGCCGAGGTCATCCTACTGTTAAAGAAAGGTGACCACATGTATGTGGAGAATTACCGGCCTATCAGCTTGCTCTCTATCCTCTACAAACTGCTCATGTGGATCGTAACAGACCGACTGACTAATAAGTTAGACTTTTATCAACCAGTAGAGCAGGCGGGGTTTAAAAGAGACTACAGCACAGTGGACCACTTACAAGTTATGTACATGCTGATCAAGAAAGCGACCGAGTACAACATCCCACTCCACCTGGTCTTTATTGACTACCAGAAGGCATTCGATTTTGTTGAAATATGGGCAGTTCTCGTAGCAATGGATAATGCGAGAATCGACTCCCGATACTCAAAGCTTATTCGCCATATATACGACAATGCCAAGCTGCAAGTGAAGCTCGAGGACGACATGGTGACGGAGAAGATCCGGATCGAGAGAGGCGTACGGCAGGGCGACACGATCTCCCCTAAGATTTTCACTCTGACACTGGAGAATGTCTTCAAGAGCCTGCTTTGGGAAGGAAAAGGTATCAACGTGGATAGGTCATACCTGAACCACCTGAGGTTCGCCGATGACATAGTTTTGATCAGCAGTGACCCATCACAACTCAAGACCATGCTCGAGGAACTCCACGCAGCATCAGCGAGAGTGGATCTGAAGAGGAACCTTCAAAAAACAAAGATCCTGAGCCCAGATCCAGTCCAGATCACCGTTGATAGCCAGACACTCGAATTCGTCGACCACTACATTTATCTTGGCCACAAACTTAAACTGGGCAAAGAGAACCAGCGTGCAGAAGTCATCAGACGCGTGGGATTTACTTGGGCGGCCTTCGAAAACCTTGCGTACATCCTGAGAGACCCAGCGATGCCCATCAATCTAAAGCGTAAAGTTTATGAGACATGCGTGCTGCCAGTAGTAACCTACGGCCTTGAAACAGTGCCTCTAACGTAGAGCAGTGCCAACCGCCTCAGAATATGGCAAAGGGCAATGGAGAGAGCAATGTTAAACATCAATCTCCGCAACAGAGTGCGCAATGAAAAGATACGAAGGCGCACGGGGGTGACAGACGTCATAAAACGTATCGCCAGTGGGGCTGGGCAGATCACGTCGCAAGGCAGGATGACGCGAGGTGGCCGAAGAGGCTTGTCCAGTGGAGACCAAGAACCACAAAGCGAGGCGTAGGGAGACCACAACTACAATGGCTGGACGACATCAAAAAAGCATCAGGGAACAACTGGCTGAGGGCAGCAGCTGTAAGACAGACATGGAAGAAGAAGGAAGGTCTACGTCCAGGAGTGAACCAAACCAGGCTGAGGAAGAAAAGAAGAAGAAGAATCAGCCTGTATAAAAAAATGCGATGGATGTCACTTGTATTGGTTAAAATATTAATGTTTTATAATCAATCGGTCCTTTATAAAAAAACTTTTATTATCAATGTTATTACAGATGGCTAAATAAATTGCTATTAGTTTGGCCGTCAATGCTATCAGCACCACCTGCATTTCGCCGGCATATAAGGATCGCCAAATTGTTCTATAGGGTTGCGCAATCAATGGTAGAAGCAATCTATTTTAACTTATTCAAAGTTTTAATTCCATATCAAGAAAATCACGGAGCTCAGTAAGAGCTCAGCAAGTGGTCATCAAAAATTAGCTTGTTCTAAATTCAAATTTACTTATCGAATAGCTCTGACGCGAATTCCTTTTGATATGAGAACGACAACGTCTCTGCACCACCGTTTAAATGTGATTTCTTTAAAATTCAAAGGAGGAAGTGCAAAAAATATGGGTCACGTCCTCACCCACCAATAACGACCAGACGTACATACGTTGGAAAGCTCTTTTCATGACTGCTATTTATTACTTTACCGGTTATTACCAAATCATTGTGGGGGAAAATATACAGCTAAAGAAAAAACCTGTGACACAGGTTTTAGCAATAATGACCGGACGTATGTCATGAAAAGAGCTTTTCAGCGACATACGTCCGGTCATTATTGGTCAGTGCGGACGTTTTTGTCGAATCCTCCTTTGCTTGTCAAACAGCTCTTGAGTTCCAGGATTTCATTTTGAATTAAGAACGAAAATGTCCGCGCCCCAACTGTTAAATGTGATTTGTTCCAAATACGAATCTGCCTGTCGACCAGCTGAGTTCAGTGATTTTATTTTAAATTAAGAACGACATCGTCGCGCCACCACTTTTAAATATGATTCGTTCCAAATTCAAATTTGCCCGTCGAGCTAACTAAGTTCCGCGATTTTATTTTGAATTAAGAACGACACCGTCGCGCCACCGCTTTTAAATATGATTTGTTCCAAATTCAAATTTGACTCTGCCAGCCGTAACTGAATTCCGTGATTTTATTTTGAATTAAGAACGACACGTCGCGTCACCACTTTTAAATATGATTTGTTCCAAAATCAAATTTTCTTGTCGATCAGCTCCAACTGAGTTCCGTGACTTTATTTATAAGATAGTTAAATTGCCAAATAACTGAAACACCATCGGATTTTCGTAAATTCATAATTTACCTACAACAAATTCCGTAGGGTAAATAGACGTATAGAACTTTAGCGTAACGCCGGAAATAGATAACCTGAAATTGAACTGTGAACTCAAGAAGCGCTTGCCGGTTCGGTATCTCCGGGATATTCTGTAAAAAGGTCGAAACGTTTCTAAATAGGTATAACATCTCTCAAAAGGGGGATTACCTAATTATATACACAAACCTGGTGGCTATGCCCGGTAACATTGTGGTTAGGTCGCCTGATCTTACATTTTGAGTTCCGGGTTCGATACCCTGCTGGGTCACCATTTTCGGTTGGTATAAATTAACGGAAATACATTTACAATCCTGTCGACTGAATGCAAATAACAAGACACACACTTACCTACACACATATTACACGCACATATACATATAAACACTTCAACGGGTCGGTTGTAAGAGGTTGTCGTATGATAATAAACCCGCCCATTGTGAAATTTTACAATAAAGAGTAGAAACAGACAAACCTTTGGATTTTCGGATATTTTCAGTGTCGTAAATTCATTTCTTACAACAAATGCCCTAGGGTAAATATATGAAGACGTGTATAAATTTTAGCTTACCGCCTGAATTGGATACGTAACCTGAAATTGGACTGTGAACTCGAGAAGAGCTTGCTGGTATTTAGTAAAAAAATCGAAACCTCGAATATAGAATGTCTACTAAAGAATAATTCCTTAATATACATATACATACAATCTGATTACCTACGTCTGCGGGGAGGGGGGGGGGGGGGTCAGCTAGTCTTGCCTATTCTAGCCTTTGAAAAATTAGATCACATGTCTTCTAAAGGGGAAATTATTCAGATGGGTATTATTTATATAAATGATATTATTTATTCAGATGTTACTACATCAAAATTATTTAGCTGTTGTTTTTCTCGATATCAGGAAAGATCTAGCCTCCAGGGTTGAAATTCTGCAAAATATTTGCATTAGCTTTATTTAAGACCTAAGAAAGTATGACCATATTACCGAGTACAGAAGGAGACTTCACTGGGCGACGAACAACCCGAGGAAGAAAAGATGCGAGTCCTCTTTTTGCTCTACCGGTCTTGGAGAAAGCCGCTCCGAGATATAAGCAGGTTTAGTGCTCACGGGCGCCCTCTGAGATCTGAAGACAACCTGCCGCTCTCGATCCCTGGTCACAGTAGTGATTTCTACTTGCACTTCTTATCCGTACATGGAGCCTGTCTCAGACATGCTTTACCCACAAATGCAAGGACAGCACCGAGTTTGTACTGCTTTAAACACAGACTCAAAGAACGCTTCAATACGCGCTCATAAATGTCTCTCTTTACCTCCTCTCCCTCTGCCTTGCGTCATCATAGGTATATTGCTTTTTAAATTTATTATGGCTCATTTTCTGCCGCATTAGGGTGTTAAATACATTTTATACTAGCAGCCTCTATAAGTGATTATAATAAAAGTTTTTATAGTTTGACCGCAAAACATGTTTTCCCATTAGTTTGAGGTTAGCTGTAAGATACTGAGTCAACGAAATAAGCTCGTCGCTCGTATAATAATAATAATTATAGCATATTTAACGTAATAGTGTCTTAATTTTGAGCATTTAGTAAGAAAAATGTAATAAACATGAGACAAACTGGCATGACACCGAAGGAAACAAGAGATGTGAAGGAAGCCTGAGATTAAAAAGAAAACATCAGATATATATCAGTTTTTTTTTCGAAATTGTGTAAAATTCTTGCGTTTTAGAGATAAATCTATGTAGACACAAAAGTATCATTGTCACAAGAGCTTTCAAACAAAAAAAACAAAATCGGTCCATTAGGAGATGATATGCTAAAGAAATAGTGCGGCTAATGGCGGCCATCTTTAACGGCCTGCATTTTGTTTCCTGCGCGGATTTGTCTATCTAGAAAGTTACCTTTTGAAATATACTATTACCACAAAAATTGGCATATCCCAATCAAACAGTAAAGTTTTTTTTTGCTGTACCCAACGTACTAATTAATATGTCTGAATTTTGTTTTAGGAATCTCAAATTTTAGTTATTTTTATGTCTTCGAGAAATTACTACAAATAATTCCTCTAGTAAAAATACTACAACAACCTCAAATAATTTTGAAATCTTGCTCGCATGTCCAAAAATAGCCAATTTATACGTATTTTTTAAAGATAACAGTGAAGTAATAACGCGCAATTTCAGTCCACAGGTATTATTTTTTTTAAAATATATATTATAACATTAAAGACACTTTTTTGACGGGTATCTAAGATAAAACAACACTGTACTACGTCCTAACACGATCTCAAAAGAAAAAAATATATAAATAAGGTCGCAGACAGTTGCAGATTAATGTTAGTCACATTTAAAGGAATTGGTATGCTCAAAAAAATCATTACGCTTATAAATTACACGTGGGCGAAAAGAACAGGGTAGTTCTAAGACGGGTTCCCGGCCATGCAGGAATCGAGGGAAATGAAAAAGCCGACGAACTTGCTAAGACGGGAGCAAAGGGAATGTTATACAACCCTGAACCTTGCTGTGACGTGCCAGGGAGCTAATGGGCCCATGATGAGGTGGCCACGATGACCCATGTGTTCAGGGTCGGTCACACTCACGGGTCAACACCCATCCGATGGCCTCCACGCATGGGGTGCGAACCTGGGTAGGACACTGGGTCAACCAGTCTCCCCTGGGAATCAAACCTCTGGCGCTCCTGGACGGTCTGCGCACCGAGCGGCGCAAGCCAATCGACTGTGCTCTCAGACTAACAGTCGGGGGAGTCTGGGAACTGTATTGTTTCCTATAGAGCGGGGGTGGTTGCCTACCTTACGGCGACTGCTCTTGAAATGACCATTGGCCATCCGATCCCGGTTCAGAGTCGGACAAAGGACGCCTTGGTCCGCGATAGATTCGGTGCACACCGTTTCACCGCTTCGTAAGGGAGAGGACCGCGCAAGCCACCTCGAACTCGGAACCAATCGAGAGACCGGAGAAATCTGGTCACAATTGGAAGCAAGGGCGCGAGGGTCGGCCCGCCAGGTAACATTACTGGCTATCTCGCGGTAAAGGCGTTGGCTTTTTGCGGGTTGTGACGTAGCTGGACGTTGGATTTGTTCTGTCCAAAGTCTTCTACGTTCACTGCAGGGCGACAGAACGAGAAAATCGTTAAAACGTCCTGTGGTGACGGCTCGCCCGTTGTAGTTGACACCGCAAGTTTTTGTGACGTGCCAAAAAGCCTTGCAAACCTAATTCTCAAACAAATATGTTTAGAACAGTCCGTCAACCACAGGAACAACACGACAGGGTTGAATCAATCCAAAGGCCGCTAATTAAGGTCTACGACCCTAAGACGGCCCGTGAGGACTTATCGCTAAATAGGAACAATCTACGCATACTGGTAAGGGCGCTCACGGGGCATTGTGGCCTGAACAAACACATGTTCAACCTCAAGCTCCGAGACACAAAAATGTGCAGGTGCTGCCAAGGGGCAGAGGAAACTCCCCTGCACCTCATGTGCGAGTGTGGCCCGCTGATGCGTAAAAGATACACCCACTTGGGTGGTCATTACCTCCAACCTGAGGAGGTAAAACAATCTGGCGCCAAAAGCCTGTTGCGGTTCTTAAATGACACGAGGCTTAGCGCAGAACTATAGTAGGTGGCGAACACAATAGATCAGCAATGGTCGCAGTGTTACAAGGCCCATAAAGACCTTAGAAAAGCCCCACACAACAAATAATAAATAAAGCACGTGTGGATTGCAACTTTTGTTTAAGGAACCTTTCAAACGCCTTTGTTTCCATCTGCCTTGTGGAGAGCTGGTTAAAGAGCTTGAAGCTCAAATATCCAAAGGACTTTTGAGTTTGCGTTCGATTAATTTATGTAATAGGGCCTTGCAGCGCCCGAGGCTAAACTTTGCTCCTGATGGAAAAACGAACTTTATTCTTGCAAGATGGATGATTCGGATTACTCAATTTATTTTGATGGATTGTCGAAGTAGAGATAACTCGGGCCGGCGGCGTCGGTGACAAATCGAAAGGGGGACCCTGCAATTTCTCAACGAAGGTAGCGAGCGAGACGAGGTAGAGAAAAATACTTTTTAATTAGGTACTTACTCACACCTTTTCAAAGAAGGCTGGGCTTTTTCTAATATTAGTAGACTAAAAGCAAAAAAATATGGGAGTTCATGAATGGATTCCAAATGTTTGAATAATAATGGAAAAATAATTAAAAATAATTTGTTTTTAAAAAACGAACTTTACTTTCCACCAGGGAGTTCCAGTAGCAATACCCCCCCCCCCTTGCTCCATCTTCAGACCGTAATGGAAAGTACCGTCAAGTCGCCTTACATGAGTCAGATTTTGACTTTAAACAAAAAATAAATGTACAATGGATTTAATTACGGCAATAAACTTTTAACCAATTTTCAGGTAAAAGTCTATAAGTTGACTATAACACGGAAATATAATATTAAATTAGATTTTCACACACAAAAAAAAACCTACTCTCTCATGTTAGTTGCCGAAGTTGCCATACTTGAGACAGGCATGAAAAATACACGAAAGAATCGTGTTAGATCCTTATGTTTTAACTTAAGATATTTTTAAACTTCTAAAGAATCGTTATGAATAAAATACAAAGAAAAAAGCTTTTGTAATATTTTTATTATGTATATTGAAATGAAATCGTTTATTAATGTTAATTTGTCGTGCCGAATCAATGGCATGCATGTTAATCTTCTCAATTCTTACAAAATATACGTTGAAGAACTTAAAATCTAACTTGAAAACATGAAAAAAGTTATTATCACCACTACCGCTTGACTATTATTACTCCTTATTCTTTCCATTATTGACTATTTTACAATTGCTTTTTTTGTTTTATTTCTAACTATTGGCTATTGACTATAATTATAATTACTGATTTGTTTGTATTTGTGTTTTTTCTTTAAAATATCTTCCCGTATTATAATTTGTGAAATTATCCAATATTTGTTTGATTATCTAGTACTATTGTCCACATGAAAATTTTATGAAATTATATAAGAATTTTAATTGAAAATATTGGAAAATGTTGTTTTCTCTATATAACCTAGAAAATCTGCGCTTGGATATTCAACGCTCATACCTTGCAATACCGACGTTCATAGCTTATATTTATTTAAATATTATACTCGTTATTTTTATTAGTTTTGACATAAGCAAGTGTAGGAATTCCTATCAACTGGTTTGAAAAAAAAAAAAAAGCCAAAACCTTACAAAAATATTTTTTTTTATTACTGTTAATATGGGTTCTATTTAATAGTACACTAAATAAATATATTTCTTCTTCTACATCACGATATATTTCGAAGTTTATTTCGATAAAATCAAAGCTTACCTTCGTGCCGCGACTTCGTAATCTGATATAACCAAAAATCTCTTCAACAGAAAGAAAAAATATAAGCACAAGCAACTTAGACGCTTGAAGGTTCCGATGACAGTAACAGTAGGGATGGGAAGTTTATGAAAAGCGGAAATAAAGTCAATCAAAATTTAATCGAAGTTTTGTCTCAAGAAAGGATACCCTCTCAAGTAAGGCGATTCGACGGTATTCATGACAACAAAACAAACAAGCCCAAACTCGACTTCCAGGGAGTTCCAGTGGCAATCTTATGGCTCCATTTTCAGGCCCTCTTTATCTGTAGAAAGTTGGAATTTTTTGTTGGAAAGTTGGAAGTTGTGTGGAAAGTTGTAATTAAATTGCCGATCATGTACACAGAACTCGGCTACGTGAAAAGGGGTATTTGAAATATAGCAAGCAAAACAATTATTACGGTGATAGAACTCTTGAATTCATTGTTCCAAAATTATTCAATCACTTTTTCTATAAAATCAGGCAACTCAATCAGCAAATACTTACTAAATAAAACATTGAAACTTATACTACTAAGCAACCTAAATAATGACTTACCCAGGCGAGCTATAATAAATAAATACAAACGGAGCTGCCATGGAATTCACCGACCGGAGTCGGGCCCATCATAATACTAATTTTTTTTTACACTTCTGGGGGGTGAGCAGTGGATTCCGGACTTACGAACCGGCTGTGGTAGGTTTAGGATAGCTGTCTTGCCACATGTGAGCGTTCACCTTACCACCCAATCACTCCCCCTTCGAAGCCATAGAATTTGAGATGCGCAAATCGCAGTTTTAGATAATTTTTCTAAGAAAGAGTTGATTATTTTTCTGGAAAGGCCAAGATCTTTAAAGAGGTGAAATAGAGATTTAGCTGGCAGGCCACGAGCGCCAACTTCCACCGCGTGAAGGTGAACAGTGAAGCCGTTCCGGGTTACGGCATTTGCAAGATCATGGTATTTATTTAATTTGTACTCGTGGTCTTTTGGGATATTTGATTCCCATGGAACAGTTAATTCTACAATAAGAGCCACCTTCCGAGATAGAGAGTAAAGAGTTATATCTGGACGGAGGGCTGTGCATCCGAGACTTTCAGGGAATTTATACTGCTTAGAGACCGAATCAATCTCCAGAATCCAATCTGTAGCTTTCTCGATTATTGAGAAAGGTTTTGTAGTTAAATGTTTTTTGCCTTTAGAGCCATCCCGCACAAACTGTATTGGGGGTTTGGAGGATACTGTCAAACCCTTGTTGGCACGAGCCACTGAGAGACTAATTACCTCGCGAATAACAGCGAGAACTTTGTCATGGCGGTAAGTGTACCGTCCTTGAAGGCCACCTTGCAGCCAGCTAGAATGTGTCTAGCTGTGCAAGGGGTATTGCTACAGAGGGGACAAGAACTATCCTCGGCAAAGCTCCAACGAGCAAGGTTACTGGGGTCTGGAAGTGTATGCTGAAAGGCATTCAAATAAAATTTCAGCATCTCTGGCGTCCAGTCATAGAGCATTACCTTCCAGTGCATTGGAGGCGGAATGCAAAAGTCCCCAAATATTTGTAATATAAATATACTATAACGGAGAAATTAAAAACTATATTAGTATAAATATATGCTTGTCAGCCGGCTTTTGGACCCGGAAGAGTGAGGTCATGTTTTTTGTCTCTGTCGCGCATCATGTATTTCGAAAAATGTGGTAATATTAGGTAACAAAATAGTGCCCAAAAAGCTCATAAAATGCTCAAATCAGTATAAGGCGATAATGTGGGGAATCTGAGGACTGTTTAAAAATAATATGAACAATTTGAAAGAGGAAATGAGTCGGTTGAAGACGAGGTACTCTCGGGACGTCCTTCAACATCAAAACAGGCGAAAACGTGAAAATATTGGCAAAACTTGTTCGCTCAAAACAAGCGATTGACAATTCGAGAGCTTACCGAATAAACAAGCATCTCGTGTGTGTCCATGCAAAGTATTTTAACCGATAATTTGCAAATGACAATAGTAAGTTCAAAATTTTGTGCCCTGCCTTTCGACTGGCGAACAGAAAATAAAATCGTGGATCATTTTGCTCAGAATTTAAGGATTGAAGCTGATTCGGACTAAATAGCCAATATTATAACTGGAGCTACAAGATGGGTCTATGGACATAAACTTGATCAAAATGCAGAGTTCTTAATAGAAACTGAATGGCTCACCTCGCCCTACGAAGGCATGCCAATCAAAATCAAACGTAAATTACGTGCTCTTTATTTTTTTTAAATGATGTCAGGGTTCTTTCTAAGCGGAACAACTGTAAACTCCGAATATTACAGGTGCTTACTGGAACGTTTGCAAAATAAAGTAAAGAGAAAGGCGCCAGAAAATGGGCCAATGGCTTTCTCTTACATCGCGACAACGCTTCGCACCACAATTCGCTTCAGATCCGCGATTTTTTGACCGAAAAAATATTTCTGTCTCTCCACCTCTACTTTACTCATATGATTTATCCCCATGTGACCTTTGGATCTTCTAATAAATAAAAACCGTCCTATAAGGAAAACGTTCGTATACCATTCCCGGCATTGAAAAGGCCAGGACAGAGCTGCTGAAAGTCCGTCCGAAAAAAGCCTTCCAGAAATTCTTCCAATCGTGGAAACAACTTCGAAATAATTTCATCGCAAGCCAAAGAGAGTACCTACTTTGAAAGAGATTAATTGAAATTTAATGTAAGCCTATTACTTTGCTAGGAATAAAATCATTCGCCGTATTTTTTTATCACACCACGCACGAATTATTTATCCTAAAATTCCTTATTTGACTGGGCTATTGTCAAACTTCTAGATCTGTGTCTGTACGTCTGTGTGGATTGAAGATATTTGATTTTTTGTTTATTTTTGTTACAGCCAAATTGGACGGTGTAAAAACTTATATGCGAATGAGAAGGGTGCCGAATCATCTACAAGTAAAAGTGAGACAATTTTTAATAATAATTAAGCTCAGCCTATTACAAAATAAAGTGCCTCATAAGGTACCCACTTTTTTACTAATGTTTGAAATATTTGCAATATCTCGAATGACAGTTTTAGAAAAACAAATTATGGGGTAATATAACAATAATTTATATGTTCCTTTTTCTATTATTTTTTCAGGTAATCAAGTGGTTCGACTACTTATGGCTGACGCAGAAATGCTCAGACGAGGAGAAGGCAGTCAGCTGTCTGCCAGATAAACTAAAGGCTGAAATAGCTATTAATGTACATTTGGATACACTTAAAAGGCAAGCTTCTTGAACCATTACTTAATTAGTCCAAATACAACCCATACACAAAGTCAAGCCCTCCATACTTCAGTGTCAATTTAGATACCTATAGAAATATAAAATAAGCGTGATCATAATATCATTGTTTTTATCACATTTTTGATGATTTTCAAATGGCCTGGAAAGCTTAACCAAGTCAAATGACAACATGCACAGTAATAACGATTTGTAACATAATAATATACTGTACGCTTGACACTAATATTACTAAAAACCTATACGATATTCACTAAAATTACTGGAAACAAGCATTCCGCAAACAAGGCGAAGGTGTCTAGGAAAGACGGCGATGGGGTCTTGAAAAACGGCGATGGCGTCTCGTAAAGACGGTGTCATCACGTACCTATATACTGCGGTGCCGTCCAGCGAAGACGTCAATGGAGTCTTATAAAGGTGGCGAGGACGTCTCTTAAAAGGGCAATAGCGTCTCGTAAAGACGGTGGCATTGCGTAAAGACGGCGATGGCGTCTAGTCTTTACTTTAATGGCGTCTTGTAAAGACAGATATAGTGTCTCGTGAAGACGGCGATGGCGCCTCATAAAAAAAGCACAACAAAACAACAGAAATAGTGGGCTATGGTTATGATCAATCCACATTAGAAACGATGTTATGGTATTATTGCAGTATAGGAACCTCTTCTAGATTGTTGATTTTTTAACGTCACCAGACTGTAGGTATTCACCACGCTGATTCCGAATCTGCAATAATATTCATTCGGTCTCAATAAATAAGCGAGATATAGGCATTCAAAAAAGCGCCAAACCCATACATTTCGGTAGGTTAAGTTTTTTTACTTTAAATAATACATAAACACCTATTTGGCGGTAGGTTAGATGAGTTTTTTTAAACTACCTTAAAACTGAGATTAAATTTTTATTTTTTTATTTTTGTATGTAAATTTGGTTTCGAAATTTTACGCGTCCGAAGCTTTTTTCTTTCACATTTAGCATTACAGTGATCGAATCTAGTAGTATTTCTTTATTTTTTCGATTTCTGAAAAAGGTTCTTAAACTGCAATATTTCGATGTTATTTACCTTAACAATTTAGTTTTTAAAAATTGACGTTAATTTTCAGAGTGGAAATTTTTCAAAATACCGAAGCAGGATTTCTCTGCGAGCTAGTGCTGCGATTGAGGCCTGTGCTATTTTCTCCCGGGGATTATATATGCAGAAAGGGTGAGTAGACATTGACTTTTTAAGTTGCGTGTGTTCTTATATAATTAAAAATAATTGTCACCGCCGCAGCATACCATCATAATGTACAAGCGAAATGACGACTTCACATACTTCGTACATTTGAAATATTTCGAGTTTGGACCTTCTAGATTTTGTATATTTATTTTTATTTAAATCAATTACAATTTACAATTTCAAACTTTAAATAAAATAATATGTAGGTAACTAAATTACTTAACCCTTAGCAAAAAAATAAACTCAATTTTTAAATGATGTTTACTGTCGGAAATCGCCCAACTAAGTAAAGCTTGTGCTTAAGCGGACATTTTTTAAGCATAGAGTGACATTAATTGATGTGTGAATACATTTAAAAAAATAATAGGCTAAGAGCAATTCCATTTTATACATAGGTAGTTAAAAATGTATAAAAAGAAGATCTAAGCAATGAAAAATTCAAAATCGCCAATAAAAATGTTTAAATAATTACTAAAAATAAGAGCAGTTATCAATCTTAATAGTTATAAAATTAATACAATGACAAAATTTCGCAATAAAGTGTCATTCAATAAAATTATAAAAATGATAAATAAATAATTAAATAAAACAATATTTTTTAAATAATAAAGTTAGGGAAAAAATGTAAAGTAATTCTTGAGAAAATTAAAGAATTAGAAGAAGGTTACTTGGAACATGCTCATGCCGTGATGACATAACATTCCACTTCAGTTTTTAGTAATTATTTAAACTTTTTATTTGTGATTTTGAATTAATCATTTTTAACTGTGTATTTAATAAAATTGCACTTGGCCATTTAGATTTTTCTTTTTTTCTTTTTCTGTCGAACTTATATTTGAATATAAACGATTCAATTCAACAATTCAAAAGACGCCCGAATAAGTTTGAACACATTTCGTGCGGTCTTAGATTCAGCTCGGTGGGTAGTTTTAATGAGGAAAAGTGAGAACCGTTCGTTTCACAGTCCGCCCTGACGTACTGTTCCGTCTCGTTTACATGAACTAATTTCCGTTTTGTCTTCAAGAGAAACCCAATCAATCCCAGTATTTTTTTAATTTTTATATTGTAAATTGTAATATTTGTGAATTGCTTAAAAAATCAATTAAATTAAATTAAATCGTCGCTGTACTGAAAGGCGTCACTCGATTTTCATGATTCAAACGCATTTTTTGTTCCAGGAGAGGTAGGCAAGGAGATGTATATAGTGAACCGCGGCAGGCTGCAGGTGGTCGCGGACAATGGCCGGCAAGTGCTGGCCACCCTCAAGGCGGGTTCATATTTCGGCGAGATTTCCATACTAAACATGGGCACAGCAGGTAAACAGTTGGGTAAATATCTCAAGCCGCCGCGACGGGGACCGACTGAAAAACAGTACTCTGCCCAATAATATATTCTCTTTCTTCTACTGTTTAAAGTTTGATATTATTGTAACCCTCCTAAAGTATATTTGTGCGTCTTGATTCGCCTCTGCGTTGGTCATCGATAATTTCATACACTACTCCACATTTTACAATTTTGACTTACAATATTCATATTAAATCTCGAAACCTAATTAGAGCTCGTCGACGAGAACATTTGAATTTTGAAAAATATTCATATTTAATCACAGAAAATTTTTATTTGGAACAAAATTCATAATGGATCACAGAATTTAATTAGAATTCATCGACGACAAAATTCGAATTTGGAACAATATTAATATTCATAGGATTTAATTAGAGCTCGTCGATGAGAAAATTGGTATTTAGAACAAAATTCATATTAAATCACATAATTTAATTAGAACTCGTCGACGACCAAAATTTAATTAGAGCTCGTCGATGAGGAGATTTGAATTTGGAACAAAATTCATAATGAATCACAGAATTTAATTGGAGCTCGTCGATGAGAAAATTTGAATTTGGAAGAATGTTAATAAATCACAAATTAATTTAGAGCTGGTCAGCAAGCAAAATTTGAATTTGGAACAATATTCATATTAAATTACAGTATTTAATTAGAGCTCGTCGACGACAAAATTTGAATTTGGAATAAAATTCATATTAAATAACAGAATTTAATTAGAGCTTGTCGATGACAAAATTTGAATTTGGAACAATATTTATTATCGCAGAATTTAATTAGAGCTCGTCGGCGAGAAAATTTCAATTTGGAGCAATATTCATATTAAATCACAGAATTTAATTAGATCTCGTCAACGAAAACATTTGAATTTGGAGCAATACTCATATTAAATCACGGAATTTCATTAGAGTTCGTCCACAAAAAACTTGAATTTGGGTCAGTATTCATATTAAATCACAAAATTTAATTAGAACTCGTCGCCGAGAAAATTTTAATTTTTCACAATATTTAGAAGAATAATTTCCACCGAACGATGTTTATTATTACTGTTTACTGTTGCAAATTTGAATTGTTCTTTGTTCTAATTTCAAATTCAACGAACAATATTTGAATTTAGAAAAAAATCCACCGAACAATGTTTATGTTATTTTTTTGTTCCAAATTTGAATTTTATTGTCGATCAGCTCTAACTGAGTTCCGTGATCACTTTTGAAATTACTATCGATGGCGAACTGCTACTTTCAATAGCTGTCTATCTCCACTTTACCTACTTTACCTATGTAAAAAAATACTGCTAATTTCCCTTTTCTAAGACGTAGACTGATTTGGATTTTTTGGAAATTACTCTGTCCTCGCTTACGGCTGGTGTGACTTGGCTTTTTACGGACTGCAATAAACCCTTTATCTACCTAATTTGATTTTAACAAAGCAATCTGTTTATATGGTGATCGAGTTAAAGAGGCACTAAATATTTTTTTATTCAGCGGCACATTAAACTCAATCACTGTACTAAATACCCCTATTTTGAAACGTATGCATGTATATATCGAGAATTTGACCCCATGTGTGATACTCCGAATTGATTATTTGTTAGCAAAATAGAGTCACATTTAGACGAATGAGTAGGTTGATCAACCCGTGTATTTAGGTAGTAACCTATGTTTGTAAAAAATGTACTAAAAATTCTTCGAGGCTCAACACATTACGATTTTGATCCAGGAAATCTTCTCCTTCTGCTTTTTCAGACTTGCTGGGTGGAGTTATTATCCGACTGACGATGACGGTTATCCTTTTCCCTTCTGCATTTTATAGAAAAACTAGTTGTTGCCCGCGGCTTCGATTCGCGTAAAGTTTCGAGTCGAATTGTTATTTAAGCTGGGTAATTTAAGTTAGCTATTTAACACTTGTAATGATGGGATTATTTATTTTGCTAAGTATTCATAATTTATTGCTAATTTCTCCAACAAACTTTAACTACATACTTTTCTTATGTTTTTTTGATTCATAGAAGCAGTTATTGTAGCTTAAATATAAAAGTTGGATATATAGTTTCTATCTTTTCTCACATATAACTTTATTTATATTATTTAATCGAATTTTATATTATATTTATTGCCGATTATATAATGGAACTGCATTTTATTTATTATATAATCTTTTAATATTTTGTTATTAATATTTTATTTTTTTTGAAGACCACACTTTAGGGCAATTTAATGTTATTAGCTTTTTAATAAAACTTGTACATTTGTAAGAAATCAAGCAAACATGATTGTAATATTAGAGTCCTGTCCACCCTAGAACGGGCTAGTCCCAGTTGGGTGACAGAAACAAATAAGCAAAAAGTTAGGGTTTTGCCATTCGATTCCTATTATCTTTGTAAGCTAATAAATGTTTTATAGTAATTAATTCTAAAGTAAATAAATAAATAAATAAATAGTGTCCCTGACTTTTTTATAGATCTCTCTCTTTGAGGCCGACGTTTTTATCATATTTTGTTTTCAAATATATCAAACCATTTCGTCAGCGCACGCAACTCACCAGCTCATTTTCTCCGACTTTATTGTCAACCCTTTCTTCCCAGTCGTGATTTCGTATTGAAACCCAATATTTATCATAATAAAATATAGCCCATAGCACCTGTCGATAATGGAGCTTTCTAATAGTGAAAGAATTTTTGAAATCGGATGAGTAGTTTCGGAGATTACCCCTTACATACATACTTACAAACTTACAAACATTGCTTCTTTATAATATTAGTTTAGATATGTATATAAAAGGAATCACATGTGAGGTGAGGAATTCAATAAGGAATATCTCGAAAATAATACTTGATTTACAGGGTAAAATCGATTACTTTGATTTTTTAAATTTTTAAATATCTAGAATTAAAATATTTATTATTAAAATAATTACTTCTCTTAATTTGTTATCGTAAAATAGCATAAGCATAACAAGCAATAAAAAATATAATTCAGTTTGAATAAATATGGTAACTAAGGAATTAGAAGCGATAAAAATTTCTGCATCGTGAAACATAAAAGAATTTAAAATTATTAAATGAATTTAAAAAATAAATATAATAATATATCCTGACATATCTTTATGAAGAAAAATATGAAAATACATTTTATCTAAATTTTTATTAATTCCTAAAAGATTATTTGATCCTGATACTGTATATCAGTTAGGGAAATGCTGCACATTTCCCTATTTTTGTCATGACCCAGTAATTTTTATGCTTTCCCTTCGTGATCCACTTAATTTTTCTTTTACTATTTTGGTGTATAAAAAAAGCAAAATAAAACACATTGGAATTTCCACCTTAAGAAGTGTATAATATAATTAAAGCGATAACTTTTTACAATAATGTAATAATTGCATTGTAATTATATTGGTTGGCTACTGTTAATGAGAAGTATAAAGCTGTTTATATTTAACTGGGAACTCGTTTTTATAAGGAAAAATGTTCAATTCAATTCAGTTCAATTTCCTTGTTCAATTTCCAACCGGTTTCTATATTTATTTATCAGAAACACGAGTGTTAAAAACCCTGATTCACATAGGTCGTGACAAAAAGGGTTAGAAATTGTATTATTGTCCGAAATTATTATATATTATTGTTATTTCGGATATATTATTATAATTATTTTTTAAATTCATTTAATAATTTAAATTATTTTATGTTTCACAATGCAGAAATTGTTATTGCTGCTAATTCCTTAATTACGATATTTATTCAACCTGAATGACATTTTTATTTGCTTATGCTTTTTTTTATATTATTTGTGAATTATTTTTTCTTCATTGTCTTTTACTGTTAGTGCCTATCCGGTCAGTTTAGATTTTTTCATGTTATATTTCATTTTAAAATGTTATTTCAGGCCATTCAATGAACATTACGAATTATTATTGATTTAATTTAGATTTTTTAATAAGAAATTACAAAATTAGCAGATAAGTACATTTGTCAGACTGTTATAATAACAGGTAATTGTGAGAGACCTAATTTTACGCATTATCACCATAAATCTACCACCACAATTTCGGACAATAAATATTTCTATTTCTATTTCTATTGCTTGTTCTGCTAAAGTTGGGTACTCTTGACGACAAGTTGTGCAAAAATATATCAATGATATTCTCTCGAATATGTTTTTGAGTGCTGTTTCACGTGATAGTTCAATTATTTAGTCGACCTTTGAATCCGATAAATCCGTCTCGGATTCTGTATTGACTCAAAATGGGTTCCTTACCCACGCTTGGGTGCTGATGTTTGGAGAAAAATATTCTTTTAGATTAATCTCTAGTCCTAGCAAATGTAAACTTCGTTTATTTATCGAGGTTAAGTATCGTGCGGTAATAAATAATGTGCCACGCCATTTGATCATTGACGATTATGATTACTTCAAACAACAAGGAGACATTGCTGCGACCAGGTATTTTATTTTCGTGGCCTGGTGCTGGGTCGTTACCCACAGTTTGGGAAACGCTTCTGTCATGGGAAATACTTCTGTATATAACCCTTTCTTCCCAGTCACATCGGTTGAGATTTTTTATGACGTTATCCATGTCATCGAATCTAGTAAGCAGCAGCAGTATCGAATCTAGTTGTTTTCTATCTGCAGGGGTTTCCTCTAGTGTCTTGATAAGGATGTGGTCTGGAGGTGTATTATGTCTCTTGACATGACATAACCACTGTTATTACACTATACTTATTTTTCCTCTCTGCAACTCTTATCAGACTGGTCCACAAGATGTAGAAGCTAAAACTAGTAGTTTGCCAAATTCTTTTTCCATTACTGTCTAAGATTGACATCAATTATCGTCAAAGGCTTTCTAATGGTCGATTGCTGCTTCCTCTGTACACAACGATTTAACTTCTTCTTCATCGACAATCATCATACATAGCTATCTCAAAGGAAAAAAGTGAGGTACATAAACTACTACTTGTACCTTGATCAAAAAGTAACGACAATTTATTGTTTCCTCAAGAAGTGGTGGTGAATACTTCCATATTGAAGTGATCCCCTTAGTAGTATACTCTCTGGACTATGGAGCACTTGTGCCAGTCTTCAAATATTTCTAGAATGCACTCTTTGTTATGGTCTCCAGCTGCCGTGTCAATTTAATCTTTTCTATGGACTCAAAACGTTTACTTTTCAGCTTCATTTTTAATTTGGGGAACAAAAAATAGTCACAAGGGGGACATATCTGAAATATATTTCTTGTTGATACAAACAAGTTAGAAGTTCTTGCAGACCTTGTGGTTGCTAGCTAACAAGACAGTATCATCTGCATAGCTGGAGTTATTGGCAACGAGATCGTTTCCCAATATACTTAGCCGTTCTCTTCAATGTTGCCAGCTGCTGGTTAGTATATCGATGGCTTCTGCAACGCTCCGTTGACTTCTAACAATTCGAAAAAGAGCCTCGAAGAATTTTCGCCTCTTTCACTTAGAAACAATATTGAGCTATGATCGCAGGTAACCGACGAACGGCTTCAGTGAGATCAGTGGGCTACTCGGACCTATTCGTCTTAAGCAAGCAGGACATGTGGGATGTCCTCAAGGAGTATCCAGCAGCTAGAGTGCGACTCGAGGCAATCGCGGTGAAAAGATTGGAAAAATACAAAAAGGCACCTTTGGAAAAGGGTAAGTCTTCATTATGATCATCATTTATTTATAAGCATTTTACTAAGCATTTTACATACACTTTAATACAGAGAAACACGTCAAAAATATTGAGCTTCATAAGCACTAAACATAACATATTTTTCATTGAGGGGTGTCAATAACTACGGGCGAACCCGCCACTCCAGGTAGTTATAACGATATCATGCTATTCTGTCTCCCATGGAGTTAACGTAATGACTTAACCCCGCAAGCCCCGATTGGCCGATATCGGCCACAATATGATTCAGCGTGACGGCCCCGTTTGAATTTTACTTTAATTTAATTTGTTTTATTTTATTATGTTTTATTATCTTAATATTTTTCATTTTAATTATGGATACAGTGGTTTGGCAGTAATTAATATTTTGGTGAGACAGTGTCGTAACTCAATTTTTTTACTCATTTTTACTAAATTTTTTTGGGACAGCAACTTGTCAATCGTCTGAGGGGCCGAGGCCTGAAGGGTTAATGGACAACTTGATCCAAAGTCTAACTACGCTAGAGACTTGGCGACGAAAACAGTCCAACGTCTAGCTACGCCAACATGCCCGTGAGAGTCCAATGCCTTACCGCGAGATACTGGGAAGTGCAACCAGCCTGCAAACCTGGCGCACTTACTACCAGATTTGGACGGATTTATCCATCTGGTCAAACATTCGAGATCGCTTGCGCAGCTTGACGCTACCTGAAGTTAGCGGCAATTCAGTTCGAATTTGTCGTGGATGCGACCGTTGCCCATAAAGATCACTCGTGATCGGGTGGACAACGGATCGTTTCTGTTCTGATCGAACTACCCAGTTCTGACCGAGTTGTTCCTCGGTCAGAACTGGGCAGTTTGCGAACCGTTGATAGTTGGTATCGGTGGATCCAATAGGATCCACCGATACCAACTATCAACGAGTGTAGGTTACAACCTAAAGCAGAGTTCACGGCGGCCCTTCCAGGTTAATCCCTTTTCGAGGAGGCTACCGGATGGGAGCTGAACCATAGGTTGAGCCGACCTAACAAAACACAGACAGGCCATCAGGCCCAAGCTGCGCGGAACCATTAGGAGCCCAAAGTACGATCATAGAGATATCATATTGTCTTTATCTTGATCATAGAGATATAAATCATTCTAGACCCCCCTGGTCTTAAACCTTTTTGAGGTCAAGGGCCGACAATACTTTAATTTTGGTTCGGCGGGCTGCAACACAAACAAAATTTTCCAATATAAACTTAAGTAATTGAAGAGCAATAATCGTTGAAATTATTTAATATACAATTTTACCAACAAAAAATATTTTAATAAAATTCAATCAATCATATATCAATAACTAATTTATCAATATCTACAATGAACTATTTATCAATATCTACCCCTATAGTGGTCGTCGCAATTCTTAAACTGGTCTCGAGTTTGCAAGTTGCAACGTGTTTTCTATTCAACTCTCATTAACGCACTGAGCAAGCGAACGAAACGAGTGTGTCCGTCAAAACCCGCCGTAGTAGTAAAACTGCGGGCGGGCGCGGGCGCGAGCGGACCGCCAAGAATGCCACCGCGGGCCGCGGGTTGAAGACCCATGTTCTAGATGAATACCTAACTAGACCGAATCGCCTGTATATGGGGATTGGAAATGCTTTTGTTTTTGAGTAGTAACTGACGTTTTCTGACAACTAAACCTCTTTCAATATTAATACTAAAATGATAAAATTAATATTATACATAGATAAGAAAAACATATGTCCGATACGTATTTTATAAATATACAAGAAATAAAAGGGTTAGTTGCGTATGAAATAAATATAAACATGATATAATATATTATATTAGATTATTTTATGAAGCAATTCTATTTCAGTCTTGAAACGACCTAGATTGTCAAGCAGTCATTTAATTTTTTTGTCTGAAATCGGTGTACCTACATTTTGGTCACTTTTTTGTAGACTTTTCTAAGGATTAAAAGTTTTTGGAGCGTTGAAATACAATTGTCTTTGGGCAAAGGTTGTATGTACGTCAAAAATTATATAGTTCATAGGAATTACATCACGTCGCGACCAATATAAGGATATGTGAACCCTTACGGATTCCTTATCGTGGACCCTTACCCTAGCAGGGCGGATCTATATAAGGACTTTTTGGGCTGCAGCCCAAGGCCCCGTGGATATAAAGGGCCCCAGCATCCATTGAAAATAATTGACAATATTGTGAATTAAAAAACAAAATCTCAATTTTTCAAAAATCCTATCATAAGGTTGGCAACCCTGAGATCAAATTCTCGCATTTATTCCGGGGTCTCCCCGACGCTTATTTTCAGTGTATTTTCTCGCAAACGCAGTCATTCGCAGCGAACAAGCTTCATGTATCAATTTCTCGGTGGATGGGGCGGACCACTAGCGACAAATTCTTTTGCAATACCATTTTTAAAAAAATCTTTATTCATAGAAATAACATCTATGTTGAGTTTCTACCGAGGCTAGTGCCTTGTCAATAGGTAACTAGTAATGAATGTTTGTTTAAATTTTACGTATATTAACTAGCTTTACAAATAATATTACTACTTGCTTAATTACGCTACTAATTAAGATATTATTACAATTAGTATTAATTTTGTTTTGTCTATTTTAGTGAAAAGGTTAATGTTTGTTTGTGTCAGTTTGTGTGTCTGTCATATTAAGCAAATATAATATTGTATTGTCCTCTTTTTATATATATTGTGTACCTATTGACCTAGACATCATTATCGAAAACAGTTTTTTGGCAAAATGGCAATTAGTTGATTAATTAGGCAGGCCCCCAAGTAATATTAGCCCAAGGCGCCACACACGTACGGTCCGCCCCTGTACCCTAGTTACTATTTTGTTGCACTTATGATAATCCTTTCCTGCACGCGGTACTACGCGCGGTAGCGCGAAAGACAGAAAGTCTCGGTGATAGTGAAAGACAATATGTTATCTGGCTGAAGATTTAATCACGACTGAGAAGCGGGCAAAGCGCTCACACGTTCGGTGTATACATCGATGTATATCCGTAATCTGACTCGGTATTTCTACGCAGTGGTAACACACTGCAGCGGGAAAGTTTGAACTGTTATTTGGCGGGGCAAAGGAAATATTACATTGTGTGTGAAGTAGTCTCTACACTACGTTATAACACTTTGGAGTTATAATTTTTTATTTATTTATTTTCAGTGGCAATGGGTCGATGTCAGTCCACCCCTGGCCTGGTTGAGAGCAGCGGCAGGGTCGCACTGGACCGTGCGTTACCCGGACCACAAAACATGAAAAGGAGAAGAACAGTTTTTAGGTATACCTTTAGGTACTATCGAATGTGAATGGTTTCACACCCTTACTATAATTACTTTTAGTAATACTCTAATCAGGAAGCTAAATCTAATGAGCTCCAATTATGCTCGAAACAAATGCCAAAAGATTTCTTGATATCGGATAATATGTTTAAAAGATATGGCCTTTTTAGCATATAAGCTTGTGTAACTTAAAAAAGCGCAGCTTATTTTTTTTTTTTAATCAGTTTGATACACGGTATTATATATCTACTTTCACAAATTTCATCGTAATGAAGCGACATACTATGTGTCGCTGTTTTAGTTATTGGCTATAATACGCGCGTTATAACATAGATATCAGTTTTTTGTACGGATAATGGGCCCCGATTGTGTTTCTACGTAAACTAACACTGAAATTAGTTCAAACGAACGAGACAGAGCAATATGTTGGAGTGGAATATGACATGAACGATCGTCGATTTTTCCCGCTTCATAACTACCTGTCGATCGTAGATACAATATCCAACTCATTGCAGAACCAGCAGATCACTCTGGTACAAATAAAGTAAGGATATACACAGATGGCTCCAGAACCACTCAAGGTACCGGAGCCGGCGTCTTCTCAAATGATCTAACCATCGAAATATCAACAACCCTAGGCAACTTAAATACGATCTTCCAAGCAGAATGCATTGGCATCACCAGAGCAGCACGGGCAGTTGCAGCCAAAGATGTCGGAGACCTAAGCTTGAAATTTGTCTCCGACAGTGCCTCCGTGCTACAAGCGCTAGCAAAAAATACTATAACATCTGTCCTTGTACTGGAATGCCACAATGCGCTTCAATCCATTGCAAGGTCAAATAGAGTGACCCTGCAATGGATTAAGGGGCACAGCGACTCACTGGGCAACGACGCGGCAGACGAACTGGCCAAAAGGGGATCAAAGGAAATAGTATATGGACCGGAACCCTTGATGCCCATACCATAGGCCCAAATAAAAACATGGCTACAAAACAGGAACGCAGTACGCAGGAACACCGACGAAACCTACCTTAAAGAATGGAAAAAACGCAGGATGCAGGCAAACAAAGAACGCGGTTCCGGAAGCGCCTAAAAAACTTGCCCGCAACCTCACCAGATTAAAAAGGGACAAAATCCGTAAAGTCATAGGTACTATGACAGGCCACTGTCTCCTAAACAAACACCTGTTTACCATAGGTGTGACAGACAGCCCTCTATGCAGAGGATGCATGGAGGAAGAAGAAACGCCACAGCATGTGCTCATGGAATGCAGGATTATGGCAGAGCAACGGGCAAGTATACTACAATCTCCAGCATCTGTCCCGGAGGCCTGTAGCAACCTAAACAGGCTGCTAACCTTCTGGGACAGCCTGGGTTGGCTGGAGTAACATAAATAGAAACATGAGCCACGCACAACGGCCCAATCAAGAGGCCAAGTGCGGGAAATAGCCCAGGAAAACTAACTAAATAACTAACTAACTACCTGTCGAACTTACGGCTGTCCGAATAAGTTTGAACACATTTAGTGCGGTCTTAGATTCAGCTGCTTTATCTTCGGTGGGTAGTTTTAATGCGAAAAAGTGACAAGCGTTCATTTCACATTCCACTTTAACGTATGGCCCTGTCTCGTTCACATGAACTGATTTCCAATTTTAGTCACGAAGAAACGCAATCTAGCCTAATATTTACAATTTCATCAAATGCACTTTTTTCATTTCATCTGTGTAAAAAAATACATTTGTGTAAAAAACACATTTGTTAGATTTCGAAATATTTGAAAATTAATCAAATTCGTCAGTTCGCGAGTTAACAAACATCCAGTTGGTATAACACAGCACAGCCAGAGACAGACCTTCTAGGTCTAGTTGGTTGTGTGATTTCGCCTCATGTCCGATATGCTAGCATATTTTTATGCATAGAGCTATGTTTTTCGCTATATTAATGTTTGTTTTTAATTATTCTTCATGTACAACAGTACGCATGTCCTTGTATTTTTTTCTTGCACGTTATAAATAAAAATAAATAAAATCTCTCTGAAGCTACAAACAACACGTCGCTGATCCAGTTATCGGCTATTGTAATCGCGATTTCTAGGTTCGATTTCCAAATTCTATATTTTCTACACTTCATTTTAAAATTATAATTATTAAACACATAAACCATTAAAGATATTAAGAAATCCCTTACATCAAAAGTGTTGTCAGGATTCTAATACTCTTTTGTTCACCTTTTATAGCCCTTAACCAATGACGTGTATTTATACGTACTTGCATTAACACTGGTGTATGCCTTTTATTATTTTCCACAAAAGTTACTTACTATGTTGTACTGATTCAACCACAGAAAAAAGCCCGTTCTGTAATAACACCCCGTAGAGGGGACAAAATTTTGCAATATTTGCTATCAAAATTCTTACATAATTTCGTAGAATTTTCATATGGACAATAGTACTAATAATCAAACGGAATTATTGACAACAGAAAAATATTTTTGAGAAAAATACAAATACAAACAAATCAGTAATAATAATAGTCAATAGCCAATAGTCAGACAAAAAAAATCACAATTGTATAACAGTCAATAATAGAAAGAATAAAGAATAATAATAGTGAAGAAAGTCAATACAACTGCGAAAACTCTATATCAAACGTATGTTTTTCTTAAATACCTCCTAATAAGTTATTGTGTTGTGATATCGTTATTTTTTATTTACAAATCGTTAGTTTATTATCTGTGGTACCTACTAAATAAAAGAAAGGTAGAATCAGTACTTAAGGTATTTATTTATATCTCAAAATCAAAAACTTTCAAAAATCAAGTAAAACAAACATAGTCTCTCTTCACTTACTTATCTTTCTAACATCGTTACAGAAGTGATAATACGTAAAGATCTAAATATTTTTTCTTAAATTATAATTTTAAAATATCCACTTGCAAGGAAATAATCATTTTTGCCAACATCAAACAAACGGGTTTCTTACAGACATAGCATATGTAGGAGGAATTTCTAATGTTTTTGTTTGAAACATAAGTAACGGTTTTTACCGATGCGGAGATGGTCATTTTCATGTTCTACCTCTGTACGTGTTTCTGTGGTTTGTCGACTCCCGGGCGAACCCGTCACACCAGGAAGTTTTAACGATAATGATCGTTCTATCGGGAAGACGAATGGTCGTTTTAAGAGCAGTTGCCGTACCTAAGCTTAACGTTAACCCCCTCTCTATAGAAAACAAGATGTTTCCAGACTCCCCCAGCTATCAGTCGGAATGCACAGTCGATTGGCTGACGCCGCACGGTGCGGAAACCGTCCAGGAGCGCCCGAAGGTTGATTCCTAGGGGAAACTGGCCCGCAGGCCAGAGTCCTACCCGGGCTCGCACTTCTGCATGGAGGCTGCTGGATGGGTATTGACCCGCGTGTTAGGCCGACCCTAAACGCATGGGTCTTAGTGGCCGAACTGCAACAGGGCCCATTAGCTCCCTCTCTGCTCGCAGCTGTGCCAAGAAAGTGAGCGAGGAGTCCCTCAAGTTCTAAAGAAAGTTGTGGAATTATTATACGTCTTGTGAAGTGCGGCCAAACTAAACTTTTGGCAACATTTTTCATGAAAATTTTCGGTTGTCCGGTTGGTAGTTTAATAATAAGGCGTTATGAAGTCAATATTTACCTGTTTGAGGTGCCCATCTCAGCTTGAGGTAATCCTAGGAAGGTAATCTTGACATAATCCTAGGAAGGTACAGAGAGAGGCCAGTTCGTGCGCGTACGACACAAAAGTTATAATGGTTTTGAGGTGTGCGCCTACGTCTCTCGGACGTACCTACGCTAGTGGTTAAGGGTTAGCATTAATAATAAAGGAGTTGTGAAGTATTCAATCAGGGCAACCCCGATAAGAGAGGATACATAAGAAGATATAGTACTTTTATTGGGTAATGTTTTGCCTTGCAGTCAGTCGTCCAGCCCCGTGGGCGAAGAACACGAAGCCGAAGGCGAGATGGTATGTCCCACGAGTCCTGCTATGTCCTCGGTGAGGAGTAGTGCGGCGACGGCGGCCGTCCACGCGGCCAGACCTGCTCTTCGAACCCATGACCACTTAGCGCCGCGTCTCCTCGAAGAACGACCCGCCATTTTCGGGTCGCACGAGGCACTCGAGTGTGAGGTAAGACTCTATTATTGCTAATCGATTCTTTTAACTATGTATGTATGTATGTATGCAGGACATTACGTGGATTAGACCTTTCCGGTCGTATGCTACAGGAACGATAAGGGTAGAGACAGACTGAGCCCACGTATACGATGCAACCCTCCCACGCAGCTCTTACGGCCCTAGCCTCGAAAACCATTAATTCAAATCTGGTGCAAAACTTTTTATCACTACTCAATTCCCTGGGCGAAAAGACTAGGGTAATTCTAAGATGGGTCCCAGCTATGCAGGAATTGGGGGAAATGGAAAAGACGGGAGCCCAAAGAGTACGTTATACGGCCCTGGACCTTGCTGTGGCGTACCAAAAAGCCTTGCAAACCTAATGCTCAAAACAATATGTTTATAACAATCCGTCAACCACTGGAACAACACGCCAGGGTTGAATCATTCCAAAGCGCTAATTAAGGCTTACGACCGTAAGACTGCCCGTGAGGCCTTATAGCTAAATAGGGACAATCTACGCATACTGATGAGGGCGCTCACGGGGCATTGTGGCCTGAACAAACACATGTACAACCTCAAGTTCCGGGACACGAAAATATGCAGGTTCTGCCAAGAGGTAGAGGAAACTCCCCTGCACCTTATGTGCGAGAGCGGCCCGCTGATGCGTAAAAGATACATCCACTTGGGTGGTCATTACCTCCAACCTGAGGAGGTAAAACAATCTGGCGCCAAAAGCCTGTTGCGGTTCTTAAACGACACGAGGCTTAGCGCAGAACTATAGTAGGTGGCGAACATAATAGATCAGCAATGGTCGCAGGGTTACAAGGCTCATAAAAACCTTAGAACAGCCCCACACAACAAATTAAAATAAAATAAAATAACCCTCCCTCGTTGGTAGGCCCGCTTGTCCCATGTATGCAACGTATGTATGGTATCAGAAGCTGCTGCCACTTCTCAAAGGTGCACCCTCTCCCCCCCACCCCCTCCACCACGCCAAATCGGTAGTATATTTTTGTAGTATTTTCTGTGGTATTACAATTGTATTTATTTCAGGCTCATTCAGACTCAGTCAGACTTTAATCTGAAAGTCCTAATCGTCTCGGGGGGGGGGGGAGGGGGGGGGGTAGGAGGCAAAGTGGATATTTCCATCTTCATCTTAGATTTGTTTAAGCATGTTGACAACACTTTCCCCTAGACCAAGAAAGTAATTAAGGATAAAGATTTTTTTTTCATAATATTCTAAATTTCTGAAATTATGCCTAGATTCCAATTTATAAGATAAAAGACTCTCATTGATCAGAGATTTCAAGGGACTATAATATTTTACTCTTACGAATTTTATGATTCTTATGAGATTATTTTGAGCTTTTATGATTCGTACAATTCTTTTTTTTTAATGATACCCACACATATTTTACAGCTTACAAAATTGGGATTTTGACATCTTTTAATTAGTGACAGGTGACTGTTATCAATAGTTTTACAGGGGCTTTCAAATGACATATCGCAAGTGAAATTCTGTAAGATATGGCTTCTGACAATTTTTTACAGTGACAGTTTGGTTTGACAGTTGACGCCAAAATCTAATGGGCGCATTTCAGGCTGAGACTTTCCCTATATACCAAATTTCAACTCAATCGGTTCAATAGCTCGGCAGTTATCGTGAGAGATTGCATGGATATATCCTTCGTTCTCTAAACAATTTTTTCTGGACTATCGCAATACTTTCCCTACCAGTGGTAGCCGGGATAGTAATGTAATGTTCAAGTTTAGATTATGATAAAGCGTAACCTTCTACACCAGTGTAGGTACATGACACTTGTATAATCCCAAAATATAAATCTATTTGCAATAGTGTATACCTAGTGTGAAATATTCCAGACATCGACACGGAGTGAATATCACTGCGAGATGAGTCAAAATAATTATTACCTGCCCCTTCGCGAATAGGGGTCATAAAATTGAGTGTAAGCGTTCATGGCGAATGCTTGGTATGCTATGAGCGTTCAGTGATACAAATATTAAAATTAAATAAATTAAATATTTAAAATTAAAAAATATTTTTTTTTAAATGTAAGCAATCGGTCTCCAATGCATCTAATCTAATATAATGGTGAATTCCATAGTGTTTCAGTTTGTATTTATTATTCATTTAAATTTTCAGGTGCGGCGCTTGCGGTCGCGACTGCAGACAGTAGAGGCTGAGAATGCTGCCATGTCAGATAAACTCAATCAACAGCAATGGGAAGTAGCTCATAGGCAAGTGTTCAAATTTGAATTATTAGGATACGGGTGACGTAGAAAAGCATTTGCTCAATAGCTCGGGCCAACGAGGGTCTGGCGTACCCTCCAAGCCCCTAATACAGTTTGTGCGGGATGGCTCTTAAGGCAAAAACCATTCTACTACACAAAACCTTTCTCAATTGGATTGGATTCTAGAGGTCAATTCAGTTTCTAAGCAGTATCAATTCCCAGAAAGTCTCGGATGCACAGCTTTTCACCCAGATATACCTCTATACTCCTTATCTCGGAAGATGGCCCTTATTTTTAAAATTAATTGTTCCATGGGAATAGTCATTGTCATATTTTATTAATTCCAAAAAGTACATACTGTGGAATACATCATTTTACATTTGGTAGAAGTTATTCACAACTTCATTACATGTGCATGTACTTTATATATTATATAAAGTCACTCTCGGGCTATAAATCCATGCATTCTTGTCTATTGCACAAAGTAGCGCGCACAGTCCTTATTGCTCGCTACCTCAATTAAAATGCTGGCAACCCCTAATTGTGACAGGTTTTACGCAGGTAACTCACGTTGAGGAAGACAGTAGCTTCAATTTGGTGTAAAAATCAAGTGAATACATGATAGGTGCATTAATCGAAGAAAATAACATCTTTGCACCTGGCAACCCAGGGGTTGTGACAGGTTGAGGGGTGGCAACCTTTTTTTATTCAGCTCTTTAGATCAGTCTCTTTACGATAACACTTCTTTTAACTTCCAAAGAAATAGGTGCAATTTGTATTATATTTTGCAATTTTCTTCCTTTTTTTTGTGTACTAGTGACAAGGTTTTGCTAGGCAACCCTGCGGCATATTATTGCCCTATTTGTAAACTTCCATTTAAATCAATCTTGCATAGTTGGCTTTCAACGTGTCAAATTCGATATATTGTTCTAACTGTTTTAATTTATTGCACAGGTTGGCAGAGATAGAAATGCAGATCTGCGGCGGTTCGAGCGCTTCTTCCGAAGAGTTGGAGGACAATGAGCGCAACAGGGAGAGCATCATATAACGACTACCCACCGGCCGACCGTCCGCCCGGGGCCAGCGGCGAGACGCACACGCGCACGCCGCGCCGCACGCGCACGCACACGCACACACAAACACACACGCCCCCAGCCTCACCCACTCCATGCCCCTCGCCGTCATATCCTAGCGCTCCTGCCCGCACGCCATTTCACCACCGATAGAGGCCGTACTCCTATATTAAAATGGAAACCAGTCAAGTGCATTACATCAGATCCTCACCTACAAAGTTGCCATTCTATAAAAGAAATTTAGGACTAAAAACTTAAAAAATTAAATGTATATCGTGCTTCCATAAGTGAGACCTCGTACAAGCTAACAAGCAAACTTTTCAGGGCATGGGAAAAACGGAATAACTTCTTTTATGAGATGTGTTTTTTAGTTGTATAAATGGGATAAAATTAAAAAAACTATTAGTTTACCTTACTAATGATCAAAAACTTATCCAGGCTTCAGTTTTGTGGAGAGGGACATTAATTAAAAGAACGCGCATGGCACCCGCCAAACTTGAATTTGCTCATATAATAAAACGAAAATACGCCATATTTCGGGGAGTTAAATCCCAACTACCCCCCCCCCCCCCCCCCTAGGATACGTACCTAACATTAGGTACATAAGTCGCGGATTCTCCTTGATTCTCATTTTTTTGTCGACATTTTTTACTGAAAAAAAATCAGAGAGGGACTGTGTCCGTCTTGTGCTAACGATTAAAACATTCAAAGAGTTGTTTGCAAGGAACCACTACTAAGCAGGTAAGAGCTACCACCGGATAAAATCATGAAATCATGTCTACGACATGCCACTGCAATGAGAATTACAAGAAAACTAAGCAATTTTTGAGCCCTCGGAACATAAACAGAACAATCCGTAGAGTAATTTTTACACAAATAGCAATAAATGATGCAAATTCGAATATTTGGTGCGTTAAGAGGTTTCACGTGTAGATCGACAATATATAGTCCTTCAGAAACAGTATATTGCCCCATGACTAGAAAACAGCAACTGTAACTCAGATTTATATAAAAGGGGTGACGAGTTACCTACTGCAAATTATCAAACAATAAGCTTAATTAGCGTCGTTTGCCAAACAATTGATAAAATTATCACTAATGATATTCGATCAGGAAATTGACGGCCCCTAAGTATTCTCAGCTATGTGCAAAAGTGCAATTATTTAGAATGATTTAATAGGTTGGCGACTATGGCGGTCTATAGGAACTGTCACTAGTTTTTCGTGTCAGCCGCTGGCTACCTTGCCGACATCTCTGGGTCGCCCAGGGTAATACAAAAGCTCTTATAAGCGGGTCCATCCGTTCTTTCAAAGCTGCAAACTTGGTCTCTTACTATTTAGCACAGGTTCTAATAACATATACAAAAATCGGTAGTGCCACCACAAAATTATCCAAGCAAGTAGCTAAGGACTGATAGAAGGATGATAGAAGGTTTCTGAGCGTGACGTCCCTACGGGAAGGAGGTTAGACTGATTGAAGGTTCAAGTTAAAGTACTTTGGGTAATCAATAATCCAGGGTCGCACATGTAGATTTTCATCGCATGCAATTTTGTCTTGGAAATTTTTACTCTATGATTTGGGAATTCAGAATCCAATATAAGAATCTATAGTCCTGAACCTATGAGATATTCCAACTGAAATTTCACAATGTGATTTCGATCCAATAAGGCATCTGTGTAGCAAATTTCAAGTCTATAAGACCAATATTTTGAGGTTGACATATGACTGATGCCGGTAATAAAAGGTGGACCGGTTTTAACCACAACCATTTCAAGTCTTGCCATGACCAAATGATGCCTGCATGCCAAACCAGCTCAATCGGATTAAACGTACAGACTTTCATCTGGAAATGGTCTTAATCGTCTCAAGGGGACTCAAAATAGATGTTTCCATCTGGGAGAAATGGATATTTCCATCTCGAAAAACAAATTTTGCGCATTCACAATACACTGCCGGGTGGCATAGTGGTTAGGTCGCCATTGTAAGGTTCCGGGTTCGATGCCCGGCTGGGTCTCCATTTTCAGTTGGGATAAAATTAACGGAATTGCATTTTCAATTCTGTCGATCGAATGCAATAACAAGACTCACACATACACACATGTTACACTCACACATACATATCAACACGCCATAGTAGGGTCGGTTGTAAGAGGGACAATAAACCCGCCCATTGTGAAATTTCACAATAAAGGGTACAAACAAACAAACAAACAATACTTTCCCTCTTTGTTGGTTGATGGGCTGGGAAAGTAAAATTAGTGCTACATAAGCATTTGCAAGGTCAGATGTATACATTTAATGGGTTATGTCAAAGGTGCGGTTTTGAAAACAAAAAGCCGCCAAAGGAATTGTAAGTTAACACAAATTCATCGACTTCCATTAAGCGGTACACACTTCTACGGTTAAAAATATTTATATAAATACCATGATCTCGCAACTGCTGTCACCCAGAACGGCTTCACTGTTCACCTTCACGCGGTGGAAGTTAGCGCTCGTGGCCTGCCAGCCAAACCTCTGTTTGACCTCTTTAAAGATCTTGGTCTCTCCAGAAAAATAATCAACACCTTCCTAGAAAAAATATTCAAAACTGCGATTTCCGCATCTTAAATTCTATGGCTTCGAAGGGGGAGTGAATAGGTTGTAAGGTGTATTATCACATGTAGCAAGACTGCCATTCTAAACCTACCACAGCCGGTTGTTAGTCAGGAATCCCCTGCTCACCCCTCAGAAGTGTAATAATAGTATTATGATGGGTGCGACTCCGGTTGGTGAATTCCATGGCAGTTCCAATCGTATTTTATTTAACCTGATTTTATTTCCATATTTCTGGTGAAACATAAAGTTATTTCGGGAATCATGGTCACCCGCTACTTGCTTGGGACAGGTTTACAACAGATGCATTTGCATATGCATTCGAAACTATAGAATGAGCAAAGCGCGCCTCTTGCAGTGGTGAAATCGGGTATCCTCCACCTATCCATCCACAACTCTAGCCACAAAAAACTTCCTCCGCTAATATATCTGACCAACAACCTTACAAACCCTAACCTCCTACGAATCACTGCCCTCCAAGCTCCTCAACTGTTGGTTGTGAATTTACATACAATACTTTTAAGTATATTAACGAAAATGCCTGACGTCTCGATAGATAAACAAACGTAGTTTGCGGCTACATAACCAATTTTTAAATTTTATTTTATAATTCATCGTAAGCTTGTAAATATAAAAGCTCTCGTTTTTTATTTTTAAAATAAAATGTTGCCTGTGTTCAAAAAATGTAGGTGTTCATTAAGGATTATAGAATGATAAGAATCGTCGTTTTAAACGCTTTTCCATTTATATACTGTAGGTAAACTCCGAGGGAAAAAACAGAATTAGTCCGTACTGACTGTGAGATTGAATTGTTGTGGGGATGGATCGTTTATCTAGAAATTCATTTTCAGTCAATCGACAAACGACTTGCCGTTAAAATGTCGTGAAGGTCAAGATGTCAGAGGTGTCACAAACGTCACTACATCCGAATCACAAACGTTTTCTTTCCCGGACTAGATAAAAGATCCCCCGAATCACACACGATACACAAAATACCCTGATCGCATTATTCCTCTCGTATCACAAATAACTATGCAATAGTTAGCGTAAGACAATTTTTCATAATAAAAACGATTTAAAATGTGAATGTTTAAAAAACAATTAATAATTATTAAGAAGTATTTGTATTAAGAGGTAACGCGCGGCAGCTGATTGATGATTGTCGTACAATGATTGACTGTACGATGTCTGTGATTAAAGGTGTAAATAATTCCAGAAAATTAAATTTTCAGTGTTTTTTGCGATGGAAATATCCACCCTAAATATAAAAAGCCCTCGAAAACTGCCATTGTTCAACTGGTTTTAAGCGCCGAAGTTAATCCGTTGTATGTGTGTAGGGACCAATTTATGGAAACAATTATATAGAACTTCTAAAAGCCACCACATACATGTAATGAACCATAAATACATCGTTTAGCATCATCCTATCCATCTCGCCTCATTTATTTCAACTTATATGCGGAAGGGTTGTACGGTGGGTTCAAGTTGAGTTGTGAGGATAATACTACCTTCATCAGAAAAAAGTGTATCACCATTGATTATATAGGGTATTTGGATTTCCAAATGCCATACTACGATTTGGCAGCTAGAGTTGTCAACTACAGCGGGCGAGCCCGTCACCTCAGGAAGTTTTAACGATTAGTCGTTCTGTCTCCCTGAAGTGAGTGCAGAAGACTTGGACTAAAACAGTCCACCATCAAGCTCCGCCACAAGCCCGTAAGAGGCCAACGCCTTAAACGCGAGATAGCCAGGAGTGTTACCCAGCGGGCTTACACTCACGCCCTTACTTCCAATTACGACCAGATTACTCCAGTCTCTCGATTGGTTCCGAGTTCGAGGTCACTTGCGCGGTCCTTTCCCTTACGAAGCGGTGAAACGGTGTGTACCGAATCTATCGCGGACCACGCCATCCTTTGCCCGGCTGTTCACCCAGGATCGGGTAGCCGATGGTCGTTTCAAGAGCAGTCGCCGTAAGGTCTGCGATCACCCCCGCTCTATAGGAAACAGTACTGCTTCTAGACTCCCCCGACTGTTAGTCAGAGTGCACAGTCGATTGGCTTACGCCGCACGGTGCGCAGAACGTCCAGGAGCGCCAGAAGGGTGATTCCTAGGGGAAACTAGCCCTAAGGCCAGAGTCCTACCCAGGCTCACACTTCATGCGTGGAGGCCGCCGAATGGGTGTTGACCCGTGAGTGTGACCAACCCTGAACAGAATGGGTCTTCGTGGCCAACTCAGCAAGGGCCCGTTAGCTCCCACGATTTGGCAGCTAGGATTTTACTAAGAAACGTATGTTACTATGAAATCTTCTCTTAGTATGTTTAATATTTCGGTGTTTATGGTATAAATGTATGGCGGCGCTGATGGCGCTCTAAACGCCGCCGCACACATCAATCATAACCTCATATGTGGCCATCATTTTCTCTCTTCTGACAGCCAAACCGAGCATGTACATATTACATGCTCGGCGACCCATAACGCAGTAGTGGACTATCCCTAGTGAACTCATGTTTTTCGAGTCCGCAGTGCCCAGTGAGCCGGCCCACTGTCTTCTTAAGTTTTCCTTGGAGAGCCACAGGTTTGTTAATGTAAGTATGGGTTTCCTAATGGCCCTTTTTGCTTGCCTCAGGCTTTTTCCTCTCTGCCTGTGATTTAAACTTTCCTTGCTTCTGTTAGGCAAAGTGGTCATCGTGGAACCTTTTCACCTTTAATATAAGGTCGATTATTCCATCTTGTGATGCAGGCAAAGACTAGAAAAGTGAAGGACGCCCTAGTTGAAAGATCTTCGAGATTGGTATAAAGAACAACATATATTAGGCTCAACAAGGTAGAGATAGACTGAAACCACTTAAGCAGCGTATGCAATGCATTACTTTGCGACCCTTGAATTTGCATGAAAACAAATGACTTTGAAACACACTTACCATATGCAACGCTGTCACATGCTGTCGACGCTGTCGACTGCGGTCTTCAGATCGGCATGGGAAGGTGGAGGAGATGACAGTACGCTGTCCCATGCGTACGACTGGTATGACTGGCACGTCAGACGCACATAGAACATTGTTGCATTCACAGAGAAAAGAACAGGTGCATGCGTTTATATTTGTTTGTTTACGTATTGAAAATGGGAGAGGAACAACTGATTGATTTGGTAAGGTGATATGAAGCCATTTACCAATATCTTCTTTTCTTAACCGTTTTTGTCGTGCGGACATATTCATTTAAAAATAACAAACTGTTTTTAAATCTTTCTCTAACTCACTCTCAGACTCAGCATCATATTGTACAGCGGTTATACACAATACTAGTTCATCTTCTAAGAAGTGACAACAGCTTCTGTTGTCACTGTCATGTCTACGTACATGTGCTCAGTCTGTCTCTACCCTTAAACTCGCACCGCAACTTAACCTACCAGCAACCCCACTCCGCTCACTTAGATATCTCTATTCTCTAAACTGTACATATGAGTATTATCTGAACGACTGAGTTTCAATGTTCAATTCACTCATTTAGCGATCGTACTATGACAAATCAAAAACTTCTAATCCACCGGATTATAATTATATTTAATTTAAAAAATACATGGTGCCAAAAGTTACCTTGTTTTTTAAATTTAGCATCTATGGTTTTCTTCCTTGTGTAATTACACTTACGAATTTAGGTAGGGTATGTATCAAGATTCAATACAACCTCATAGGTATTCCATTTTTTTGTTTATCTATGATAGAACCCGGATTATATTACGATGCATTGTTGCATATGGCTCTCGAATGATTATAGAAATAACATTATTTGTATATCAAAGAACTTGGTCACAGTATACCGAGTTAGAACACTAGCATAAGCGCACTCTTAAGTAGCAAGGCATTGTGGAGATAGGGTGCAAGGGAAGTGAGCAGAGTGAGCTTTGGAGCTATACCGACAGTGCCGGATTAACTCATATATAGGCTCTTAAGCCATCAAAATCTCGGGGCCCCATTTGCCGATAATTTATAACAATTATGCCATTTATTACAATTTTAGATTATACGAACAAAGAGTTCATTTAACGTTTTTTACTTAGAATTTCAATTCAATGTTTATTTTTAATATTGGAAACAATTTACAATAATATGATTGTTTTTATTACTTGCTCGGGGGCCCCCTAAACGGCGTGGGCCCATAGGCCAGGGCCTACTTGGCCTTATGGCTAATCCGACACTGTATACCAAGGATAGTTCATGTCACTTTTGTAGCAATACCCCTTGCGCAGCTAAACATATTCAAGCTGGCTGCAAGGTGGCCTTAGATCAAGAGCGGTACACTTACCACCACAACAAAGTCCTTGCTGTTATTCGCGAGGTAATTAGCCTCTCAGTGGCTCGTGCCAACAAGCCACTGAGAGGCTAATTACGGCAATTGCCTTGCAGTTTGTCAAATTTTTCTAACGTTTGAAGATCTGCATTGACGGAGTGGCGGCAATATTTCGATGCGCTTGCCCGCTTGCTTCTGCGAATTTCGTTCAACGGCACCACAGTCGGTAATCGTTTTACGATTTGTGGTAGTAGCCCTGCGACGTCGCTCGCTTTGATTTCAATTTTGTTGTAAGAGAAGCTACTGTCTGTATCAAAGCCATACTATCTGAGAAATCGATAGAGGAATAGAATGAGACAGCTGCATACGGGCCCCCTATATCCTTCTTTAAATGCGCATGCGCGGGACACACGTAAATACATACTGAGTGCAACGCCTCGACGCCATATGATGTCTTATATAAACGCGCATGCGCGACTAGATAAGGATAGAGTGGGCCCATATGCAGCTATCTCTCTCTATTCCGCTATCGCATTCACTCACAGTCCACCTTCATACTCCCGCGGTCTATTCTAGAATGTCTATGGTCTGTATACTGTGACTTGGTGATGGAACCATATTTATCCATTCATGTCTGATTATTTTTTTTCACAACGTTTTAGCACATGTTTCTCGCCTGTTTCAAAAATATATTTTGGTTGATTAATGGAATCGATTATTAAAATAATCATTGCCACGTTACTTTTTATTCCATCATTAGTCCGTTTACGATAGTTGTTACTTGTAATTATTATTATTAAAACTATGTGGGAAGCATATGTGTAAATAATGAAAATAAAAACAATGATAATATTATCAACGGATGTTTACAAATTAAAAGTGATATGACAAATAAATTGGTTTTGTTTTATTACTTTTCCGGACCAACAAGGACGGAAAGTATTGTGAACGTGCAAAAAAATTCTTCCCAGATGAGGACGGAAATATCTATTTTAACACGCTTTTATTAGGTCGACCTGTATGTAACTAACTATGTGATGGAATCTAAGGTAACTAATTTAACCATCTTCCAAGGATTGCAGCGTCATGAAAATTGGCAGCTGTATGTAGTTCTGATGACAATACAATAATATGGTACTGTCGAACTGATCTGATGATGGAGTCGGAAGATATGAACTGGAACTTCATGATGGAACATCGTATCATAGCTGTGTTTGGACTTGTTAGAAAGGTCTTGTAATGAACTTTGACCACGATTAAGTTTCAAGGTCTGATGATGAAGCCGGAAGACAGGAACTGGCATTCCATGATGGAATATCGTATCATAGTCGTGTTTGCACTTGTGAGGAAGGTCACGTAATGTACTTTGAACACGATCAAGTTTCAAGGTTATAACAAACCTATTATGTATTGACTTGTAAATATTGAGTGTAAATAGTGTAATTTTTGGTTTTTACGATCATTTATAAAAGCGTGTTTTAGTGTTTTTTTTTAACTATTAATTTATTGATAGATAGAAATATCTATTTGATGCCTCCCTAAGACGATTAGGACCATTTTGAGATGAAAGTATGTCTGTCTGTCTGTGTACCAATAATAATTAGGGATACTTTACACATTTTTTGTCTTTTTTTTTGGTGGTTTTATAACATAAAAAATATATTTTTTTTGCATCTACAGTATGTACATGTGTCCTTTGGCTATTGAATTCATAGGCGCCCATCCGCATATTACATAATCACGTTTTTGGTGTCAACAGACATAATTAGCGGCCTGACCCCCCCCCCCCCCCCTCCGCCCCCCCCCCCCCAAGATTACGTAATCAACTGAATTTGCAGAAAATGTAAAGAATCGTGAATCCAGCGTTTGTAAAGGGTTTGAAAACGGTAAGTGAAAAAAAAACATTTTAGAATGCTTTTAAAAATGTACTTTATTAATTTAAAGGAATGAAAAAATCTCAAACTCTTTGGTTCATTTTACAAATCCCAATCTTCAGACTGCAGCGCTTCCAGGAACAGGCCCGGGCGACTCAATCGCAGACATGCGCGTGGAGTATCTGTGCGCATCGCGCGTGCGGGGGGGGGTATCTTCGGCGTGGCACTGCGGTATTTCCGTGCAGGTTTAGACCAAAAAAATTGCAATGCGGTGACCAAAGTTGATTACGCGATGTGGACAAGGACTCTCTCCCCTTCCTATGTAACCAAGAGTAAGCCTCAGGTCCAACCCCCCCTCCCCCTCGGTGATTATGTAATATGTGGATGACCCCATATCAATCAAGACCCACAGCCCCCCACGATTTTATATATTTTTTTCATTAATTGTCAAAGTTTGTTTGACATGAGGTTTCTTTGACAAAGCATTGAAATGCAACTTATGTCAAAGATCTAAACCATAAAGGTTATATCGACAACATTTTCATAAAAAAATATTAATATTAAATGCATTATACGGGAAATTAAATAAAAACGGGTTTTGAAAATACAATGGTGATCGCAAGCAACCCACTTCCGTACTCCCCTCCCGCCATAGAAGGTCACGCGAGTTCGGGCACTAGTCATATTTCAATCTCGAAATACTGGACTTAGAGACTTGGAATTTAGTAGAGAGATGCCTTGTTGGGCTGAAATCACATTGTGTAGCTTGCTGAATTGGCCACGAAGACCCATTCTGTTCAGGGTTGGTCACACTCACGGGTCAACATCAATCCGACGGTCTCCACGCATGAAGTGCGAGCCCGGGCAGGACTCTGGCCTTAGGGCTAGTTTCCCCTAGGAATCAACCTTCTGGCGCTTCTGGACGGTCTGCGCACCGTGCGGCATAAGCCAATCGATTGCGCACTCTGACTAACAGTCGGGGGAGTCTGGAAGCAGTACTGTTTCCTATAGAGCGGGGGTGGTTGCGGACCTTACGGCGACTGCTCTTGAAACGACCATCGGCTCCCCGATCCTGGGTGAACAGCCGGGCAAAGGATGGCGTGGTCCGCGATAGATTCGGTATACACCGTTTCACCGCTTCGTAAGGGAGAGGACCGCACAAGCGACCTCGAACTCGTAACCAATCGAGAGACTGGAGTAATCTAGTCGCAACTGGAAGTAAGGGCGTGAGTGTAAACCCGCTGGGTAACACTCCTGGCTATCTCAGGCTTAAGGCGTTGTCCTCTTAGGGGCATGTGGCGGAGCTTGATTTGTCCAAGTCTTTGCGCTCACTTCAGGGAGACAGAACGACTAATCGTTAAAACTTCCCGAGGTGACGGGCTCGCCCGTTGTAGTTGACAACTCTAGTTGTGTAGCTTACTAATATTTAAATTCCGCTATACCTTTTAACCGCTCGCAATGCAGCCTTGACGCGCAATAAACTGCGCTGCAACTTTTTGGTCAATTTTGTAAATAAATACTCACAATATCGTTTTTTCATTAATTCTCTCTTGTTATCTAATAATTAATATTGTTAGTCGTGTATATTTTATATTTATACCATATATATAGGGGCCAACCGAAACGGTTAAGCGACACAAACGACGCAAAGTGCCTGTTGGCGTCCGACGGGTTAATGAAATGAGGAAAAAAACTCGATCCACATCAGTCCAGTGGTTCTCAGTTAACACACAAACAGACAGTCGTTCCATTTTATGTTAAGTTTGGAACTCTTTATATAAGGGTCATTTGAAAAGTTTCTGGCCTCATTAACGCAAGGTAACTCTAGGAAAAAAAATCTTTTGACGTTTGTGAACTGCAAAAATTTCAACTCATTCTGATCATTATTTTGTCTATGGCATTCTTCCAAAGTTGTCAGCCGACATTGTCTGTGACATGGAGAAAATTGAGTATCGCGCAGTGATAAAATTCCTTTATTTGAAAGGGAAAAAGACTCAGGGAATAAAAGATGAATTAGAATTTGTATATGGTGAAGCCTCCGCTTCATTTACAACGGTCAAACATTGGGTGCGGTATGAGCATTTTTGACGAGGAACATTCCGGGCTCCAGAAAACCGGTACAACTGACGAAATAGTTAGTGCATCAAACTGTGATGAAAGATCATCGATTGACTGTTAAGGATATTGCTGAGGTTCATGGGATAACATTTGAGCGGGTGCACAAGATATCAGAAAATTATCCGCGCAATGAGTGCCGCGCTTGTTGATGATCGACAAAAAGTGCATACGGACGGACATGTCGGGCGAATGTCGCGCGAGTTTGAATTGCCTCCGCATCCACCCTATTCGCCAGATCTAGCTTCCAGCCACTTTTCCGTTTCCTAATTTAAAAAAATATCTCTCAGTAAAACTATAAATATAACTCAAAAAAATTCTGTAAACCAGTATTTTTCAGATTTAGAAAATCATTTTTTCTGATCGTTTAAAATGATGAGCGAAACTTTAGACCAAATCTATCGAGTTGCGGGGAGACTAAGTCCAGAAATAAATTTTGTTTTGCTTCTAAATGTGTTTTTCTTAAAAAGGCCAAAATTTTTCAAATGACTCTCGTAATATAAAGAGATTGTATGATGTAGCACATACTTGATACATTTTTAATAATAATCAATAAACCATTTTTAATTTTATCGAGTCTTCCACATTCTTTAAACATCCACTACACTACTCGCGAAGTCAATCGAAGATGGGCGAGGACAAGAGTGTGGAGACGCACTTCGCCTCGCTTCGGGCATCCTCGCTTCGGCTCGGGCGACTTCCGATCGGTGACGGCTTTTTGCGCCCGAGTCAAAGGGCCCGCGAAGTGAGTACGAAGCGACTCACTACACTACTCGGCTCACTTCAGTTAGCGTGTTCTGTTCCGGTGGATTGCAGTCATCCACTATCCTGTTATTCTATTTTCGTTGACTGATAAATACCTACGTAGTTATAATACGCAAGAGTGCGCATTGCAACGGCAGCTGCCATTTGATCGTTATCTATACCGTGCGGTCGCCGCCGGGCGACTGAGCTCCTCGCGAGGTTGCATAAGTGTGTAGGCACGTACTTCGAACTTCGGTCAACTTCAACCAGTAATTCGTCGAAGCAACTTAGCGAGTAGTGTAGTGGATGCTTTAGAAAAAATGAATAAAACACATACAGAAACTATCACAAACTTTTATTGATAAATCTATCAAAAAAGGCAATACAATAAATATTTAACAACTAAGAAGCAATATTAAAAGACGAAAGGTCCATATAAATCAAAAATATTTATTAAAATGTACAAAACTAGATATTTGTCAATAAATAACATCAATAAATTGTATATTAGTTCAATTAAAAAAAAATCTTAAGCTATAGAAAAATCAGGCACTGGTAATGCATCACTGTCAATCGGTGTCACAGGCCAGCTAAAGCGGCGTCTTTTAAATCTATGCGACCTTCTTCTAAACGGATCGTTAATCTGAAACAAAAAAAAAAATAACTTCAAAACTCTTTATTAGATAGTTATGGTGTATGATGAAATAGTGTGGTCATTTTCTATGCCTTCAAAAGCGCCAGCACAAGTGTGGCGCTGCCTAACAAGCACAAAATCCATATAAGCCATATGCTGAATATAGCTTTAAACTGATTATGTTATGTAAAGGCGTCAGATTAAGTCTCAGCTATGTAAAGGTGTGATTTAAATCAATTTGACTCTTATATTACCTTTTTGTCATATAATTTTGTCGAATAAAGGTTTACTCAGCTTTTCTTATATAACGAGCGAGTAATGGTTTCTTGACATTGCTCTATAAGCGCTTATTCAACCATGTTATACAGCATTTTAGCTGTATAAGCCTTTTAGTCGAATAAGGGTGGTATAATCGCTATAAAGCATATTATTTATAATTATTTTATAACTGACGGCTGTATAGTAGTCGAATAAGTAACCTTTATAGAACAAATAAAACAAAAGCTACTACATTACCCTTACTCCACCAAAGGCTGTATATTGGTTACAAGACCTACCCTTATACAGCTTATCGTCATATTGAAGTGCAGTAATTGATTTACAAAGAGTTAAAGTTATAAAGTTGTCACTAGGCCCTCATTTACGCAGCTTATAGTTATATAAAGGTTGTATTAAAGTTGCAGATGCCATATAACCAAAGTGGTCATTTTTTGCAAAAAGATTGTCATAAAATACACGTATTATAGGTAAATCCTATTTCAAAGTGTGATAACAATACCCAGAAAGTGTTCTTTTTTACTGCAAAAAAATAAATTAATTGACAAAAAAACTTTAAACCACAAAAATTGAGTTAAAATGGGTGTCTCAAAAGAAAGTTTATATTTGTTAAATTTACTGCGTGAACACAACAAATCCGAGTGGCGCGGAAGGTACGTCAATCGGTAGCCTGGCTCTTGGAATTCAGTCGCTATGGAGCGTTTCTCGGGAACGGACTGCGAGTTATGCGTGCGAGAGTTTTACGAAAACAGTGATTCGGCAACTGTAGCGCGTGAAGATCCTACGGTCATTATTTTACCGTGTCGGTCATTCATAGTATGATGTAACAAACAGCAGTTGGGAATTGTCGACTATAACAGGCGAACACGTCACCCTAGGCTTTTTCAAATACTAGATCGTTCTTTCAGCCTGGATCATTGCAGCTTAAGTCTTCTACGCTCATTCGTAGAAGACTTAAGACAATGACAATCCACTATTTAGCTCTGCCAACTGGCCCGCGAGAGTCTAACCATTATCCCCCGGCACCGGGTAGTTAAACCAGCGGGATGTCCAAGCGCCCTCGCTACCAGTGATGGCCTGATTTCTCCATCCTCCTGACTCGTTACGGGTTCGAGGTCGCTTGCGCGGTCGTCTACCTTATGTTAAGGGAAAATTCTGTTTGAATTTATCGTGGACCACGGCGTCCATTGTCCGACTGTCCACTCGGGATCGGGTGGCCGATTGCTCGTTTCAAGAGCGGCTGACATAGGTCGTTTCCAGATACCCTCGGTTATCAGTTGGAGTGCACAATCGATTGGCTAAGATGCGGCGATGTGCAAACCGTCCAGGTGCGCCCGAAGACTAATTCCCAGGGGAAACTGACCCACCTGCTGACTCAGTTGCAGAGGGGACAGAATCCTTACTGACGCAGAGGCTTTACTGCGCTCGAACTTCTGCATGGAGGATACCAGATGGGAGCAGATCCGTGACTTAGGCTGACCTAAAGATGAAACGGGTCATAGCGGCCCAACTGCACAGGATCCATTAGCACCCAGTAATAAACAGCAGTCATTGACAATCGAACTCATTTCATCTTTTTTTTTGTATTGGAGAATAAGTTCAAAGAACTATTGCTGAAATATGTCATCGGCCATAAATACTGCATTTATGTCATTGTATTATTATTTGTCGCGTTGTACATTTTTTTATAAAAAAAAAATAATAATTACGACAACCATGTGGCGAAATGAAAAAAAAATATGCTTGATTTTTTGGATATTAATTTGTAAAACAAATTCTAGTTATTTATCGCTAGAAACTATTGTTTAATCTCCTGCAAATTTAATACCGATTCAATTATGTGAAAAGTAAGTATGTCCTCATGATCACCAATGATGAATAATGGGGTATTTTGAAATATGTATAAATTAGAATATAATTATTCAGAGCAATAGCACCCTGTTCAAAAAGTACCCAACTTTTGGTGGGCAAAATTACACTTATTCATACATAATAATGTCACTATAATCTCCTACAAAGTAGTCCCTTTGTGCACACATTGCTCCCAGCAGTTACAAATTGTTTTCCACTATGGTGGAACTGCTGGGAGAAGTGTGTGCACAAAGTTATTTTATTTTTTTATTTATTGAGATACTTATGATTAGGTATACAGTTCATTGATCATGTAACGGTTGCTTCTTCTAATAATTATAAAAATGATTTAATAATTAATATTGGGAGGTTTAACACATCTTACATGACCTTTCCTGCCAAAAGCACATCTAACTAGGCGATAATTTGGTCCGTCTCTAGATGTGCATATTTTTATGCAATTTTAAGAAATTAAAGGTTTTTTTTTTAATAATAAATTATTTGGACCCACCACCTGTATATACACATAAATATAACAATTTTATAAAATATATAGCTGTGTAATAAATAAATACATTTATAGTTCAAATTTAATAAAATTTAATTAAGAATAATAGATAAGTGATACTAAATAAATTGTCGTGTGTTGCGAAGAAGTTGATCAGATTTTACATATCCCTTGTTAAGTAGCCATTTATTAAGGTTTGCTTTAAATATTTTTATGTTAGAATAATTTTCCATGTCTTCACTTAGGGAATTATATAATTTTGGGGCTATGCAGAATATATGTCTCTGGGCGAACGTTGTCCTGACTGACGGAATTATATAATTGATACTCGCGGACATTCTTGTGTTCACATTGTTTTGAGTTCGAGCATGGTCATCTCTAGATTTGTAGAATGCAAGAAGCTTGCTTAATGAATAACTGTTTAGCTGATAGCACATGGGATTGGGTAAATCACAAGGCAGATGGATGACGCCGGTTTTTCCTGTGTATTACTCTCAATAATAATTTCTGCGCTTTTGTCAATCTATCCAGATTATCATTAGTAGTAGCGCCCCATGCCGCGAATCCGTAGGCCAAAATACTCTGACACAAGGCCATGTATACCATTCTTATGGTTGCTTTGGACAGAATGTTGCGCAGCCGAAGAAATACATAAACCAGCTTTCTAATTCTTATCTTATCGTTACTTATCCAAAAATCGCACAGACACATGTCTGTAGAGTAGAGAGCCTGATGAACCACTGGAATGCCCGGGAATGCATGATCCTGAATGACAGACATCCACAAAGTATTATCTGTTAACAAATTATATTACATAACTTACCTTGATTTATTATGGTCAACGGACCATAGCAAAGGAAGATATTTAGGTGCAATACATTCCAAGAAGTGCATCCTCCACATTTGTTCGAGGGACAGCAAGCCTCCTGGGGATTTTGTGAAATACTCGACGACTTTCTCGCCGTGGGATTCGTGTTTTTCATTTTCAAATCTGAACAAAAAAAAATTTCTCTAAACATAGGGAAAAATATATTTAGATTTAGTTTTAATGTTCAATGACTTTTTTTAAATTAGACAATTCAGGGTAGGGGGAGAATAAAATAAACAGCCCAATGAATTTTTCAAATCGGTTAAGGCGCTAGGATAGGCCAAACTGCAAAATAGACCTCTCTTTGAACACGAATTTCTCCTAAATGGATGGTCCAAATACATGAAAAAAAATATATATGGTATGTGTAATATAATCAAAAATAAATTTGTTGTCTCGTTTGTTTATTATTACTGTTTGTTTTGACAGAAAAAATCGTCCTTCTCCTATTATTTTACGAAAGAATGTTTAAATTTTATTTAAACGCCTGAAGCGATTTCGATGATTCTTCCACCAAATTATAGAAAATTTAATGATTTATAACATTGTTGTTTCAAAATTTTCATCAATATTTATATACGTAGTATATCAATAATATTACTTAAATACGCGGTCAGTAGCGGCCGCCAGCCAGTTTTGTCCTAGCATTTGCACCGGGAGGTCGCGTCGTTTGTTATCTCCGAGATCGCGGAAAAAATTGTGGCACAGATTAGCTTGAAGTGAAGTGCTGCACAAGATGGGACGCAGAAATCAGAAAACTTTGCATTACTTGAATAAGGCTTTGCATATGAACAAACTACGGTAAGTACACAATTACTTATAAAATTATTTGTACTCAGAATAAAATATAACAGTACCTCTTTTGATCTGCGTATGTATGTATAGGTACAAAAACGATTACTTCACTTTTAGTTTCCCGAAAGGAAAGTATTGTGATCGCGTTAAAAAAATCGAGATGAAGACGGAAATTCTTCCACCAAATTATAGAAAATTTAATGATTTATAACATTGTTGTTTCAAAATTGTGAGCCCCCCTGAGACGATTAAGACCATTTCCAGACCGATCTCTGTCTGTATATCTGTGTGTATGTGTGTGTCTGTCTGTGTGTGTGTGTGTGTGTGTGTGTGTGTGTGTGTGTGTGTATTCTTCCACGATAGCTAAAATTTCCTTCGCCAATAGATAGTTATGGTCTGCAGTACCTAGATTTATTCGACTGTCGCTCACAAATGTTATTTTAGACTTTGGACCGTATACAAACAAGGGATTTTTTAAATCTACATCCTATAAGATTAATTATTCACATTGTATTTATTTTATTCATTTATTTATTTATTATTTACTATTTACATATACATTCAAATTCAAAATCATAAAAGAAAATAGAGAGAGAAAATACAGAAAAATATACAGGTATACATATATATGCCTAAGCCCAGGTCAAATAGAGCGTAAATTATGTTTGGTTTTCAGATGTGCACAGTAGGGTGCAACCGAGCCCGCCTTGCTATATAGGAGGGTCTGGTTACCTGGTCGCCGATATTTTTATGAAAATCTGTGATAATACTTTTTATATAAAGCTGACTATTATGACTATATAATATTATAATGCTTAAAATAGGGTTAGCTCCTCCTACTACTAGTGTTTTGTTTTTCAGGGGATCCAGCATAAGGCAGGCAGAGCATGCGGTGGAAAATAAAGAAGACGAAACTGGGTAAGACGTGTACAATTTGCTTTCCTTATAATCTCAGGCATGTAAATGTAAATAAATTTAAAGTAACTTCCAATCCGCAAAAGCAATTAGTGAGCCTGAAACCACATTAGCATTTCGAAATAAAGTCGCGACCGTCATTAGGACCGAACACTTAATGAAGTTTGTTGCGAAATAGGGCATCAAAATTGCTGTAATATCAGATGAAACGGTAGAATTATTGCAAATACAAGGATATAAATTTAAATCGCGTATTGTTGGGTACTCATTTTATTAGTAGTTGGAGAAAATAAATTATGTTACAAGAAATTCTATTACTTTTCGAATACTAGAAATTTGAAAGATAAATGAGAAAATAACTTAATAGATAGAAAGAATTATAATTCTCAGAAATGGTGAGTATAATCAATCACATAAAAATAATGAATTACAAAAAAGGAAATAGTGCACTTCTAATGCACTCACTTTAATTAAAATATATAGACAAACTAATATATAGTCTAGCACTTTGCAATATGTTTTTATCAAGGTGGAAAAATAGCTTTTGCACCCCTTCTCTACCCAGGTTAGGAAGCCAAGTATGATATTTTTTTATTGTTGTTTTTTAAAGATTTATTACGTTTTTCTATTGTATTGTATACTTGAAGAGCCATGAAAAGATAATGCCGCTGAGCAAATACAGTTCTCGTTTTAGGGACAAGGAATTATTAAACAATTGTGATAGGAGTGAGAACAATTGTGATTTGACCTGGTGTTGTGATAGGAGAGTTTGGTTACCTGGTTGCCGATATTTTTATGAAAATGTGTGATAATGCTTTTTATATATATACCTCAGGCATGTAAATGAATATATTCAAAGTAACTTCCAATCCACAAAGCAATTAGTGAGCCTGAAACCACATTAGCCTTTCGAAATAAACTCGCGACCGTCATTAGGACCAAACGCTGAAGTTTGTTGCGAAATAGGGCATCAAAATTGCGGTAATATCAGATGAAACGGTAGAATTATTGCAAATACAAGGATAACAATTCAAATCGCATATTGTTGAGTAAACACTCGAGCCAACGGGTTCAGGTAAAAAAGTCAACAAAAAACAAAGTTCATACAATAAATATAGGATACCTACTGTGGTACTAAAACTGGTTCAGTTAATTTCCGTCCGTGTCGGTGTATTTAGCAGCTATGCCTATTGTTATAGAACAAGAAACCTGGTAATGTTGCTTGATGGGTAATATTTAGTTTTATGTTTGTTACAGAGTCACTGTGACACCAATATCTCATAAAAACAGAAGCAATGACAAGAGCAATGATGAAATTCAGGTAACTATTTATTTACTTATTTTTTTTTATTTATTGTTACAATTTTATTGACACGAAACTAAATAATAAATAGGTTATGTTTAGATCTTATAGTGTAGGTGCATGGTTTAGACAGATCAGATTGACACAACATATGTGTCAAGTTATGTACCTACCTGAAACATTGAATACTTTATGTTTCAGATAGAGATAACAGAGGAAAACAGACAATTCAAAATTGAAGGCCGACGAATCGTAGAAATTAGCCATTTCTACGCAAAACTGCAAGAGGTTGCTAACCATGGAAATATGGAATGTGGTTTAGGTTGCGTTGAAATCGTAGGCAAAAAAGAACGGGATTACATTCGTTGTTTACCTTAAGGTGCAAGATGTGTGATGAAAAATTTTACATAGAAAATGACGCTCCTGGAGACCAACTTACTGTTAACCACTGTGCTGTTGCTGGAACAATCGCAGTTGGCAATGGACACTCTCAGCTACAAGAGTTTTCTGCAGCACTAAATTTACCAATTATGACACCAACGATATACAAAGCCTGTCACTGTAAAATTCAAAAGCATTGGGAAAAAGTTTCAGTCGAGAGTATGAATCAAGCAGCAGCAAAAGAAAGAGAACTAGCTTTAGCTGAAAGTCGCGTCGACAAAAAAGGTATACCAATCATAGACGTAGTAGTCGATGGGTGTTGGTGTAAGCGGACTTATAAAAGAAATTACTCGGCCTTATCTGGTGCTGCCATCATTATTGGGAGAAAAACAGGAGAAATACTGTTTTTAGGTGTTAAAAATAAATACTGTTCAATTTGTGCTCAGGCTGAAAATAAAAAATAACAACCGAAAACACACAAGTGTTACAAAAATTATAGTGGACCATCCACGGCAATGGAATCTGAAATGTATTACCTATTTTAATTGCGTAATTTTAATGTTGTAATTTTTTTATATTTGTAATATTTTTAATTTGACTATTCTATCATTCGATCATTCTATCATTCGACATTCGATCATTCGTTTGTATATTTTATATCTGTATATTTCATTTATACCTATTCAGGTATTTTAGCAGCCTTAGTTATTTCTTAAATATTTTATATTTTTTAATATAAATTCTATTAATTATTCTTTTCAAATTTTAAAAATAGTCAATTTGTACGCAAATGAACCTAACAATGAATTATTCTATCCATTTGTCTATACCAAGAGTAGGGATTCCTACCAATTGGCTTATTTTATTAAGATTAAAATTAAAACTTTTAATTGTATATAAATTGTTTTCTATTCGGCATGAAACCTGAAATAAACATGTTTTATTGATATTATTTTTTTTCATCTGTCTCGAAGAATATTAAAAGGGTGTCTTCATTTCGTTCTTGAAAGGATAGTGATTTTCTATACTACGTTATCTCAACGTGGAATCAGTCAAGAATTATAGAATCAGTCAAGTCAGAACGGCAGAATGCAGAATGCAGTACGCATCTGAACGATCTATGCAAACTTGTATTAAACTGTGGTTGTTCGGTGAGCCAGCCCCTTTTTCGGTGAGCCAGCGGAGCTCGCCTCAAACCGTCAAGGTCGTTCGGCTATACTATCGCCTTAATGTGAAATCTTGAAATGTGAAATGTGAAATCTTGAAATTTCAAATGTGAAATCTTGAAATTTTGCTAAAGTTTGCATATATTACATATATCAAATAAAACAGCATTTTATACACTTAAAATTTTGATTTAATGTCAATTAAAAGCTATCATTGTTGTAATTTCAACATTAGACTGTTTTAGAGACATTCTTTTGTCCGTAACATCGACATTATAAATACTAAAGAAGCATTCTGCGTCTAGTTTGACTAGCTGTTAGCTTGACTCCAAATGCTTCGTAACGCTGCTTCAGCAAAGGTTGAAGAGCAGCATTTCGTAGCCCACAGTATGTCCTTATCATTGGGATCATCATTACTGTTTATTGATTAAGCATTAGGCGATGAAAGTGAGTCATCAATGAACTTATTTTGAATAAGCACTCTGAAGAAAGGATTTTTTGAGAAGCTTTCAAGTAATGAATTTTGATTAAAGATGGCCGTACTTGCAGCAACAAATGGGCAAAATAACTTGACCAATTTGAAAGTAGGCTTCACTTGTTGCGTTTAATCTCATGTGCAGAGAGTTTATTGAATATTTTGAGGCGGATTGTAGCATTGAATTTAGATCCAAATCCATTTCTTCACAATTATTTAACCCGCTCGCTACGTAACATCCCCTACAGGACATAAATGTCGGCCGCCTAAACTCCGTAACGTCCGCTACCGGACCAAGCGCTCGCCGCTGCGAAAAATGCAATTTACGATTCGAAACGTCGTACTATATGCTTTCTGAGGGCGCAACGATATGGCCAAAATATCTTTAATTCAAGATTTCCGTGTGGCAATATCGAACAACGATTTAAAAAGTGAGCAGACGTCAAACGCCCAGTCTCCCGTCGGCAAATCGCACGGCCGCGTACGGCTCCGCGAAATTGGTGATAAAAAGTGTGTGTGTGCAGTGTTTGAGTGTTTGTTACTGGAGAACAGTGAGTAATTTGCATTTTAAGTAGTTTCTGAATGAGTATTAGTCATTTGAGATAGTCCATTTGCTGTTTTTCACGAATTTTTAAAGAAAACACTTCGGCGACAACAAACGGCTCGCGAAAAAATGGTTGTTATTATTTTGTAATGTTTATGAAATATCCCGATATATTGCGAAATATGACGTAATGTCGCTTTAATTTACTAACAAAATAAGTATTGCTTCATTTACATCCTAAGTTATCACATAATTAGGCGTATTTTGAACATTATATCTTGTTTTGTAATATGAATCGCGCAAAGAAACTTGTTTTGATAATTACTATGAGAGAATAAAGTGCGATTTTCCATAGTTTTTCGATGAAATGTGACTCTTTGGAGTATAGTAATTAGTTATTAGACATATAATAAGTCTATGATAAGGCAATATAATTGAAAAAATCTAACGAATTTTATATTATGAGCATTCAAAGTTTATTATTAAGTTCGGACGCAAACTCTCAAAACTTTAGATTTTTCTATAATATCAGACAAAGCTCACAGTTCTGGTGTGATTTCTAAGTAGTGTGATGTAGTAATAAAGTTATTTTAAAAGAATTTCATATAAAAAAATACCATAAGTAGTCACAAATTAAAAATTATTTTTTTTTTTTTTTACGAGAATACATAAAATTTTTCTTGGCTGAATAAATAAATATTTTTGTATGCAAATAAGTAAAAAAAAAATATCGTTTTGGTAAAGCATTTAATAAAGAACATAACTGTATTTACAATTTTTGCATATTTTACGTATTTTGTGACAAAAAAATCGAAATGATTTTATAGGCGAGTTTTTTCAGTTTGCCAATTTTGTAATATTTATTCATTATTATCTTAATTGTTTTACGAGATAAGGTTATAATGTTTTATATGTCAAATTTCAATGCGATCATTTTTCTCTTTATCTTTTTTTAATCCGTTTAGTGGTTTATAAGTTATGATCGTTTTTCTCAAGGCCGTTGACTCGCGTCGATTTTTTGCCCGAATATGTCGCGCGCAAAAGTGATAGGTGAGTTTTTACTTCGCGAGAGGAGGGGTTAAGAGCAAATGCGACGATTTCTCACCAAAGCACCCCTCAAATCTTTAGGCAAAAAAAAAAACAAATTGCTATATTTCACAAACGTAACAAATTTTCTGCATAAATTCGCATCTATTTCGTAAAAACGAAAATTCCCTACCTCTACCTATAGGGTATATATACGGCACAGAAAAGGCTAAAAGTTACTAATAAATGAAATTAAAATAAATACTCACATAACCTGCAGAATAGCCGCTTCCTTCAAAAGTTTTTCCGTTATTTCTTTAGGATAACTATAGTGAGCCACGATGATATTTTCTAATACTGTCACTCTTTCTGGTGGTATTTGGCACTTTCCTGCATTCATACTCAATAGAGCTCTTGCAGCTGAACGCACTTTTCTACTTGAAATAAATAAAAACAAATAATCTAAGAGTTAGCAATGAAAACATTTGCAATAAAAAACCAATGTCTTCAGTAAGTCATATCAATATGACCTACATGATTCTAAAAGTCACTCTGAAATTCCCTTCCCTGAGGGTTGCTTGCTTCTTGTATTGCACACAACTCTGGGGGATCTGATGGAATATCTTTGTCTCGAGGAAAGTGACATGTCTTACTGCAAAACCAGTACTTCTACAATGCAGGGCTATGTTGCCTTTTGTAAGTAATCCTCTCTTTAACATTATGTAACTAAGACTTATAATATCATTAACCTTTCGGAAGCCCTTAAAAATTTGTTTGTAGAAGGTGTGTGCAAGCATACTTATATATAACGGTGGCTTATTCAATGGCAGGCTTCAATGACAGGTTTCCACCATAGTAGAGGGAAAAATAGAGCCGATAATTAAATAAACACGGCTATAATACGAAAAACGCCAATCGGCATGCGGGCCCACCCAGGAGTTAATGAACAAAAAGCGGTTTGAAATCCCATCGAATTTCTTACTCCCTTAACCTTTTGAAAGCTAGTCATTCCAAGCAAAATTTTCGAATCCCTTCAAAATTTGTTTGTAGAAGGTGTGTGCAAGCATACTTATATATAACGGTGGCTTATTCAATGGCAGGCTTCTATGACAGGTTTCTACCGCAGTAGAGGGAAAAATAGAGCCGATAATTAAATAAACACGGCTATAATACGGATAATACGAAAAACACCAATCGGCATGCGGGGCCACCCAGGAGTTAATGAACAAAAAGCGGTTTGAAATCCCATTGTATTCCTTAATCCCTTAACCTTTTAAAAGCCAGTCATTCCAAACAAAATTTTCAAAGCCCTCGAAAATTTGTTTGTAATGTGTGTGCAAGCATACTAATATATAATGGTGGCTTATTCAATAGCAGGCTTCAATAACAGGTTTTTGCCGTGGTGGAGGGAGAAATAGAGCCGATAATTGAATAAATACGGATATAATACAGATAATACACAAAACGCACGCCGATCGGGGTGTGTGGCCATCCAAGGGTTAATCCACCCGGCATGCCTATTCATTCATTAGTATTGGTAAGACCGATAATTTTCTGCAACCTCTGATTCTGCCAAAATCTTCCAATGGCAAGAGGTCTGCAGATCCATAAACTACAGAACGACATATTACATGCGACTATTTTGACTGGTTGCGGCATCAGTCCAAATTTCAATGATACCCATTATATCATCCCACTTTCCATTCAAATGTAAAGAGTCACCTTAGAAATATTTGACGACCTTATTTGCAGGAGTTGCAGAATAGAAGATGGGTCAGCAGAGCTCGTAATGTGTAAACGCCCGGCTTTGGCTGAAGTGAGAAAATAATGAGCATATATAAGGATGCTACGGCTGATATGTGCAACTTCTCCTCGTTGCAGATTCTGCGGCTGATTTCCCAGGGGATCTGGTTGCTGGATCTATAGTATGTACTGTTGGTCAATAGATACAAAGGTGGGGGTAATCCGCAATGGCCTTAAACTTAGGGCTAAGTGCGGTCGACTACCCCCCCCCCCCATTTCATCATCATCATACTAGTGCCACTCGGGACAGGCTACTCCACTGGTACCACGAAAGAACCAGCACTTCCTAAAGAATTTATTTCATATCATATAATTCAGCTATGATTACACACTGGGAAAAAATATAAATGACATTTAAATTAAAATAAACCGACAAATTGATTTATCCCGATCCCGTATAGCCCAAGGCCTTTCACACATCTAACTAGGCTTACGTCTGTATCTAGATGTGCGCTTTTGACATAATTTGGATTGCGAGCTGACGTATAAAAAATAGAGTTTATGAAGAGCTTAACCCTTGGAGTAAATGGGTATTTTCATGGATGCATCTGTCTCTTTTGCAGGATTTTCGGCGACATCGACCTTAAAGTACTATAACTACGAAACTACTACACCAATCATAAAAAGAACAACTGCACAATGATTGCATTGAAATTTCGAATATAGAATATTGAAATATCATTTTGTAAAACAATTAGATAATTATGAATAAATATGAGAACGTCAAAGAAGTGAAAAAAACGCGCGACCAGATTTGGTCGACTCGTACTCAACGGATAATTGTTTCGCGACCAGATTTGGTTGACTCATACTCAACGGGTTAAAGAAACGCATAATATATACGATATATTTACTATATATTTAAAGTTTAAACACTAATAATAATAATAGATCTATTTGACATCTTTCATATAAAATTTTAAACAAATTAAACTACAATTGTCAGTTCTGTCTCTGTTCTAAAACGCCTCAAATTCAATAGCGACTTATTAATTCTAGTTTTAAAACTATCAATATAATCTAATATTTAACAGGTTCTTCAAGTTTATTGCACATTCGGGGTGCAATGTACCAAGTCTGCTTTTGTGCAAATTTCATTCTTACCTGAGGTATCACAATATTTAAACCTTCTCCAGCCCTCGTAGGTTTTATTTGCTGGCTACGTAATTAGGCACTTCTATGTTATGAAAATGAATAAGCAACTGTTTAACGAATATTTGCCTTATATCAAGTACATGACATTTGTTAAACGTTTGCTGTGAACTACTTCAGGGAGGTTTTTTATTAATGACTTAATAAAAGTTTCTGTGCCTTACCGCTGGAATGCTACTACCACCGATCGGTGGATTTTCTGTAGCGATAACTCGCGGGCGGCCGATATCCATATTTATGCAATTATCTAATTATATGCGAAAAAACTCGCCTTCATTGAATAAGCCACCATTATACATTAGTATGGGTGCACTAACACCTCTACAAAGAAATTTTCGAAGGTTGAAAACATGCCGTCGTGAGATTCATTCCAATGGCTAGCATTCTAAGGGTTAAGAAGAGTACCAAGAGCCAACAGTACTAACAGCCCAAGCAATTATCCCGTGAACCCTTATGAAGTGGGATATTTTCTGGACAGGTGTATTTTTGTCACAAAATTATTGGACTTATTTCCAGTCTACTCTTAGTCTATCTACATTATTTAAAATAGTAGAACTTACTTTATATCGGCGTCTTCCACATATTTAGGATCCACCTTGTCGATAATGGGCGCGCTGCACAAATCGGCAAGTTTCATCCTCAATTTTTGATCGGCTAAATTGCTGAGCTGGTGACAGTTTATGCACAGCAGTAAAACATCGTGGGAAGAGTGGTCTTTCATAATAGCTAAAATACAACAAAATTAAAATTATATATAAGGTGTACAAATATGAAACCGGTAATTAAAAAAAAAACACGTTTATTTTGCGAAAATCTTTCCCATCTTTCAGCCAATTTATGGATTCCTCGCCAAAAAAATGTTCGTTTTTTGAGGCTATCCATTCATTGAGCCATTTTTGCACTTCCTCATAAGAATTGAAGTACGAATTGTTGAGTGCGTGTCCCATCGATGAAAACAAATAGTAATCGAACGGCGCCAGGTCTGGTTAGTACGGCAGGTGGGGTAGGGGCTTCCAGTTGTATGATTCTACCAAGTTTTTTATAGACCGATGTTCGATGTGGCGATGCGTTGACATCTTGGAATAAAATTTTGTCATAGCGAAGTTGAAATTCGGGCCTCTTCTGACGTACAGCTTGGTTCAAATCGATCAATTGTTGATGGTAGCGTGCACCAGTAACTGTTTCACCTAGTTTTAGTAGCTCATACCAGATAACACCGCGCTGATCCCATAAAATACACAGCATAGTCTTTCGGCTGAAGCGATCTGGCCTTGGCGTAGATTTGGGCCGTTGGCCGAGGCTCAAATATATTTTTTTTCGTTTGAGATTGTTGAAATAAATTCATTTTTCATCGCCAGTGATGATTCGATGGAGAAAAGCTGTCGAGGTGATTTTTTAGCATAAGAAAACTTTCTCAATAATCGAGAAAGCTTCATATTGGATTCTGGAGATCGATTCAGTCTCTAAGCAGTATAAATTCCCTGAAGGTCTCGAATGCACAGCCCTCCGTCCAGATACAACTCATTACTCCCTATCTCGGAAGATAACCCTTATTGTATTATAAAATTAACTGTTCCATGGGAATCAACAATCCCAAAAGACCACAAGCACAAAATTAATAAATGTCATATGTTCACTAGGTGGAAGTTGGCGCTTGTGGCCTGCCAGCCAAATTCCTGTTTCACCTCTTAAAAGATCTTGGTCTCTCCAGGAAAATAATTAACGCCTTCCTAGAAAAAATATCTAAAACCGCAATTTCCACATCTCAAATTCTATGGCTTCGAAGGGGGATTGAATGGGTGGTAATGTGAAAACTCTCATGTGGCAAGACAGCTGCCCGAAACCTGCCACAGCCGGTCGTTAGTCTGGAATCCACCGGTCACCCCCCAAAAGTATAATAATAGTGTTATGATAGGCCCGACTCCGGTCGGTGAATTCCATGGCCGCTCCGTTTGTATTTTATTTTCTTTGTCTTTATGGTGGTCAGCATATATGGCGGTCACCCATATACATCAACATTGTCTATCAGAATCTTGAGTTCTTCCTCGCTACTGGCAACTCGTACATTATCATCTGCATATCTATATTATTGATGTTTTATCTTACAGGCTTTTATAACACCTCGTGCCACTACTCAGGCGGTCACCACGCCCGACGCTGCTCAAAAGACCTAACGAGAACCAGTGTTTCAAAGTGGCTACAGATGTTACAGATGAACAAAGATGAACTCAGAGTAAAAATTGAAAAGCAGAGGTTATTATGCAACGCTTGCTGACTCCACGCCATATCTTCAACCCTTCAAAAATGTTCTGGCCAACTTTGATGTGCACTTATTGAAGAATTACAACCATCTGTTAAGTTTGATTATTGAAAAGCTTGTTTTTAGGCCATGGAAACTTACCTGGAAATAATTTTCGGTATTCTCTTGGAACGACGTTCTTTCTAATGTACGATTGGCTCTTTCCACAGACAACGCATTTGTTCTCTTTGACCGTTTGGTAAAACTTGCCAACATCACCGACGGATCTGCCGGCTGGTTCGAATTTTAACCTCACCGTGAACGGGTCTTCAATGACCATCTCACCAATCCCTTTTTCTATATACCTAGAAAAAAGTAAGAAAAGTTTGATTAACCCTTTATAACTTCATGTGATATTTCTATAACAAACTACTAATCCCCTTAAAATCCCCCTAAATAAGGCACTAAATTCATTTAGTTCATTTGAATCCGTCTAGCACTACTGTACCCTACCACTTAGTATCGAGTAAAAATCATAGATAGCGTAACTAAGCGACTTATGTGAGTTCAAATGTTGCGCGTTGATGAAAGTGATAAATTAGAACTAAGGCAGGTGTTGAATGACTGGTAAAAAAAATAAAAAGTGTATACAATTGTGTGGTTTTCGTGGAAACCTGTAGGTAAGAATATAATTTTATCCATTCAAAATTTCGAAGCAAAAGATGGCAAGTTAGGATGTTCCAACATTTACTGGAACTGACTATGGCAAATTGTTGGTTATTATACCAAAGAGTAAGGAAAGCAAAATATCTCAACAGCAAACAAATGTCTTCAGCAGAATTTAGACTTGATATAGGCGAGACCTTATGTGAGCTTGACTTGAAGCCTAATATCAAGAGTCGAAGGTCTTTAGAAGACGAAATTCAAGCCAAAAAACATAAGGGCCCTGCGCGACATGTTCCTCCATTGGCAGGACCAGGTCGGTCATTGGCTGATTTGGGTTAAAAATAGGATACGTTGCAAGATTCCCAAGTGCACTGGCGTTTCACAAATAATTTGCGAAAAATGCAGTGTAGCATTATGCTATAATAAACAAAATAATTGTTTCAAATTTTTCCATACAACATAAATGTTTTTTTATACGTTCAACTCAATGTTACAGTAATGTCACATTCCCTTAAATGTCAAATAAATGAATAATAATAAATATTTTTTAATTTCTGAGAAATACGTGTTTTTTTATTTGCCTAAACCTATCTCATTATCAACATTATTTTTTGTTTGAAGATCTTAGGCTACAAAGGGTTAAGAAACAACATAGGTGAAGAGGAAAAAGCCCGAAGCAAGTAAAAATGGCTATTAGGGATCCCACACTAAAATTACCAAGTTACTGACCGAGACTCTCCAGGGATAACTTGGGGAAAACTGTAGAACAACTCACTGGGCAATCACTTGGAAGCGAACGGTTTCGTGCAGCTTAGGCCACAAGATCCATTGTGTACTCGGATCGGTCCAACTCACAATTCAACCCCTATTCACCAGCGTCCTAGTGTGAAAGGCTACCCCAGGTAAGACACTCGAGTCTCAGGCCTCAGGGCTGGTGCATCGGTTTCCTGTGGGGATTGCCTCCCGGTGCTACTGGACGGTTTGCACACCGTTTGACGACACCAATTGGTTGTGCACTCTGACTAATTGCTGAAGGAGTCTGGGGACTATGGAAATATACTGTCTCCTAAGCAGTGGGGATAGATATTGACCTGCCGTTAACCACTTTTGAAATGACCAAATGGCTACCTGATCCTGAATTCAAGTCTGAAAAGTTTCCGACCTGAACATGAAGATGGCAGCACTCGTCAAGCTAGGGAATGTGTTGGCGCATCTTTTGAAAGTCTCACCAAAATTGCAGCCATTTTCGATGCGCAGTTGTTGTTTGAGTTAAGTGAGTGATAGTGTTTTTGTGAAAATGAAAAAAAAAAGAGTATCAAGTAACAATTACAGGGGCATACTGCGCATCATTACTTGACAACCTGAAGGCAGAAATTGCGGCAAAATGGCCATATTTGTAGAAAAAATTGTTTCACTAAAACAATGCACGGTCTCACACCTCAGCGGTTGCCTGGGCGAAAATCCACAAATTACGGATTGAACTGCTTGACCAACCCTCCTTACTTACCAGATCTACTCACAATTTTCTCTGTTCCCTAATCTAAGTTGCCCTTAGAGGACAGAGATTTTCATCAAATGAGGAAGCCAACACCATTGTAAAAAAATATTTTGCAGAGAAAGATGCCGAGAACTTTCGGACGAGTTAACCCTTTGAGGACCATAAGCTTTGCGGTAGAGTATGGTAATTTTTGATACATAAAACTGTTAAAGGGCGATGTAAATAACATGTACAAATATGTCAAGTTTTGTGAAAATTGGTTCAATAGATTTTGTATAAATTGATGGGTAATATAGTAAGGATGTATTAATAATATAAAGATGGAATATGACAACTTTTTCCAAAATTTGATTAATTTATTACTTAACTCAGATATCATTCGTACTAAGAAACTTCGCCATAGTTTATTTATTTATTTAAAATCCCCAGAGTTTATTTGTGATATTAAAAAAAAAACTTATATTTTTATACAATATTTTTTATTTCTAATATTAAGATTCTGATGTCTCAATAACATAGTAAAAATAATATAAATAAATTTGATAATTTATAAAATTATTTTAAACTTATGGGACACATTTCATGTGCATCTACATAGATACAGGCCTGAGAAGCCCCGTTAGATGTGCATAGCGCAATTTGTTAAGTAAGCTGTCTATTACAATGTATAAATTCTTTAACAATGTAACTATGTAACTCTTCGGTAACAATGTAACTACTTTTCTTTGTACAAGTATTAAAATAAATAAATAAATATGTCCCATGGTCCCTAAAGGGTTAAAGAGATGGGAGCATTGCTGGGAGAAGTGTGTAGACTTACAAGGAGACTATGCAGAAATATAAAAATAAATTTGAAGGAAAAATGCCTTGTATCTTTGTTGGGTAGGAAACTTTTCAGACCACCCTCGTATAGTATCTACTGGTAGCCAATAGACATATAGCCACAATAGCCTTAAAATTAGGATCTAGTGTAGTTACCCATGTGACCGTTTTATCAACATGAGCATCGGAAAATATTTAATTTGTATTTTACCAAGCAGCTTTTTTTGTATCACAAGTGCAGAGAAGCTCTCCGTCGGGCGCTTGCAGGAAGCAGTTATGATACAATGGCTTCGTTCGAGTCGCAATTGAGTACTTTCGAGAAACCGTTCCTTTCTTCAAAGCCGAAGGCAAAATCATGCTGAAAAAAAAGAGATTGGTTAACCTATTGACCATCTATATATATAAAACAAAGTCGAGTTTGTTCGAACACTTATAACTCGAGAACGGCTGGACCGATTTTCATGGTTTTTGATTTGTTGTATTTGTCTCCGTCCTGAATAGCAGAATAACTATTAACCCTTCCTATTTGAGTTAACCATTTTTGGTTTGACGCTTACAAACGCTAAGACTTGAGCTAATCAATTTTGGTTAGGGCGCTCCGCGCTGCGTAAAATGCGATTTATTACTCGAATTGCGATCCTTTCCGCATATTTAAAGTAACCGATATCGAATACATGAAACGGTCCAACTCTAATCGACGACTCTCTGGCGATAAATATTTTTTAAACATCAGTGTAGCGAAGCCGCGCCGGCGCAGCGGTCGGCGCCGTTGCCGCGTGGCCGCAGAGCGTTTGTTCATCGTCCGTGTTCTGTGATTTTGTGATTTTTGTGTTATTTTTGTGCTATTTCCTGCAAAACCGTAAGTAATGTGCATTCTAGGAAGGTTTCCGAAAGAGAATTTCTGATTTGGGACAGCTCATGTGCTTTTCTTCCCGAATTATCGAGCAAAATAGTTTGACATACGCGTTAGCGTTGCAAAAAATGTTCGTTTGTTTTTCGCGAATTATGACGAAAAATCGCGAATTATGACGTAATATTCGTTTCATTCGCTTATGAAACAGCTATTATTTGATTTACATCGTATATAATCACAAAATTGGCTATATTTTGCTCAATTCAACTTGATTTCTAATTTGACATTTATCCGCCGCTCCTCGTTACCACATTTTGATTGGGTTTTTTTTATTGTTTTTCTATGAAATGTGACTCTCTGGAGTATAATATTTAGTTACTAGATCTATAATAAGCATATAATAAGACATATTATTTGAAAATCCTTAACCATTTTTGTATTATCAAAGTTTCAGTCAAAGTTACCAAGTTTACAATGCTAACTCAAAAAAGTTTAGATTTTTCTGTAATATCAGACAAAGCTGAAAGTTTTGGTGTGTTTTCTAAAAAGAATGATATAGTGGAAAAGTTATTGTGAAAGAATTTCATATAAAAAACAACTTCAAGTAATCACAAAAATAAAATGAACATTTTTTTTTTTACGAGAATACATCGATTTTTTCTTGGCTGAGTAACTAAATGTTTTTGTATGCAAATAAGTAAAACAAAATATAAGTTTTGGTAAAGTATTTAATAAAGAACATAACTGTATTTACAATTTTTGCATATTTTACGTATTTTGTGATAAAAACATCGAAATTAATTGAATAGGCGACTTTTTTTCAGTTCGCCAACTTTGTAATATTTATTCATTATTATCTTAATTGTTTTACGAGATAATCTTACAATGTTTTATATTTCAAATTTCAATGCGATCATTTTACAGTTATTCTTTTTATGATCCGTATAGTGGTTTACAAGTTATAGTCGTTTTACTCAAGGTCTTTACTTGCGCCGAATTTACGCGCAAAAATGTCGCCGGCGTAAGTGACAGCTGAATTTTTACTTCGCGATTGGAGGGGTTAAAAACAAAAATTGGAAAATTGACGAAATATTAAAATAAAAGAAAAAACATTTTCCCATACAAAATGTAAATCCGTGTTTTACTCATGGTCAGTTGTACGTGGCATGTTCAGGTGTCGGCAAATCATCCGCTTTATTTGTTCTTGCGTCTGATAAAATAACTAAAAATGTCATATATCACAAGGTGCTTCAATGAAGAGAATTAAACCGAGTGCATCCCATGCTGCACAATATGTAAATAGTTTAATTAAATCATGTATTGCTGACATGCGATTTATATACTTAACTTTTGTACTTTTATATTTCTTTACGTGTTATTATCTTAATAAAGTATTGAACTTAATATTTATTTTGTATTCATTGTATTACTTTCATAAAATCATAAATTAAGTTCAGCTAATCTGTAACACGACATTCATTGACTGTTAAGCGGTACAAAGTTCGCCGGGTCAGCTAGTGTTAAATACATTATCGTGGCAATATTCTACCTAAGAAGCCAGTGACGTAAAGTAAGAATAGAATAGAATAGAATAATTTAATTGTGCTATAAAAACATTACTTAATGTACTTAACATTACAAAACAATGTCCAACTCAACCATTTATTTACTTTTTAGTTTAGATACACACACAATGTATATTATATGCTATAATTTAACATTTAATTTTAAGCTATAATTTTTTGCCTGCCTTCTTTTCACACCATAATGTTGGTTGACTGGAAGATATTGTAATGTAGCAGTAAGTCCGCCATTGTACCTTATTTTTTATTGTGCAATAAAGATATTTTCATTCATTCACTCATTTTCACTTAATGAATATTACACTGGTTTTATAATAAAAGACAATTTATACACAAATAGCGGACTTATCGCTATAGCAATATCTTACAATCAATCCTTAGAAAGCTAGCCATGGAAATGAAACTCAAGACGGCAAGTTTTCAACTCTCGAAAATTTTTTTGTAGGGGGTGTTAGTTCACACATACTAATGTATAATGGTGGCTTGTTCAATGAAAGTGACTTTTTTCACCTAGTACATTCATAAGTTCTGTCCCACCACTGAACACAACCACTGTAAGAGAACCATTGAACGCATCCACTTCATCTTGACTGATAATTGACAAGTGACATTTACGCTACATTTGCGAGTAAAAAGTTTTCGGTGTTAGTTATCTACAATAATGGAATGAGGAGATATCGAAAATAGTGTTGTTATTGTGAGCTTACAAAAATGTGTAATGGAACCGGGCCTTATCTTTCGGACTGTGCAGCCACTCGGTGGTAATCGTGGATTTGTGTATCTAGCTCTAGAGTTGTTCGAGGATATTAGTGGAGTAATCGACCGTCCAAGATCTGGGCGTCCGCGAGATGTGAGAACTCCCTTGGCCTTCAAATCCGTGGAGAGTTGAATTTGTCGAAAACCGCTCCGGAAACAGAAAATTTTGGCTCGGAAGATGAACATGCCGGTATTCATCCAGGGCATTATAAAAGGTGATTTGGGAGGCGTTGAAGCTGAAACGGAAGCAAAAATCAAGAGCGCATCGTCGCCAGTACGCGGAGAACGCTCACAGACGAATTTAGTTTACTTACCGCAAAAATCTTTACCGTAGAAGTATCATTCAATAAGCAAAATAATAGTGTGTATGCTCCATCATACCGACATGCGTCAGAACTTGTTCCGAAAGTTCAGCGAGGTCACCATCCGACTTCTGTGATGGTATTTTGGGGTGTCGCCTTTGACGGCATCATCGAAACCATTGTCGTGAAAAAGGAGTCAAAGCTTCAGCGAAAGTGTACCAAACCGACATTTTGGAAAACGTTGTGAAGCATCTTAACAAGACATTGCTTGCAAACAAACCGTAGACTTTTCAACAGGACTCTGCTCCAACCCAAATGGAAAAAACGACTGAAGAGTGGTTTAAAAAAATGTACCGAACTTCATTTCTGCGGATGATTGGACCGCTGCTACCCTAGACCTGAATACATTGGACTACAAGTTGTGTTCAGTTTTAGAGGCTATTGTTTGCTTTATACACAAATATTGAGTCTCTAAAGCGCGCCCTTGTCCGAGTAGTTCCAAACTTCCCAATGCATGAGGTGCGTACCGGCGATCAATAACTGGCCAGACAAACTTCAGTGGTGGTGGTAAGAAAATAGTGGCAATTTTGAATATTATATTGCTGAAGTGTTCATAGATAATCAGTAAATAAGTCCACATAAAAAGATTTAAAAACCTATTGTCGTTTTCATTTTAACATGAAAAAACCGTGTGAGAGATCTTATGAATGTACTATGTACATAATTGCATAAATTCGGAGATCGGCCACCCATGAGTTGTCGCAACGGAAAAATCACCAATCGGCGGTATTAGCATTCCAGCGGTTAGTCACATCATTTCATAACAAAAATTGTTATCATCTCTGTATTCCTGCATGTTTCTGGATTTTAAAAATAGTAGTCTGGATATTGGGATTGTTTGCGTTTGGCGGTGATCCAGAGTTAAAATTTCCTAAGTAGATAATATCATTGATTATAAAGCGTATTAGATTGATCAACATCGTACCACAATTTGGCAACCAGGAATTGACTATGAAACTTTAAATGTTGATTACACTCATAGTTCCAAAAATTGATTAATCTATCATGATGTTCTATATAGGGACTTTCGTAGTATAACAGTATGGTGGCGCACCCTCGATGGCGATCTAAACACGCCTATATTGTATAAAATAACAATATAATAACAAATTAGAGAAAAATATATTTTGTCTGTAAACTAAATAAAGCTGCCTTGCTAAAAAAAAACTGAAGCAAAATAATAATATCACCGCGCTAACATTCTTTTTAATTTGAATTAATTAACTTGTAACAAAAATGCCAATTTGCGCGGCATGTTATGCTTCAGAACATGTTGCACGCATTGCAACATGCTTCGCATGCATTTCTCGTGTTTTTTTTTATTGGTCTTAGGTTTTGAGTTTTTTTCTAAGCATTGTTCCGGGTCTGCGAGCATTACTCCAAACAAAAAAACGCATAAACGCTAGGACGTGTAGCTATCAGTTGCTTTACTGTCAGATTTATAAATAGCCATATTGCATGGCCCAATAAAAAATGACCGTTCTGGTGTCCTTGCCGTAACAATAAAAACAAGAGATTTAAAAAAAATCGAGTTCGAAAGAACATTTTAATAAATGTAATAAATATTACAAACATATTACTATTTTATTGTGAACATGAGTTGTCATGAGTTTTTTTTTTAACCTAAAGTTTGTTTAACGACAGGCCACTTCCGGCCTGTCAAATATCCCTTGAGGGACCGTTTTGTTTCACGATGGCGCGAGCGATTTTGCTCACTCGCGCTGGGAGACTGAGAACTCGGTGAAAACCCAAGTGATCCGCGAAGTTTAGTGCACTAGGAGTGCGGCGTTTTTAAGTAATGTGAAAAAAGTCTTATTTTTTGGTAAGCGTTTAATTTCCTTTGGGGTTCAATCAGCTAAACGAGTTCGTAAAAGTAATGGTGGTTTTTTTTCTTTTTGTCACAGCGTGGGTTGTGCTGTGTTGTCTTTTATTTCCAAATGTAAAGAAACCTCACGAATCGGCCAACCGTGGCCAGATTTTTTCTCGCCTGGATATTCAATTGAACCTGAAAATTTTTGTTTTGGTATAACGTTAAAAATGATCCCCAATCACACGTTATAAACTTCAAGATGTTCCGACAAAGGTAGTTTTTTAGTAATGAAATAAAATGCAAACAGAGCCGACATGGAATTCATCGACCGGAGTCGGGCCTATCTAAATACTATTATTACACTTCTGGGGGATGAGAGGTGGACTCCGGACAAACGACCGGCTGTGTTAGGTTTAGGACAACTGTCTTACTAAATGTGAGCATAGAATTTGATATGCGGAAATTGTGGTTTTGGATAATTTATCGTTTTTTATCGTAACCCTTTATATGAGTATTGCTAACTAACTGAGAATAAAGAAAAGAGAAGTAGACCAGACGACAGGCTATAAAATACCCTATAAATGGTAGGCCTACGTTATGGATCGTCGATCCTGTGGCGTTTGTGAAAGTAAATTTAAATAATGTGAATTTGAATGTGAATAATGTGAATTTAACCCGCTCAGCACGTAACATCCCATTGGGGACATTTATGTCGGCCGCCTAAAGCACGTAATGTCCGCTACCGGACAAAGCGCTCGCCGCTGCGAAAAATGCAATTTACGATTCGAAACGTCGTACTATATGCTTTCTGACGGCGCAACGATATGGCCAAAATATCTTTAATTCAAGATTTCTGTGTGGCAATATCGAACGGCGATTTAAAAAGTGAGCATAGACGTCAAAACGGCAGTGTCCATCGGCCACCGCCGCGGCCGCGTATAGTTCCGCGAAATGGTTAATAAAAACAGTGTTTTGTGCAGTGTTTTGTGCCATTTACTGGAGAACAGTGAGTAATTTGCATTTTTAAGTAGTTTAGGCATGAGGATTAGTCAATTGAGATAGTCCATTTGCTGTTTTTCACGAATTTTTAAAGAAAACACTTCGGCGACAACAAACGGCTCGCGAAAAAATGGTTGTTATTATTTTGTAATGTTTATGAAATATCCCGATATATTGCGAAATATGACGTAATGTCGCTTTAATTTACTAACAAAATAAGTATTGCTTCATTTACATCCTAAGTTATCACATAATTAGGCGTATTTTGAAAATTATATCTTGTTTTTTAAAATGAATCGCGCAAAGAAACTTGTTTTGATAATTACTATGAGAGAATAAAGTGCGATTTTCCATAGTTTTTCGATGAAATGTGACTCTTTGGAGTATACTAATTAGTTATTAGACATATAATAAGTCTATGATAATAATAAATACAAACGGAGCTGCCATGGAATTCACCGACCGGAGTCGGGCCCATCATAATACTATTTTTTTTTTTTTACACTTCTGGGGGGTGAGCAGTGGATTCCGGACTTACGAACCGGCTGTGGTAGGTTTAGGACAGCTGTCTTGCCACATGTGAGCGTTCACCTTGCCACCCATTCACTCCCCCTTCGAAGCCATAGAATTTGAGATGCGCAAATCGCAGTTTTAGATAATTTTTCTAAGAAAGAGTTGATTATTTTTCTGGAAAGGCCAAGATCTTTAAAGAGGTGAAATAGAGATTTAGCTGGCAGGCCACGAGCGCCCAACTTCCACCGGGTGAAGGTGAACAGTGAAGCCGTTCCGGGTTACGGCATTTGCAAGATCATGGTATTTATTTAATTTGTACTCGTGGTCTTTTGGGATATTTGATTCCCATGGAACAGTTAATTCTACAATAAGAGCCACCTTCCGAGATAGAGAGTAAAGAGTTATATCTGGACGGAGGGCTGTGCATCCGAGACTTTCAGGGAATTGAAAAAATCTAACGAATTTTATATTATGAGCATTCAAAGTTTATTATTAAGTTCGGACGCGGAAACTCTCAAAACTTTAGATTTTTCTATAATATCAGACAAAGCTCAAAGTTCTGGTGTGATTTCTAAGACGTGTGATGTAGTAATAAAGTTATTTTGAAAGAATTTCATATAAAAAAATACCATAAGTAGTCACAAATTAAAAATTAAAAAAATTTTTTTTTACGAGAATACATAAAATTTTTCTTGGCTGAATAAATAAATATTTTTGTATGCAAATAAGTAAAAAAAAATATCGTTTTGGTAAAGCATTTAATAAAGAACATAACTGTATTTACAATTTTTGCATATTTTACGTATTTTGTGACAAAAAAATCGAAATGATTTTATAGGCGAGTTTTTTCAGTTTGCCAATTTTGTAATATTTATTCATTATTATCTTAATTGTTTTACGAGATAAGGTTATAATGTTTTATATGTCAAATTTCAATGCGATCATTTTTCTCTTTATCTTTTTTAAATCCGTTTAGTGGTTTATAAGTTATGATCGTTTTTCTCAAGGCCGTTGACTCGCGTCGATTTTTTGCCCGAATATGTCGCGCGCAAAAGTGATAGGTGAGTTTTTACTTCGCAACAGGAGGGGTTAAATGTAAATTAGGCATAGTTCCCGCTTAAGGGGCGCCAATGTAAGGGGTTAAATAATTATTCGCTGGTTCAAATGTACTGTTGTTTAACCGCCCATACCTTTACGAACGTACGTGATACGTCCGCTATATTTTAATATAGAGAAAATTATATAAACTATACTAAAATATTATATACAAATTTATATAAAATCGTTACATAAAGACCGCTTATATAAACCGCTATATATTTAATCTGGTATATTTTAAACAAGTATCGTTTATTGAGAAATCTAATGATAAAAAAACAAGTATTTATACCTACTTTATGAATAATAACCCAAAGGTAGGGCGGTTAAACAGTGAATGTGTGTTTTATTTGTTTTGATCAACGTCTGAACATTAATTGGTGGCAAATGAAACCAGTTAATTCAGTGCGATTCGGGAGAGCCTATCTTCTTCTTAGAGAGTCTTCGCGGTCAGGGACGAGGCAACTGTCTTACACGAGCGCCCCCCCCCCCTCCGGGGTGGCACCCGGGGCAGCCACACGGTGGAGAAACACAAGCTAGAAGTCAAGTAAGACAACAATTACCTTTCCTGCTGCTGCTTACTGAGAAGTGTATGAAACATGCCACCGTTGCTCAGCCCTATAGATTTATTCACTACTGCAGTTTTGAACTTCATATCGGTGAAAGCTCTGCAGAGAGCGTAAGTGGAGGCCCACTTGTCATTTGCACTTTCGGATCTGAACCACTTAGAGGCGATTGAGGGCCGCAACCGCGATTCCAGCTTCTGGAAGATATGAACTGCAACCTAGAAAAGAAATAAAGAGTGTAAGGGTAGGTAATTCCGAGCCTCAACGGCGACTGTTCCTCAAAGTTGTGAAGTGAGTGACGCACTGCCCGAGTGAGCATCCGTACAAAGCGCAATGTGTGAGGAGTGTGGGAGACATTGTTAAATTATTATATAATTATAATATATAATAATTATATATTACATAATTATATATTATATATATTAAATATTGTAGCGTATACCACAAATCCAAATAAGTGTACATACAGCAATTCTAGTTATAAAAATGAGATTTCATTTGCGTATATTGATGACTAATATACTTCAAAGAATCGATCAAATCACGTCTTTCGTGCGTCTTTTATAATGTTCAGTTTTGTATTGTCGCAAATTATTCTTCTTATTGACGTTGAAATGCTTATTGAGGTTGAAATATTCTAATATAGAGAGCGCATTGTTACCTAATAAAATCACTTCTGCCACAAACTCAAATGGGTAAGTCGCTCTTTCTCTGTAAAGTGTAACATCTAATAAACGTGATCAAATATTAACATATGTGCACTCTCTACTTTCTCTCAAAAATCATCGAGGTATAAAGGACTCAAAGATAAAACTCTCAACGTGATTACGGACCTTGTCATCAACTAACACGACCAGGGTATTACAATACGAATGCAACAACAAAAACACACATACGAATGCAACAACCTATGGCAGTGTGGCAGACAGGCAGCAATGCCAGATGGTTGGCCCATATTCCAGCCATAAACATTGTTAAAAAACAGAAAAAATGCAATTTCCTAGAAAAATTTTCTTAGAATAATTAAAGAATGATCAATGTCAATTTTATTTTTTAAGATGAGATACTTTTTAATGAGGAATAAATGTATTTTTTTTTAGAAACGCAACTATTTTTGGTTTACAGACAAAAGATATGTCTTCTCACTCAAACAAACCCTGGGTGATATTTTAGATTACTAAGTTTTTAAAATGGAATTACCAAAAAAAAAAAAGTTGCTTTTGGTCATTCTTCCTTGTAGCAATTCAATTAATATTGTATATTAAAGTGTTTGATATTTTAAGTTATGGCAACATATTTTTTTCATGCACCAAGCCATGAGGATTCACTAAGATCTGGAAGACCATCTGAGTTGAAATGGAGAATTACTGCTCTATGCATCCTGCAGTTAAAATGAGTGGAGAGAACTGACAATATAACCTAAACTTGCTATTAGAGAACCCACTCTCTAACTAGCAAGATGCTGCGCGAGACTTCCCAGGAACAAACAATCTACGGAAGACGGGGAATTGTCACATCAACAACCAGCTCAACAACCAACTCCACTCTATATCTGATAAGGAAGGCTTTCAAACACCTGTCAACAAAGGTGTTCGAAAATGCATATGTGAGACCTATCTTGAGAATGGCTATCAGTCTGGAGCCCCTACAAAGATGTAAATGACCTGGAAAAGGTGCAGCGAAGGGCAATCAAAATACCAGTGGGCCTGAATAATACGAATTATGAAAATCGTTTAGAATTACTTGGACTGACTACTCTCAAAAAAAAAGAAGACAAAGAGGAGACCCGATTGAGACATATAAAATTCTCACAAATCATTACGATGTACGTGGCCTAGAGAATATTCACAAATTCAACATCAACGCAAATCGTCCAGGTCACAGCAAAAAACACAACTGTACAAAATTGAAATCTAATTAATCCTCTTAAGAACGTTCTGCAAACCAGAGTAGTGGACATGTGGAATGGAATTACCGTTTGAAGTAATTAGTGCAAGCTCTGTCTAAATAGTTTAAAAACAGATTCGATTTGAACCTAAAAAGTTGTTAATATTTTTTATGGCTAGCTTCAAAATATCTGATCTGGATGTATCAGCACAGCTACCAGCACAGAATAAAAAATTATAATAATAATAAGCTACAATAATTCTTCCCTGACTAATAGGCTACAACGATACTATTATTGACTCATCCCCTCATATCATCATCATCATCAGCTACTCAACATCATCATTAGCATCAGCTACTCAACTACAAAATGATCCAGAATTCTAAAACCAACACAAACCTGTGCATCTTTAGCAGCATAATCAATTTGTCGTTCTGTCAGGGTATCAGCCTCCCAATCTGAGCAGCGTATCCGCCAGTTCTTATCGAGTTCCACGTTGATAAACGTCTTGGACAGAGCGGCCAATCCTTCCGGCTTCATATTGGCCAGTTTTGCAAGATATCGAAGGTCTAACGTTGATTTTACATTAACAGCGTAGTCGTGCATCAGGTATTTGGCATCGTCGATAGGCGCTACGCCCACTTTTAGAATTGACGGGTCTTCCAGAATTTCCTGCAACAATAAAACAATCAGTGGTGAAATGGGACACAGGCCACTCTGTTTTGACGTGAAAACGTCTTGCGGCGCAAAGTGGCTATTCTATATACACGTTCTCGCTGAACATTTTTAACAGCCTTGATGTGTTCCATCAGTCGAGTTGCTATGGGTTGCTTTGTTTGTCCAATGGGCACTTGTATTGAAACGGTAATATCTGATCTTGCTTTATTTATAATGTCTAGCAGCCCCGATAGTCTTCAATTTTATATTAAGAATTTCAGGTCCCGAACATGCTGAATTAGTAATAATTTCTTAATTACTTAATTATGGCAAGACTGAAAGGCACCAAAAATATTTTCAAATTTGTATGGCTTTATGACCTCTTTTTTTCTAGCATCCACTGAGAGTTTCTGTGTCAGAGTGAGACAACTATTATTCTCATGTTTGCGTCTGTAAGTTGTTGTCTGGCGAGTAGACGCACGAGCAGCTAGCGGCTCCACCTACAGTCAGTTTTGTACCTGCTGCCGCCCCAGAGGGCTGACCGTGGTATATGAGAGCGGCGATCCGCCAAACGACCACCTATTGCCAACCAGTATACCACTGCCCACCAATATAAACACCGCCGTTTTAGTCTGCATAATCACGAAAAGAAATCCAGAAAGATTGCAGAATTACTGAAATATGAAATCGACTATTTGAGATATGAACGGCAGTATATAAAATACAAAAATGTAAGGACGATCTCAAAAAAATTGTCCGAAAACACTGTTGAATATCAAGCAATACTTCAAGGAACGCGAACCCATACATCAATCAAAACTCTGACTTATGTGCAAATTATTATTTTTAATTGACTGAAATACAGTAGTAGAAATTTACTATAATAATGTTTAGATATTAGTTGTTTCATTTTTATTTGTTTATCAACTTTTTATCAGATATTAGTTGTTTATCAACTTTTATCATTTTTGTATTTGTTCTCCTATTACTTTGGATTTACTTCTTTTGTTTAGCCTACTATGTTTAGACATTTATAGTTGGTTTTTACCTTCTTTTTCCCCACCTCTGTGATAACATTGTAAATTTAATTTAATAACTGTGATTACCTCATTGTATTTTTGATTTTTTGTTATTATTTTGGTATTACGAGTATTTAAGTAAAAATGATTGGCCTTTCCAGAAAAATAATCAACTCTTTCCGAGAAAAATTATCTAAAACCGCGATTTGCGAATCTCAAATTCTATGGCTTCGAAAGGGGAGTGAATGGGTGGTAAGGTGGACGCTCACATGTGGCAAGACTGCTGTCCTAAACCTACCACAGTCGGTCGTTAGTCCGGAATCCACTGCTCACCCCCAGAAGTGAAAAAAATAGTATTATGATGGGCCCGACTCCGGTCGGTGAATTCCATGGCAGCTTCGTTTGTATTTTATTTTATTTTATTTTATTAAAGAAAATATTGTACACCTTATAGGTAAACTGTATAGAACGTACTCATTGAATTTGTACGACCTACTTAGGCTCGGCGCAAACTCACCACCGGCCACAGCCAGCGGTAGCTGTCGCTTGCCACCTACTCGCGCCGGTCTGCTCGCGCTACTGCATACGCAGATGACCTAGAGGGTGAAAGGTGAGAAGTAGGGGTGATAGGGGGGCAGAACGGCGCGCAGAGGCGAGTGTCCACATCTTGTGGCTAGCGTCAGCCTTGAGTCACAAGTCGCGGACACCGCTGTAGCAAGTGGCGGCCAGCTGCCATGCGTTTGCGGAGAGTCCCTACAAAAGTATGAAAAAGCATGTGATCTACTTGTCGCTGGCCACTTGTGGCTTTGGCCGTTGGCTCATTTGCCTTACAGTTTTCAATAAAAAGTATTATTAATATTAATATTATATATATTTAACGAGCGACCTTATTCATATTAAAGATTTTTTTTCTTTTTGGGATCAGCAAATAAAACTAATAATGCCCGTTATTACAGGGGCTTGAAGTCTCGCACGATGATAAATATTTACCCTACTTCGTACCCTGCAAAGAGCACTGTTATATACACAATGTCTGATACTTTGGAGACAGCCCTTTAGAATTCAGCTCGAATAAGTTAATAATGAAGTTGCAGCACTTACCCTTAAGCTTCCCGGTATACACTTCAGTTTGCATAGTCTGACTAAAGCACATAATCCCTCGCGGGATGCTAACTGCAATAAAGCGACAGAGTGGCGAGAGCCATTCACCGTTAACCATTCACAGTCGAAACCCAGAACTGGATACTCGGAACAGTGACTGAAAAAAAACATATTATTAGTACAAAGGTAGTAGGCCCTTCTCCATGCAGAAATGTGATATATATAAATTAGGCATTTATAATTAATTCCTGTATATTGTTGACCGATTGGCAATTTTTATTTTTCACTTCATTTACAATAATTAATCAATGGTGGTACAGTTTGAACTGTCAACTACTAGGGGCGAACCCGCCACCCCAGGAATGTATAACGTTATTAGATCATTCTTTCAAACGTGAGATGAACATATAAGTCTTGAAACGCATCGATATATTTCACTAATTATTTTTGCATATAAACTAATTCAAGGAACTATTTATTTGCCAGAGATACTATGTAAGTTTGAATTGTACGTACCGGTAAATTACACAGCGAGGAGATCGCATCTATTGTTTAATGTGCCTTACCACCGTACAAATATTTTTGTAGACAGGCCAGTGGGAAGGGTTATAGCTCTTCTTAATTCCTTACCCACAGAAATAGATATCTTTTGTATATCCCTTTGGCAGCTAAAAAGGCAACTCCCTGCTATCTCATGTTTATCATAATCTGTCTTTTATTTAGTTTTATATTTTTATGTTTTTTTTTTCTTGTTCAATGTTTGTGTGTCGAGAAATTGACTGAAATGCATTCTGTCTAGAGGCACTCAGGCAGATTCTGGGAAATTCAACCTCTTGGTATTAGGGATGAGCGGTGTCGAATGTCACCAAACCCTCTTCAAATGTGTCCCATGTATAGATGCGTGAAACTGCGATAAATATTGGCTATCGTAGTAAGAATATTGACGTAGTAAGAATATTAGGCTATGCATAGTTGTAAGCGTCGAATAAGGAAGTTTTGTATCTTATTTAAGTTAGAAAAAATATTATGTAAATTAATTAAGTAAGCGCCTGCTGTATAGGGATATTCTGAGGTTTTTAAGGCTTGTAGATGTAAGTAAATAAGTTCGAATATCGTATGTGTAATTAGCGGAAAGGAAGGTACGTCACTGGGCGGTCGCGATGCAGTAGGCGACAGAGTAGAAAATAAGTTAGTGTAATTTCGTAGCTCGAACCCAGACAGCGGGTTCCGGGTGCTCGTCATATTTTCAATTAAAGTGTCTTCGCATCTTCAAAGTTCGCGTTTTAATTGAGAGTGGACGGGCAAAGAGACTTTGTCTTCGAGTCGTCTTCTTGCGGGGCAACGAAAGTATCCAACAAATAAAAGAAATTGGTGAGCGCAAATCAAGACCGTGAGTTAGCATCAGGGCAAATCACGGAAGTTGTGCAACAGTTAGGATTTATTTAATTATGTAGTCATTTATTTTTAGACTACACTCTAGCTTTAATATTCAAGGGCGAATTGGATTCATCTGTAATGCCCTTGAATACTATTTGAAACTAATAAATTAATAAATAAATGAATGCAGATCCTTAGGGGTGACACAGTCCACCGTCTAACTACTCCAACAAGCCCGTGAGAGTCCAACCGTCGGGAGCCAACCCTGGCGCAGCAGCCATGTTAAAGTAGAACTTAGAACGGGCTATCATAATTGAATGCGTATACAAAATTTCGTGACTGTGCTGTCGACCATTAAGGAGTCCCCTCGAAGGGAGCCAATCCTGGGTGCAGAATCAGGTCATGCTTACCATAAAAATGGTATCGGAACTGAACCAATGTGTAAAGTTTCAACTTCATAGGATAAGAGGAAGTGGTTCTAATTCTGCTTGCAAGATTTGACCTAAACAAACATACTGTCAAAAATTGCAAGGTAAATAAAAGCTTGTAAAAAAGATACCTTATTTAATATAATATAATATATATTTATTAAAGAGTCTACAAATCATATAAATAATAAGATTATTGCAGTTTCGGATTCAGCTTGGTGAATATAGTCAGATGAAGTCAAATAATCAACAATGTAGAAAAGGTACCAATATTAGAATATAGCAGGACCACCGTGGACCACTGGATAATCGAAAACTCGGATAACACAGACTCTGTTGTAAATCGAGGGGGAAACATACAGTAAAGTTTAAAATGAATGAAAATGGAGTCAATGAAGTAAAAGAATACATCTATTACATATTTAAAAGTAGTCAGTTAAAAATGTAATACATACATACATATTATAAAACACAGTATTGCATAGTTATATTTGGAGCAGATAGGTGACATTGGGAGGGTAAAAAGATGGAAAACATGGAACTCGGTTAATCGGGACTCAGATAAGCGGTTATCTTAGTCCCGATTAAACGAGTTCCGGGTTTTCCATCTTATTACCCCCCCCCCCCCCCCAATGTCTCATATCTGCTCCAAATTTACTATGCAATACTGTGTTTTATATTTTATAATGTATGTATATAATGGGTCCAATTGCGTTCTTCTGGGGTTTAAAATAAAGTCAAAAAATGAGTTAAATTTATTACAAAAGTCACATTGGTATTGCGATTCATATGTCAGGTTTTGGTGCTACCGTGTTTAATGCATTTTGTTGCGACGCCGTCAGTAGCGACGTCGCCGGCCGTAAAATAGATGATTTACGGCCGCTATGAGGGTGCCCGAGAAAGCATAAGAAATTTGCAGAAAACTCATTTTTACGAGAAAAATGGCAAAATCGCCTCGGGTTACCTTTATAGACAGCGCAGGCGTCGCTTGGAGCGGACCGAGCGAGCGAGACGGCCTACGGCCGCCCGCTCCCACACAGAGACCGAGCGAGCGAGACTCCCTACGACCGCCTGCTCTAACATAGCTAGGAGACAAACTTTGGTGCCGAAAACGGACAGATTTGAACTCGTCAAACCGGATATGAAAGCGGGAAATACTGCCCGAAACAGTTGTATAAGAGTCGAGGTATATGCATAGAGCACCCCTCTTACGACCTGCCGTGAAAATTCACGTGTTCACAGCAAGGAACCGTGAAACACGAGAGAAAACACGTGGTATTTTCTACTCCCAAAAATAGTGAAAAACTGTTAAATGGGAGTAGAAAACAAAGCACCATCACCACCGACCACCGGCAAGTAAACAGAAACACAGGAATCATCGATTCAAGTTTACGTTGCCGGAAAACTGCCCTCAGCCGATTTCGAAGATACTAGCAGACACGAAAACAACGGGAACGCATACGTGAGGTACCGGGCCAGACTCTGATGATGTTTGGAACCCGAAGAATCCACTCCAAAGGAAAGGATGGGTTTTGAGCCATTCTCTGATTGGTTGGTTGCCGACCAATCAGGAATGCGCTCTAACGAGCCAGTAGCCGCCAACCAGAAACTGTTGGTCGGCCCTGAAGTCTGGACAAACACGGAGCGTACCGTAACGGCTTTTAGAGGAGAGGAGATAGCTTTTCTCCTAGGAGAGTGCGAGAGGTCAATAGAAAAGGGAAGATCCCCACCTTTCACGGAAAGCTGTCCGCGGCGTGTCATTGGTGGACACGAAAGCAGGTGCACGACAGGTGCACGGCGAGAACCGCGGAAGTGAGTACAAATATGGGCCCCTGGGCCATACCAAATCACTCGCTCTCTCAGTTCCACAGCAAACAGTCAACCGACTAGGAAGGAAGGAAGGAACCCCCAACGACTACTAGGACCGCGACCTGGAACCGCTCCGCTGCCCTTGCAGTCTGGAAGCCAGTCGCGAGCGGCTCTACTGCACCGAGCAGTATTGAGCCCGTCCAAGTAAAGGACACTACGGTCGACGAGACACTCTCTCCTATTCGGGGAGTTGAGTGCCGGTCCGAGTCGGGAATTACGGTCCGACTCGTGATTTACGGTCGACGGGACGCTCGCTCCAGTCGTGGAGTTCGAGCGCCGGTCCAAGTTGGGACCTTCGGAGAGCCGGGTCCACGCGGCGCACACGCGGTCAGACGGCGCACACAGGCGCAGTCAGACACACGCGGGCGCAGACGGGCGCACAAAGGCGCAGTCTGGTGCACATCGGCGCACACGCGGCGCACACGCGGTCAGACGGCGCACACAGGCGCAGTCAGACACACGCGGGCGCAGACGGGCGCACAAAGGCGCAGTCTGGTGCACATCGGCGCACACGCGGCGCACACGCGGTCAGACGGCGCACACAGGCGCAGTCGGACACAGGCGGACGCAGCACAGGCGGACGCAGCACAGGCGGACGCAGCACAGGCGGACGCAGCACAGGCGAACGCAGCACAGGCGGACGCAGCACAGGCGGACGCAGCACAGGCGGACGCAGCACAGGCGGACGCAGCACAGGCGGACGCAGCACAGACAAGCGCACCCAGGCGCAGTCAGGCACACGCAGACGCACCCAGGCGCGCACAGAGACGCCGCTCGACAACCGACCACAAAAGATCTTGTTCGACCCGCTGCCCGGGAAGAACAGGATAGCGACACTTAGAAAATAAGATTAATTTTTATATACTGATTTTTACTTTACAATAAAGATTTCAATAACGTTGTTATGTACCTAGGTTAATTATATACTTATGTCTGATTTGTAAAACTGTATACTTGTTAAGTACACTGTTGTAAAATAGTATTTTGTTATGTACCTTGTAAGATTCATGTATGTAAATTGAAATGTATGTACCTTGTATCTAAGCGACGATATTCTTAGACTCTAAAATTATCAAAAAATAATAGGCCGTGTTGGCACTAGTGAGTCGAAGGCGTGTTTTATTGGTGCAGGGGACGGGGAGTAAAACGGTGGTAATAGACAGACTGAGGCGTATCGAGGCTTGCAGCAGGTGTCGTGGCCGCCCGTTACGGGGCAAGCGGCGACCAAGCGGTGGACCTCTTTTTACAGTCCTGGGTTCACACAGCGCTGGGTCGGTCCGTGCCACAGGGCACTGCATATGTTGGGCAACGGGCGCAACATAGAAGCTGGTCCTTCGAGCCGGATAGCCATCAGTAAAATACCGTTACTCTCCCGTCGTGCACCAATAAATCACGATGAGCCTTCGTAGTGGAAAAAGTCGTCGCGACCCACAAGCAACTGACCGCAGCGCTGCGAGGGACGGCGACACCGTGACAGAGGTCACAATCCAAGATTCACAGATGAGCGACCTAGCAACCACGAGCGTCACGGTAACACGAGTTGGCAACTCGCCTCAGGGGGCGATGGGCCCACCGACAGCGCAGCCACTAATGCCAGCAGCTCGGGTAGCAGGCGCATACCCGGAGCGCGGCACGCCGTACGTCGTGGATAATGCAGCCGCTACAACTCAAGGGGGTGCGACAGGAAGGCCCGCCGACTGGACAGCGAGTCTATGCAGCCGTGAAAGCGGCATGACGCCGCACAGTAGGTGCAAGCGTCGCTTCGCCGAGGCAGCACAGCGAGCATTTCGCGAGAAACAGCGGATTGAGGACGAGATATCCGAGCTGCGCGATGCTTCCATCCGTAACCGAACGGAGACGCTGCAGGCGAGACTCGCCGACCTGCGCCGAGCCACGGAACTCGAGCAAGACATCATCGTCGCTGAGGAAGAAGAGGCCGAGGACGCTCCAAGCCTTGGACGTTCGATGGCACGCACTCGGATTCCCCTCGAGAAAACTCCCATACCGCAGTGGATCGACCACTCAAACCAGGCGGTAGGGGACACGGCGCAGCGGCAACGAGCGAGGGATATGGACGCCTTCGCAGGCGCTTTCCCGCAAGCACCAGGCCCGCCACAATCACCGACACCGCACGCGACCACTGCGTGCGAAGGGATTCTCTTGCGGCATACATTGCCGCGGGAATTGCCGGTGTTCGACGGTGACCCAGAACGGTGGCTGGTCTTCGCGTCACAGCTGGAGCAGCAGACCCAGATCTTGACGCGAGCTGAAGTCATGACACGACTACAGCGGTGCCTGAAGGGAAAGGCATATCAAACTGTGTCCGCTCTTCTCTCCGATCCAGAGCAACTACTACGGATAAGAGAAACACTAGAGCGACGATTCGGGAGACCAGACCTTCTCATCGGGCGCCTTATCAACCAGGTGCGCGGCTTGCGGCCATTGACCAGCACTTCATCGACAAGCGAAGAAGTGATCGATTTCACGGTGACAGTTGGCAACCTCATAGCTTCAATGAGGTCCCTGAAGCGACCAGAGTACGCGTATAACCTGGAGATACTGCGCGAACTGGAAGCCAAGCTGTCGGGCCATCACCTGTCGGGCTGGAGTGAAGCCATTATAGAGAGACACGGAGGCAATCCGTCATTATTCGATTTCTCAGAGTACATGGACAAACTCGGGCGACAGGCCACGGCGGTGAATCGAGCCAACTGGGGAGTTAAGCCGTCCAAACCGAAGGGGTACGAGTCGAAGCCTGCACCGAAGCGGGTGTACACGACGCACGCTGATACAGAGCAGTCGACATCCGCTTCAAAGCAAGCGCAGCCGAAACCGAAGAACTTCACGAAATACACGAAGAACACGCCGCCCGCAGCTTCCGGTCCACAGGAAGGCGGCCCGAAGTGCGAGATGTGCCTCACGCGAGGACACATCCTCGCGCGGTGTAAGAAGTTTCTGAAGTTGACGGAAATCCAGCGCTCAAGATGGGTGCAGAGTTCCGGAGCCTGCTTCCGGTGCCTCAGGACGGGGCACTACGCGCGGAACTGCCGCACCGCCCAAGAGACACACCCACTGCTCGTCGACAAAGAAAGGGCGGCGCGCTCACCACCGCGCCAAGAAGAAACAGACGAAGACCGGAAGGATGTCGCCGGCAACAACTACCATGTCAAAGCGGAGCGGGCAACAGAAGGGCAGACCTTCACATGCGTCGCCAAGCCAGATGTGTTGCTACGCGTCGCCTCAATAGTATTAAGGGGTCCCAAAAGCAGCATCCCGATATTAGCTCTACTTGACGAAGGGTCAAGCGTCACGCTGATTGAGGACAGCGTGGCGAGGGAAATCGGCGTCTGCGGGAAGCAGAGCGCGATTGTCCTTAAGAGCGTAGCGGGACCACGCAAGGAAAAATCCCGATTAGTGGACCTTGAGGTGAGGGACGCCCTGAACTCAGAATGGCATCAGATGACGTCCGTCCACACCATTGAAAGGCTCAATGGACCCGAGCAAGAATCTTTGGGAAGCAAATGGGACAAATGGCCCCATCTTAAGGGCATACGGATACCGCAATATCGGGGCAAGGCACAAATGATTATCGGCATGGATAATTACCGCCTCATAGCGCCACGAAGTATCGTCTGGGGACCACCAGGGTTGCCCACCGCCACCCGGAGCTTGCTCGGATGGACGATCAGCGGACAGGTCCAGAAGAACTCGGACCAAGCGGCAGTTTACCACACAGGCATGGAGTCGCTGAACCAACTCGTCAACGACTATCTGCAGACGGAAGAGTCAGGCGTGGCCGTGCGGCGACCGCAACAAAAACGACATGAGCATGCGGAGGCGACAATGGCTGCCACAACGCACTTTCAGAACGGCCGTTGGGAAACGGGCCTGCTCTGGCGCCACGAGGGGGAGAGGCTCCCCCCGAGCCGCTTTCATGCCGTCAGCCGACTAAAAAGTCTGGAGACAAGACTCAGGAAGGAGCCCGCCGTCGCCGAGGCGTACTGCGCCAAGATGAGCGAGTACGTGACTAAGGGATACGCCGTGGAGCTTCCTGAGGAGGAAATACGTCGGCATGGACCACGTACATTCTACTTGCCACACTTTTGCGTCGTGAACCCGAACAAGCCTGCCAAGATAAGAATCGTCTTCGACGCCGCTGCCAAAGTCAGCGGACGGTGTCTCAACGACGCGCTGGAAACAGGGCCGGATCTCCTGAACGCTCTGCTGGGGATCCTGCTGAAATTCCGTGAAAAAGCCGTTGCATTCACCGCAGATATAAAAGAAATGTTCCTGCGAGTCCAGATCCGAGAGGCTGATCAGGACTCACAGCGGTTCCTGTGGCGGAATCTACGCACGGATCAGGAGCCACGAACATATAAGATGCGATCAATGATATTCGGCGCCTCGTCATCTCCTTGCTCAGCCCAGCATGTAAAGAATATGAATGCACAGGCCCACGCAGGGGAGTTCCCGGAGGCGGTGGCACCGATCATTCATAAGCACTACATGGATGACTACATTGATTGTGCGGACAGCGAGGAAGAAGCCATACAGCTAGCTCGCAGCGTCACTGAAGTCCACCGAAGAGGAGGATTCGAGTTATGCGATTGGAGCAGCAATGCCGCGGCCGTATTGACTGCAATGGCAGCCAAACCGACTGGAAAAATCAGCCTTAACCTGGGTAAGGCAGGAGCATCGGAACGGGTCCTCGGCCTGGAATGGGACCCGGGGGACGACAAGCTATCATTCAGCTGCAAGTTTCCCCGCGTCGACGCAGCAATCCTGGCCGGCGAAGAACGGCCCACGAAACGGCAAATGCTAAGCTTGGCAATGAGCATCTTCGACCCTATGGGACTGCTGTCTCCATTTACCATCAAGGCGAAGATCTTACTTCAAGAGGTCTGGAGGTCACAGATTGACTGGGATCAGGTGCTGTCTGAAGACACATACCAAAAATGGTTACGCTGGCTGGCAGAATTGGATTGCATCAAGGAGTGCAGGGTGCCAAGATGGTACAGACCGGCAGATACAGCCAACCTCACGCTGCACGTCTTTTGCGACGCATCCGAATCCGCCTACGCTGCGGTAGCCTACTTAGTGAGCAAATCGGACACGGTTAGGAGTGTGGCCTTTGTCGCCAGCAAGGCAAAAGTGGCACCTCTTAAACCAATGACAATTCCAAGAATGGAATTAATGGCAGCAGTAATCGGAAGTCGATTAGCAGCCACCATCAAAAAGGAGACTACGCTCCTCATCAACAAGACGACAATGTGGACAGATTCCACAACGGTCGCACAGTGGATCAGGAACGACCCCCGCCGATATAACGTATTCGTCGCTCACCGACTAGGTGAAATCGATGAGTTGACGGGTACAAGCGACTGGCGGTGGATTCCCACGTCTGAAAACGTTGCCGACGAGGCGACCAGGGACAAGGAGCGGTGCGACTTGAGTGAGCAGTCGCGCTGGTTCAGCGGTCCTGCCTTCCTGCTGCAAGACGAGGAAGACTGGCCGGCAGAAACATGGGCTACGGAAAAACCCGACATAGAGGTACGCGCAGTGTATAGTACACAACAAGGCGCGCAGCTGATTAGGATGGAGCGTTTCTCATCATGGAATCGGCTGGTGCGGAGCATGGCATACGCACTACGCTTTGTGGAGATGTGTCGCCGGCGGTCTCAGCCACGTGGGGGAGACACCCTTGCACAGGAGGAAGTAGACAGGGCCACGGAGGTCCTGATTCGACAGGCGCAGGAGGAGATGTTCCCGCAGGAATGTAACCACCTGAGCAAAGGGGAAATCGTCGACCAGCATAGTCGCCTCTACAGCCTCACGCCTTGCCTCAACAGAAAGGGGCATATCGTACTGAGCGGACGGATAGGAGCTGCAAAGGGAGTCAGCCGAACGGTCAAGGAGCCAGTTGTGCTCTGCCCGAAGCACCACTTCACTCGGCTGCTCATTAAGCATCACCACCAACAGGCCGCTCACCAAGGACAAGAAACGGTGCTAAACAACATACGCCAGCGATACTGGGTATTGTGCGGCCGCACCGCAGTACGTCGAGAAACAAGGGAGTGTCGAACGTGCCGGTTGAAGAAGACACAGCCCGGCACCCAACTGATGGGGCGACTACCGGCCGCACGATTGGCACACCACTGCAGACCATTCACGCAGTGTGCCATCGATTATTTCGGGCCCATCAACGTATGCATCGGCAGACGCCGTGAAAAAAGATACGGCGTGTTGATGACCTGCCTCACCACCAGAGCGGTACACCTGGAACTCGCGGCCTCGTTAACGGCGGATTCCGCTATACAAGCGATCGTCAGGATGGCCGCGAGACGGGGATGGCCCAGGGCTATCTTTTCAGACAATGGAACCAACTTCCACGGGGCTGAAAGAGAGCTCAGAGAGGCATGGGCAGACGTCGACAAGGACAAGCTGGCCAACGGACTATCAGCCAAAGGAGTGCAGTGGAACTTTATTCCAGCGTCAGCACCTCATATGGGTGGGAGCTGGGAGAGGATGGTGCGATCCGTCAAAACCGCCCTCTACGCGATACTCAAGGAGCAATCGCCGAAGGAGGAGACACTGCTGACAGCACTGGCTGAGGCGGAATTCATAGTAAACAGTCGTCCGCTCACACGCGTATCTGGTGACCCCAGTGATGAAGAAAGTCTGACACCAAATCACTTTCTCATTGGGTCACCGCAGCCAGTGCTACCGTTATGCCCCCCAGACGAAAGGGTGGACCTACGGAAGCAGTGGCGGTTCAGCCAAGCCTTGGCGAACCAGTTTTGGAAGAGATGGGTGAAGGAATACCTTCCCACTCTAGCCAAACGAACGAAATGGCACGAGCGCAACCGCGACATAGCCATCAATGACGTCGTGTTCATGGCGGAACCAAACACGACTCGCGGGACGTGGACTAGAGGTGTCGTAACCGCTGTACACCCGGGCGCAGACGGGTTGGTACGAGTGGTCGACCTCCGCACCGCAACAGGACGGGTCAGCCGAAGACCCATCACCAAAGTGGCCGTAATTCTAGAGGCCGAAAATGAAGACACGGGACGTGTCGAGGGGGAGGATGTTGCGACGCCGTCAGTAGCGACGTCGCCGGCCGTAAAATAGATGATTTACGGCCGCTATGAGGGTGCCCGAGAAAGCATAAGAAATTTGCAGAAAACTCATTTTTACGAGAAAAATGGCAAAATCGCCTCGGGTTACCTTTATAGACAGCGCAGGCGTCGCTTGGAGCGGACCGAGCGAGCGAGACGGCCTACGGCCGCCCGCTCCCACACAGAGACCGAGCGAGCGAGACTCCCTACGACCGCCTGCTCTAACATAGCTAGGAGACAAACTTTGGTGCCGAAAACGGACAGATTTGAACTCGTCAAACCGGATATGAAAGCGGGAAATACTGCCCGAAACAGTTGTATAAGAGTCGAGGTATATGCATAGAGCACCCCTCTTACGACCTGCCGTGAAAATTCACGTGTTCACAGCAAGGAACCGTGAAACACGAGAGAAAACACGTGGTATTTTCTACTCCCAAAAATAGTGAAAAACTGTTAAATGGGAGTAGAAAACAAAGCACCATCACCACCGACCACCGGCAAGTAAACAGAAACACAGGAATCATCGATTCAAGTTTACGTTGCCGGAAAACTGCCCTCAGCCGATTTCGAAGATACTAGCAGACACGAAAACAACGGGAACGCATACGTGAGGTACCGGGCCAGACTCTGATGATGTTTGGAACCCGAAGAATCCACTCCAAAGGAAAGGATGGGTTTTGAGCCATTCTCTGATTGGTTGGTTGCCGACCAATCAGGAATGCGCTCTAACGAGCCAGTAGCCGCCAACCAGAAACTGTTGGTCGGCCCTGAAGTCTGGACAAACACGGAGCGTACCGTAACGGCTTTTAGAGGAGAGGAGATAGCTTTTCTCCTAGGAGAGTGCGAGAGGTCAATAGAAAAGGGAAGATCCCCACCTTTCACGGAAAGCTGTCCGCGGCGTGTCATTGGTGGACACGAAAGCAGGTGCACGACAGGTGCACGGCGAGAACCGCGGAAGTGAGTACAAATATGGGCCCCTGGGCCATACCAAATCACTCGCTCTCTCAGTTCCACAGCAAACAGTCAACCGACTAGGAAGGAAGGAAGGAACCCCCAACGACTACTAGGACCGCGACCTGGAACCGCTCCGCTGCCCTTGCAGTCTGGAAGCCAGTCGCGAGCGGCTCTACTGCACCGAGCAGTATTGAGCCCGTCCAAGTAAAGGACACTACGGTCGACGAGACACTCTCTCCTATTCGGGGAGTTGAGTGCCGGTCCGAGTCGGGAATTACGGTCCGACTCGTGATTTACGGTCGACGGGACGCTCGCTCCAGTCGTGGAGTTCGAGCGCCGGTCCAAGTTGGGACCTTCGGAGAGCCGGGTCCACGCGGCGCACACGCGGTCAGACGGCGCACACAGGCGCAGTCAGACACACGCGGGCGCAGACGGGCGCACAAAGGCGCAGTCTGGTGCACATCGGCGCACACGCGGCGCACAAGCGGTCAGACGGCGCACACAGGCGCAGTCAGACACACGCGGGCGCAGACGGGCGCACAAAGGCGCAGTCTGGTGCACATCGGCGCACACGCGGCGCACACGCGGTCAGACGGCGCACACAGGCGCAGTCGGACACAGGCGGACGCAGCACAGGCGGACGCAGCACAGGCGGACGCAGCACAGGCGGACGCAGCACAGGCGAACGCAGCACAGGCGGACGCAGCACAGGCGGACGCAGCACAGGCGGACGCAGCACAGGCGGACGCAGCACAGGCGGACGCAGTACAGACAAGCGCACCCAGGCGCAGTCAGGCACACGCAGACGCACCCAGGCGCGCACAGAGACGCCGCTCGACAACCGACCACAAAAGATCTTGTTCGACCCGCTGCCCGGGAAGAACAGGATAGCGACACTTAGAAAATAAGATTAATTTTTATATACTGATTTTTACTTTACAATAAAGATTTCAATAACGTTGTTATGTACCTAGGTTAATTATATACTTATGTCTGATTTGTAAAACTGTATACTTGTTAAGTACACTGTTGTAAAATAGTATTTTGTTATGTACCTTGTAAGATTCATGTATGTAAATTGAAATGTATGTACCTTGTATCTAAGCGACGATATTCTTAGACTCTAAAATTATCAAAAAATAATAGGCCGTGTTGGCACTAGTGAGTCGAAGGCGTGTTTTATTGGTGCAGGGGACGGGGAGTAAAACGGTGGTAATAGACAGACTGAGGCGTATCGAGGCTTGCAGCAGGTGTCGTGGCCGCCCGTTACGGGGCAAGCGGCGACCAAGCGGTGGACCTCTTTTTACAGTCCTGGGTTCACACAGCGCTGGGTCGGTCCGTGCCACAGGGCACTGCATATGTTGGGCAACGGGCGCAACACATTTTGTATTAAATTTATTTCATTCTCGCAGAAACGCTATTCCGTTTCTCAAAATTTGACAGCTGTCCGAATAAAAACCGGCTTGAACGTGACAATTTTAAAACGCGCGTTTTCGATGCGACTTGTGGGTGACGCTTGTGTTACGTACGAATTTGCTGTTACTGCTGAAATGTTCCCGTATGTTGAGATATTACAAAGGAGATCGAATGAATAATGACAATGGTACGTACTTAACCCGTTGAGTATGATACGACCAAATCTGGTTCTGAAACAATTATCCGTTGAGTATGATACGACCAGATCTGGTTCCGCGTTTTTTTCACTTCTTTGACGTTCTCATATTTATTCATAATTATCTAATTGTTTTACAAAATGATATTTCAATATTCTATATTCGAAATTTCAATGCAATCATTGTGCAGTTGTTCTTTTTATGATTGGTGTAGTAGTTTCGTAGTTATAGTACTTTAAGGTCGATGTCGCCGAAAATCCTGCAAAAGAGACAGATGCATCCATGAAAATACCCATTTACTCCAAGGGTTAAGTGTGTTTTTAGTACATTACCATAGACACAGAACAAAGTCGCAGATTTTGTTACCTGTGTTAAATCTGACAGAAATGCGATAGCTATTATTTTAATGCACGCACGAATCCTACTTATTTTTAAAGCGACTAAATTTTATCTAAAAGAAACGCAATTGGACCTAATGTATGTATTACATGTATGTATTACATTTTTAACTGACTACTTTTAAATATGTAATAGATGTATTCTTTTACCTCATTAACTGCGTTTTTATTCATTTTAAACTTTACTGTGTTTCCCCCTCGATTTACGACAGAGTCTGTGTTATCCGAGTTTTCGAGTATCCGAGGTACCTTCGGTCCATATTACCTTGGATAAGCGAGGTCCTACTGTTATACCAAAAACATTGTTATACCATTCAACCACAATTTTTTCAAACTTTAAAATAAATAAACCTTTTCAGTTGACGAACAGCCTTCTCACACTCCTCCTTGCTGTTAACGATAAGCACCTCACGTGAAGCATATGTCCTCGAAAAGCCAATGAACGAGCGTATCGTTCTCAAATTCTGCCTATATCGGGAGAAAATATAAATAATACTAGCGGCACCGGCGGCAGCGAAGATGATCGTCGAGGCGGTCACGTATTTATCCTTATTCGGCATTTTAAACACACTGCAACTTCTAGCTAGACTAACTAGTAACTTTTAACCCTAAGAGGTTTTCTGCAGATTTTCGTTGTAATGCGGCAATATTGCGTAAAAGATCCTTCTATAGACCGCCATCCGATCGCGATAAATAAACACACGTCATTATTTGTAGGTTATGTCAATTTATATTTTTGGTTGTCACAAAGTGACTACTTTTTTGGTGGCTAAAAGGTAATTGATTGAAGTATTTCGCCCAAATGTCAATTTCTAAGGAATGGATTTCACTTCCATCATAATTCCTTTTTTAAAACCAGGCTTTACATAAATACATGCGAACTAGACTACCGTGAATCTACACTTGGGTGCAAAAAAATCGCCCCTAACATTCTTATTAAAGCCAATTTTTTTATTTCATTTTTAGGCTTACTGCAAATGAACTTTACATGTAGTGAAAGTGTATAAAATGAGGCTTTCGAAGGAAATACAAGGGGTTGACTTTGACCTCCAAAAACCATACAATAACAACAATAGCCCGCCCCGAAATCGCTCGTTCTATGTAGCGTCAGTAGCGGGACCAATCGCAGGTATAAAAGGGTGTATTTTGAGGGAATAGTCACCATTTTCATACCAATGCACAGCCTGGACGCTTCTCTATCGATTACGACCTCAACCGAAACAATAAAATTGATACCACACCAGAAATAGCCGCTTAAGTGATCACATTAATTGAAGCGGGACGGAAACAAAATCAAGTGGCTCGATAACTGAATTTGAGCCGATAACTCGCTCGTCAAATACACCAAAGGTATTAGGAGACAGACGGGCGGCTACAAACGAAAACAAGGATCTGTGCGTCTTTGTGCTACAACACAGAGTGATGACGGCTTCCTTGTAACGACTTCGTTACGAAATTTTCGTTTTAATGCAGTTTAACTGGGACAGCGATTACAAGAAGCTAGTGAAGTCAAAGTCAGTTGGTGGACAGTCAGAAGACGACATTAAGAAGGTCGTTTGACTAGGTTTGACATTTGGGTTGGACCAAAGAACAATGGAAATGACTCCTATTCTGACCAGTGCTGGATGTATTGTTATGGCAACAATGGACGTGGAAGAGTCGACAGAAGATCAAGAGAGCAGTTTACTCGATGTTGCATTGCAGAACATGTCTCATATGGCGGTGATAATTGCATGCTCTGGGGAGGCATGAATGTGAAGACTGAACTTGTGTTCATCACTGGACTGTATACTAGCCGTCAATCAAGAAGATTTACTTGTTGGCACATGTTGAGGAAGTGCTCAAGAGCCACGTCATACTTTTTGTGGCGTTTATTGGCGATAACTTCCTGTTCATGCAGGATAATGCAAGACCGCATGCGGCTGGTATAGTATGCCATTAAATTCAAGAGGTAGATGTGCCCGTTAGGAAGTGGCCATCTCGAAGGCGGACCTCAATCCTAGCTAATATTTATTTGACGAACTGAAAAGAAGAGTTCGAGCCCGAGATGCTGCTCTAACGACTCTCCAGTAGCTGCAGCAGACGATCGTAGAGGAATGGGAGGCGATACTTCAAGATTTTGTGAAAACTCCTGTTAAATTAATGAAAAATCAATTAAAAGCTGTCATTTGGGCTAGGAAAGACAGCAGTTATTATTATTAAAAATGTTGTTTTGCCGATTTTTATGTTTTAATTAAATTTTTATCACCATTTCTGAAGTTGCCAAATTCACAAAAAAGTTACCCCAAAAAGCATTTTGATGGCACGATTTATGTACAAAAGAGGTACATACCACTGGATAGACGTTGAAATAGACGTCAAAAAAAAATTGCTAAACTGTGTATTTTTTGATATATTTAGTTTTGTGTTTAAAATTGATAGGTGTGCATTTTTTTGCTCATAAGTCCATATAAATAAAAATTAAGGGTTATGTGGAAGAAAGATTAAAGTCAATTATTAACAATTGTGACATAAAAAAAGGTCTATATATATAGAATATGTAGAAACTATAAACTAAAAAGAAGTGATGTTTCTAAATTCTTTATTTTGCCTAATTTATGCACACTCGGCACAGTGGAGGTCTGTGCGGATAAATATAAATTAGGGTGAAGGATATGGCTAAACCCTATCCTTCAGATATTACCTTAATAGGTTAACACAAGTAAACGTTATAAGTATCAAACACAATTTAAACTAATATTCAAAACAAACAATGAGTAAAAATGGTAAACAAGAGTGAAAATATTTAAAACAAAACAATATTAAAAAGAACAATTCAAATTGCCGCTAGTCAGCGGCGAGCAGAGCTCAGGGTTACGGAGGTCGATTCTTGCTCCTCAAATATAATGGTACGGTTCAATTGGGGAATAGGAAATGCGCGCTCCGCCATTCGAATCTTCGCGCCTTCCGCTGCGATTGACGTCAGGTGCAGCTCGTCGCGGCCGCCGAGGTGCGAGTACGGTACTCCGATGATCGTACTCTCGTACTAGCCGTAGACTGGAGCAGGTAGGTATGAAGCCGCGCAGACTCGCCGGAACTACGATTCCCGATGCGGTCGTATGGCTTCAGATCAGCAGCCAGGCTCCAAATGACGGTCCTTAACGGCCGTGGAATGGCAGTGGGCTTGCTCAACGACCTTCCCCAACGACGATCCAAAAACGCAGATACGGAATCCCCGGATGTGCTCGTTTTCGACGAGTATTGCCCGAATAAGGATCCGATATGTAGATCCCTCGCAGAAGATCCCTATCGCAGAAAGGGCCTATTTTAGAATATTCGCGCCGGGACGAAGGTACAGATCTCGGAACAGGAACAGCAATAGCTCAAGTCCAGTCGTTTGATTCTGACCCCCGCCAAACCGATCCGAAAGGATCGCAAACAGAGTAAAATACATCGAGCACTTACCAGGAAAAACTATCGTCCTAATCCTACTACGGACTTCCCTGGGATCTTGAGATTCTGCTGCTTGGCGATAAAATGAGGGCGAATTCCCATTTCGGCTGGTAGTTATACTACATTTTTGGCGGGCCCGTAAGGGAAATTCCATTTCTCAGCGCGCGAGATTTTGAATTCAAATTAGGCCTTTTTATTTAGGATGATTAAAAAATCTTAACAATTTAGAGAATATTTCTGATTTTTATTTATTTCTAACCCAATGATCAGAATCCCCTTACCTCTATCCTTCATTTTCCTATCCTCGAAAACCTAAAAGTAGGTGAACCCACGACCTTTAAGATGGCCAATTTACCATCTAGCACACCTTATGAAAATGGATAAAATTTATGAAACAAGATTCCTACCATATCCCCATAATGAACAATTAAAAAGAAACCAATTTAATTTCGGATTAAATAAAATAAACACCTTCGGAAAATATTTCCGAAACATCGCATCAATCTCCTACGCCTGGCAACGATCTATTCCGACGTCCTTATTCGGCCGATTTCGTGTACGCTCGGCATAGAGTCGAGCGCCGAACGATTAAATAGCGCTCGCGCCGCTTTTGATTGTGAAAAGTCGCCGGATGACAGCTCGTAAACATGCTCGCGAACTATGTGGAACTCGAGTTGGATGGGAAAATGGAATAAAATCAGCGGGAAAACGCGGAGAGCGTTACATCCCCCGTACCACCGTTAAAAAAATTAAGCGACCTTAATTTTTTTCTCCGCCAACAACTCAACCCTTCCAAATTCCGGTGAGTAAACCATCTTGACGTGATACCTATTAGGTTAACCTCAAAATCAAAAAAACGAACGAATCTGCAGATTTATATCGCAAAACGCCAGTGAAAACCTAGTTCCGACTATCTAACGTATAACAATAAACGCGTGTTAACGTTCCGCACACGAAAAACTGTTTACAAACGTAAATCAAAATTGCATTGTGTCAATAACCACGTTGACCCAATTTTGCAATTCGACACGGACTACAGCCTGTCCCAAGATCAACAATTAGAGATCGGGAAAGCATTATAAGCACTGGAACCACTCCCAGACTGTAGCTACTGGCCTGTTTCTCTAATCAGTGCGAGGACATACTCTAATATTCATCTCATTCATTCCTCACTAAATCCATCCACAGCCATTCTACTGGGACACCTATGAGAGCCTCAGACCATTCATAATACCGTAGCTCATAAAAATTTGATCTACGAAAACCTCCTCCGAAACTACCACAAGTTTATTTAACGTAAACGTCCAAACATTTCAGCACTTATGCCGTCAGCCGTCCCGGTCCGCACCAAAAGCTGCTGCGAACTACATGCTGCTGATCATTCGAAACCCGTAAGTTTTATTTTTTTTTTTATTCAAGTCTCCCCTATCTTTCACTACTAATATTTTTTAAAAATTTAACTATGGTACAAGTAAATATTGGTGATATAATTTTCAACAAAAATTAAGAAGCTATGTCCGTTGGTCTACTGTCGACAACTCACTGGTACACCCGTTTACTTTAAAGTCTTTTGCGTGATAATCGCCTGGCAATAATTTGCCGTCTAGTGTTTCGAGTTTGAATACTTGATCGCACAGTTTTTCAGCGATACGGAATTTTTCGTAATTGGGTGCCAGTTTGGATGAAAATCCCTTGCCTTTATTGGACAAAAATCTAGTCTTTTTCCATACTATGTCACCTTTTTTCAAGGGTAAATGTCGTCGGCCTTGGTCATAAATTACTTTATTTTTGTCATGTTGTTTTGACAAATTTTCATTGACCTGTTTAAAAATCCTTTCCAGAACGCCAACTCTCTCTAGACGGTCGTCTTCTTCTGGTGACATCAAGACCTCCTGGGTTTCGGCCAAAGACATCGCGGCATAAACTTCTCCACTAGAGACAATCTCACGACCGAATACCAAAAAGTTTGGGCTGTAACCACTGGCTTCTGACCGAGCTGCGTTCAGAGCAAACTGAAATTCAGATAGGTGAGCATCCCACGTTTTATGATTTTTACTGGCAAATGCCGTCAACATTGAGTTTAACGTACGATTATATCGTTCGACCGTGTTTATTTGCGGAGAATGATATGGAGTATTAAAGATGGTCGGTATATTATAATCCGAGAAAAATCTCTTCATCTCCTTGGATATGAAGGGTTTGCCGTTATCCGACAACACCACTCTAGGTATACCATGAATAAGGAATACCCTTTCCCGAATTAACGGTATCATAGACGCTGAAGTTGCCTCTTTAAGCGGTATGACTACGCAATATTTGCTAAAACAGCAGGTGACCAATAATATGTACCTGTGTTTATTTTTGGTCATAGGTAAAGGCCCGTGTACATCGAGAGCAATAAATTCGAACGGACGGCTACAACGCTTAGGTGTAGTCATCAATCCTAACGGCGCTGACGTCGTATGTTTCGTTGCTAGGCATGTTTCGCAATTTGAAACGTACTTCACTACGGACTGATACAGCGCAGGCCAGTAGTAGCTTTGCCGAAGACGATGGTACGTCTTAAAAATTCCCAAATGACCCGCAGATGGTTGATCATGATGAAACTTCATCAACCTCTCTTGGTCTTCCTTCATCACCACCTGCTTCCATATGAAGTCTGGATCGGGTTCAGCTTCAGCTTTACTATGACGGTATAATTTTCCGTCTATGATCGTCATGTTAGGGTGCGCCTGAGGATTACTAAGCACACTATTAAACCTCTGCTTAAACCAAGTGTCTTTCGTTTCAGATAATGTGACTGCTGCCGTGATCGGAGCGCGCGACAAAGCGTCCGGAACAACTTGCTCGGAGCCTTTTCGATGAATAATCTTGAAGTTGAACGGTGACAACCTTACCCCCCATCTGGCCAATCTACCAGAAGGTGACTCCAGTCCCATGAACCATCGAAGAGCACTGTGGTCCGTCACTATCTCAAATTCTTCACCAGTGTCAAGGTAACATCTCCAATGTTCCACCGCATGTAGAACTGCCAGGGCCTCGCGTTCTGTTGCACTGTAATGCCGTTCCGCTGCCGCTAGTGTCTTACTCACAAATGCGACCGGCTTCTCTTCATCACCTTCCCCTTGGGTCAACACTCCCCCCGTGCCATATGAAGACGCATCCGTGTAAACTCTGAATGGTTTAGAATAATCCGGACAAGACAGAACGGGAGCGGACGAAATTGCCACCTTTAAATCATTGAACGCCATCTCTGCTTCCGCTGTCCATGCAAACCTAGGGGTTCCCATCTTGGTTGCAGTCAACTTGGTCAGCGGTGCTGCCCTGGACGCAAAGTTCTCCACAAATCTTCGATACCAAGAGGCCATGCCGAGAAAACGACGCACTTCCTTTTTGGATTTTGGCATCGGAAAAGATGTTATGGCCAAAACCTTCTCCGGATCCACTCTCAGCCCAAATCTATCCCCTACGTGCCCTAAATACTTCATCTCTGATCTGAAAAATTGACACTTGTCGAAATTTATTGACAGTTTACCGTATTTCAGCCTGTCGAGAACACGCATTAGCAATGACGCATGCTCTTCAAAAGTACTGCCCGTAACAATGATGTCGTCCAGATATACAAAAACTTTCCTCTCGAAGGCCGGACCTAGCAAACTATCCATTAAACTTTGCAGTACGGCCGATCCATTGGACACGCCGAAGGAAGTCACTGTGAAGGCAAACGAGTTCCTGTACGGGACTGTAAAAGCGGTCTTCAAGCGAGATGACTCTGACAACGGAACTTGCCAGAACGCCGAGCTCAGATCAATAGATGACAAAAACTTCGAATTGCCCAAGCTATCTAAAATGTCCGCAATTAAAGGTAATCCGTATGCAAACTTCTTTGTTACGCTGTTTAGCTTCCGCGAATCCAGACAAAAACGCGATGTACCATCTTTTTTTGGTATCATCAGAACCGGACTATTCCATGGCGAGATGCATGGCTCTATCACTCCGAGTTCCAGCATCCGGTCTACTTCTGCGTTTAACGCATCCAACTTTGGCGGTGGGAGACGATACATGCGCTGTTTAATTGGTGCGCTATCCCCAGTGTCAATATGATGAACCACCAAATCCGTACGACCCAAACCAATCTTCTCCGTCGAAATCTCTTTAAACTGCCCGATAATGTTATCTGCGATTAAACGTTGCTCCGCAGTCAGATACTCGTAGTCCGCTATCATCGGCTCTACGATTCTACATGTATGCAACTCCGAAATGTCCGAAGTTTGCCAAAATTGCAAGTCATTCGGAATTAGATTGAACTTCTTCCATATGTCAATCCCCAGAATAATTGGTATTTCTATACCCGGAAATACATAAAAAGTACAAAACTTTGTTAATTTCTTGATCGTAATTGGCAACTGAACCGCACCTATGCACAGAGACTTTTGTCCATTTGCTGAGGTCACTGAAAAAGAATCACATTTTTCTAACGAAAAACCTTGATTCATAATGTCTAAATGAACGTTCGCACCAATAATATTTAATGCGGACCCTGAATCTAACAGGCCTTGCAATTTTAATTTATTTAAATTTAATTCTAAATATAACAATTTATCGACGCTACCGGAGTTACGCGAGCAATTGATGCGGAAATTACTATTTGCCGAGTTTGGAGTAGGAGCGGCGGCCGAAGGACTGTTCGTCTTTGCTGCCTTAAGGCACTCTCTCCTCAACCCCTTCCAACTAGTATTCCAGTACAATCGCTGCTTGTGGCAAGTAGCGTCTAAGCTTCGTTTTTTGAACTATTAGACGAAGATTTAAAATGCATAACCTCTTGATTTTTAATTTTGCAGTTACTGCACGAGGGACTTTTCTGTCCGGGAGCTTTGCATCGGAAGCAGAAAATGTCATTTTTCCGCGGACAGTCAGCATAACCGTGGTCGGAAGTCCGGCAACGTAAGCACGGCCTTCTAGGACCCTCGGAACTTACCGCGTTGACACGTGAGTACTCTCTATAATTTCCCTTCTCGGAAACATTATTTTTGCGATCGAGATTAGCTGATCCCGCATCATTATTAGAGTTGCGCGGAGCTGTTGCCAGAAAATCGCTAGGCGTTTCACAGAAAAACTTTGCACGCTTATGATTTTCTTCTATGCGCGAGCAAAACGATTTTAATTTTGCAACCGTATCTAGTTCCGTCAAACCGAACTGATTTGAGAAAACCGGTCTAACGTTGCGCAGCAGTATGTCGAGCTTTTGTTCTTCTACCATCGGTCTAGCTAAACGACTGAAAAGCGTATCCATCGCTGCAAAATAATCAGATACTGATTCTGATTTCCCTTGAGTGCGAACAAAAATTTGTTTAGACAGCCTATACGTGTAATCATCAGGTTGAAATCTTTGTTTCAGTTGCTGAGAAAAATCGTTCCACGACACTACAGTACCCTTGACCTGACGGAAAAATTGCAACGCCGAGCCATTTAAAATCTCTGGAATACCCCGCAGAAGCTCGTGGTCAGCAATACAACGACTCTCTGCCAGCTCGCTGAGGCGCTCCAAGAAATCGAACACGCAACTACTACCATCATACGATACTGGGAGTTTAGCTAAATTTACCGGACGGGGATTCGATGGACGAACGTCAACCCTATCCGAAACATCCATCGGAGTACCTGCGACGATTATTTTGCCCGGATCCACATCCGATGTGCTAAGCTCATCTTTTAGCATATTATCTAAGGGATAAATTATTGAATCGCTGCCCGTATCCTTCCGAATATCCCTACTAGTTGCCTGCGACGGACCTGCGAGAAGCTGACTAATCTGAGACGAGTTATCGGAAAACTCCTGCCATGAGTCCTGTACCAATTCCCAAATTGTAGCTAAGTAATCTGGCATATCGGTTGATAATCGAAAACGTCTCTCCATCGCTTCATAATTCGCTTCAAAAATTGGCTTATTTACATTACCCTCTGATTTTAATAATTTAATATCATCCTTCAATCTCGAGAGAGATCTAAGAATGTCCTTACCCCACTCTTTTTTAAATTGAATGCTTGAGGCCGGTACAACATCTACTAATCCCTTCAAGATACTTCTATTTTTATCGACCGTATCTTCAGGTATCGCCCCGCGAAGAATAATTTCAAAATCCAGCTCAGCCTTTCTCAAAAAATGGAATCTCGTCGGCATATTGAAAACCTGGTAGTAGTGCTCGATGAAACAACTCAGTAAGCTTACCCCACCAGAACGAAATGACGAAAATCAAAGAAAATCAAACACTCACCCACTGCTGACTGCTGCGCTAGGATCAAAAGGATTGATTAAGACGAATTTTTGAACCATTACCATTTAGAAGGACCCTAGTTTCAATTATTAATAGAAATAGTTAGACTTAAATACAATTTACTTCGATTTTACGTATTATATCAAACTAGTAGTATAGCATTAACTAGTAAGTAGTATCTAGACACTGTAAATATAGCTTGTAATTAGCCTGTACATAGAATTTTAAATAGAAACTGTAAATAGCATGAAATTAGCAATATGATATTTTAGTGCATGTTTTACATATTTCTTCAACAAATCATTTATTTACATAGACCGTCTGGTGTTTTTCATTTTCATATAAGCTATTAATTGGAGCAAGAATCGACTAATTTACGTTGGACGCCATAATGTGACATATAAAAAGGTCTATATATATAGAATATGTAGAAACTATAAACTAAAAAGAAGTGATGTTTCTAAATTCTTTATTTTGCCTAATTTATGCACACTCGGCACAGTGGAGGTCTGTGCGGATAAATATAAATTAGGGTGAAGGATATGGCTAAACCCTATCCTTCAGATATTACCTTAATAGGTTAACACAAGTAAACGTTATAAGTATCAAACACAATTTAAACTAATATTCAAAACAAACAATGAGTAAAAATGGTAAACAAGAGTGAAAATATTTAAAACAAAACAATATTAAAAAGAACAATTCAAATTGCCGCTAGTCAGCGGCGAGCAGAGCTCAGGGTTACGGAGGTCGATTCTTGCTCCTCAAATATAATGGTACGGTTCAATTGGGGAATAGGAAATGCGCGCTCCGCCATTCGAATCTTCGCGCCTTCCGCTGCGATTGACGTCAGGTGCAGCTCGTCGCGGCCGCCGAGGTGCGAGTACGGTACTCCGATGATCGTACTCTCGTACTAGCCGTAGACTGGAGCAGGTAGGTATGAAGCCGCGCAGACTCGCCGGAACTACGATTCCCGATGCGGTCGTATGGCTTCAGATCAGCAGCCAGGCTCCAAATGACGGTCCTTAACGGCCGTGGAATGGCAGTGGGCTTGCTCAACGACCTTCCCCAACGACGATCCAAAAACGCAGATACGGAATCCCCGGATGTGCTCGTTTTCGACGAGTATTGCCCGAATAAGGATCCGATATGTAGATCCCTCGCAGAAGATCCCTATCGCAGAAAGGGCCTATTTTAGAATATTCGCGCCGGGACGAAGGTACAGATCTCGGAACAGGAACAGCAATAGCTCAAGTCCAGTCGTTTGATTCTGACCCCCGCCAAACCGATCCGAAAGGATCGCAAACAGAGTAAAATACATCGAGCACTTACCAGGAAAAACTATCGTCCTAATCCTACTACGGACTTCCCTGGGATCTTGAGATTCTGCTGCTTGGCGATAAAATGAGGGCGAATTCCCATTTCGGCTGGTAGTTATACTACATTTTTGGCGGGCCCGTAAGGGAAATTCCATTTCTCAGCGCGCGAGATTTTGAATTCAAATTAGGCCTTTTTATTTAGGATGATTAAAAAATCTTAACAATTTAGAGAATATTTCTGATTTTTATTTATTTCTAACCCAATGATCAGAATCCCCTTACCTCTATCCTTCATTTTCCTATCCTCGAAAACCTAAAAGTAGGTGAACCCACGACCTTTAAGATGGCCAATTTACCATCTAGCACACCTTATGAAAATGGATAAAATTTATGAAACAAGATTCCTACCATATCCCCATAATGAACAATTAAAAAGAAACCAATTTAATTTCGGATTAAATAAAATAAACACCTTCGGAAAATATTTCCGAAACATCGCATCAATCTCCTACGCCTGGCAACGATCTATTCCGACGTCCTTATTCGGCCGATTTCGTGTACGCTCGGCATAGAGTCGAGCGCCGAACGATTAAATAGCGCTCGCGCCGCTTTCGATTGTGAAAAGTCGCCGGATGACAGCTCGTAAACATGCTCGCGAACTATGTGGAACTCGAGTTGGATGGGAAAATGGAATAAAATCAGCGGGAAAACGCGGAGAGCGTTACACAATTTAAGATTATTCTATTAAAAAAATAGGATCTTTTAGGATTCTTCGAGTGAGAACAGTATATATTTGGTCTGTATACCAAATATAGTTGAGTTACTAAACAAAATACCTACACTTTATTTAAATAAAATGATGGTCTCTCATAAAAGAGTATCTAATCTTGAAAAGTCAAATTGGTTGTGATCATTCTTCCCACAGGTAAATGTTCGTTTGTTCAAAATCTTAAATCTTAGAAACTTCTTCACCGATTGCTTTAAAATGTTGACACAACGTTGTATTTAAGTATGTCCGTGTTTTAGAACATATTTTATTTTTCGGCACTAGGAGCGCCATCTATTGAATGTAAAACAGCAACAGACGCCAGACTAAGTCACGGCAACGTATGGCGGGGTACTGCTAGTAGTAAATACAATCATGGTGACGTTTCACAGTAGTCTACCTAGTGATGGCAACTGGGCACACCTAGGGTCTCGAATTGTAATATTAGGGTCGTCGAAACGGAAACAATTTCAAGAAACTTTTGCAAAATGCCATCACATAGTTGAAAAATGTGAGCAACACCCACAATTTGCTATTTATTCGGAAACATTAGCAAATAAGAGAACATGGAGCAGATTTAACATGATAAGAAGCTTGAACGCTAAGCTTATCACAGTTTTAAAAAACGGTTGTCACCCCAAGATTTTTCCGGCACATAGAAACCTCCCTCCCCGCGCAAAACCCAACCCCCTCCCCCGCGCGCTAACCCCCCCCCCCCCCTCCGATAGTGAATGTATTCCATTAAAAGCATGAATGTTTTATAAGATTTTTGTAGTCTTTTAGTATGATACGGTCTTGTATATTTTGTAGTCTTTTAATTTGTTGTATATTTGTAGTATTTTTCGTGGTATCAAAATGGTATTTATTAAATATGATGTAGTATTTTTTTTAATTTTGCTGAGTTTAAATATTGTGTGTGTTCCGTATATATATATAGGTATATATATGAGATATTCCAACCAAAATTTCACAATGTGATTTCGGCCGAACAAGGCATCTGTGTACCAAATTGCAAGTCTTTAACACGTTGAACGCCATGACGAACACCATGTCTCCGACAGCATACTTTCCCCCGGGGCCGCACCAATAAATCTAGAATCGTCCAAAAATCGTTGAGGTGCTTTTTCACAAAAAAAAAACAGTAAATAACTCTAAAATAATGGGTGACTTACGGAAACAGCGATTTACTCATTATTACCCGATATGTCAAATGGCAGACACTAGTGTCCGTCTCGGCCTGTGAGAATGTCCAACCGTCTTTCCTTTTTTGTGCTAAGTAGTCTGGTTGTATTGTGAAGCTGCGCGGGTCACTTGCCTTAGTAAAAACAGTCAATATGCTGTCCGTTGGCCGCCTACAGGCTTTTGAAGTGATCAACGGTTGTGATCGCGTCGGACACCATGGGTCCGAATCAGCCCCCTGGACCCGATATACCTACTGGCTGTCACAAGGTTGTCCGCCGCGGCCCACTGGGCTAAACATGGTTTTTTAGTTTGGCGTTCAACGTGTTAAGTCCAATATTTTGAGATTGAAGTAGGACTATTGTACTATATTTGTAGTATTGTCTGTGATGTAGTAGTTTATTAAATATGGCGGAGCTTAAATATTATTTGTGTCGCTTGTATATGAAATATTCCAATCAAAATATTACAATGTAGTTTCGGCCGAACGAGACATCTGTGTAGCGAATTGCAAGTCTCTTAAGTCTAATATTTCGAGAGGTGGGCCGATTTCAACCACAAAAAAACTTTTCAACTCTTGCCATGACCAAATGATGCCTGCATGCCAAAGTTTGGGAGCTATCGTGGGGGAACAGACACACAGAAGTGGGTTCACAATACTCACTTTCATTATTCAATTCACTTGCTTATATTCAAACTCACTTTCTAAAATTATTGAAAAGTTCACAAAGAGCCTATTAGAATATTTGAATTCCAAAGAGTTTTTCTCAAAAAACCAATATGGGTTTCTTGAGGGACTAGGTACATCGGATGCTATTTCCCAGCTCACCGAGACCGTGGCACATTGCATAGATGAGGTTGATAAATTATGTCTGGCAGTTTTTTTAGATCTGGCTAAAGCAATCGATTCAGTTCCTCATAACGAATTAATGTCACGCCTACAAGAGAGTGGCATGAAAAAGAGAGCTCTTGATTGGTTTTATAGTTATAATACCGGCAGAAGCCAAATAGTGAATATTGGAAATACAAATAGTTGTACACGGGACATGAACTATGGCGAACCGCAAGGTAGTGTACTTGGGCCTATACTAATATACATAAATATCCTATGCGAACTACTACCTAGTAAAACTATTACGTACGCGGATGACAAGGCGTCTTTTTCAGGGAGTCATGGAAAAATGTTTTTGAAATGGCAAATAAAGAAATGGGGTCGGTAAAATGTTGGCTTGACAAATCAGCTCTCACGCTCAATATTTAAAAAAAAGACATTTTCTGCCACCAAAACTGGGCAAGCCCCTAAAGAACTAGGTTTAGTAATTCACGACTGACAAAACAAAACGTTGCTAATGCACGGCTATCGATAGTGATCACAATAAAATATCTCGAGGTTTTATTTGATGAACATCTGCTCTGAGCTCCCCGCTCCCCACATTGTTCCCTAATGTTCCCCACATTAATTATTTAGCCTCTAAAATGCGACAAATTGGATTTGTATTTAGGGATTTGCGAAACATACTAGATAAAATTACAATCAAAATGACATATCATTCACTCTGCGAGTCGATATTGTACTATGGTATTATTGGGTGGGGTTGTGCAAAGGCTATATTCAACCTCTACTTGTAGCGCAAAAATCTATTTTAAAAAGTATTTTACGAAGGGCATTTAGACATCCATCAGAACTGCTCTTTCAAGAGTGTCCGCTGCTGGAAGTTCGGCTCCTATTTGTCAAAATGATGTTGGGTTACGTAAGACAAATAAATAATCTCATCAAATCTCAAAAATCTCACAGAATACGGAGCGGCTGGCGATTATTATGAAGTGCCCCAAATGAGAACTACTTTTGCTCAAAGATTTTCCATATATTTAGCCCCAAAAATATACAATATCTTACCCGAAGATATAAAAACTAGCCCAAGTACAGTTGTATTAAAAAAACTGGTATCCTAGTTGCTCATTGTTGGCACATCAGCAGTAAATCTTCTACACCACCCTTTTGCAACATACCCCCCCCCCCCCCCCAGCTTTAAACCACTACTGACTGGCCTAAGTTGGACGATAGGCAAGTGAAGGTGAGTGAGATAGCCGGTGAGTGAGATAGGCTGTGGGGATATCGGAAGAAAGGGTGCGAAACATCTTGCACAAAGAATTAGGGATGTGAAAGCTCTGCGCAAGATGGGTGCCGCATTTGTTGATTGCCAATTAAAAGCAAATGCGCAAAAACATTTTCGCAGCAATATTTGGACCGATTCAATAGGAATCCGACCGATTTTGTGCGGCGATTTGTCACCATGGATGAGACATGGGTCCACCACTACACGCCAGAAACGAAACAGCAGTCCAAGCAGTGGGTGGAAGCCGGTGGTTCATCGCCAAAGAAAGCGAAGTCATGGCCAGCGTATTTTGGGATGCGAAAGGGATCCTGTTAATTGATTACCTTTAAAAAGGCAGAACAATTACAGGTGAATATTACTCCAACCATCTTAACCAGCTGGATGCCAATATTCACGAGAAGAGGCTTGACTTAAGGAAGGAAAAAATCACCTTTGCCAGGATAACGCTTCTGCACACAAGGCTGCATTGGAGTCAGGGTTGGCTTGATTTTCCCAGACCCGAAAAAACCCACTGGGTTAAATTGGGTAAAACGCACCTGAAAAAACCCGAGGGTTTTTGACGAATGTGGATTTTTGAAAAAATACTTGTTTATAATAATTAAATCAATGAACGGATATAGCATTTATATTATATTTTATCAAAAAGAAAAAAAAGATGTGCAAAGTTAAATTAAACAGTTTAAGACACTTTAATTAATAGTGTTACTTAATTAATAGTGTTACTTCAATTCATCAATCCCACTCACACATATTCTTGTCACGGAGATATCGGTATACTGAGACTAGTTTCTGGGCTATTTCCACGCCCAGTATGTTCCGTAATTTACTTCAGACCATTAAAATGTTGAGAAAAGTCTTTCAATTGATGCAGAACTGGCCGGACAAGTGTGTAATGCGGAGAAAAATGAGCAAAATCCATTGGGCAATTTGCTTTGGTCAATCACCACCTCCATCTTTTCCGTTTTTTTGCCAACGATTTTCCACCATTTACTGGGTAAAATTTTCGAGACTACATTTTCATGGAATAAAGTAGACGGGTATACATCAGTGTCCTTGATTGAGAATGCCAAAACACCAGCCACGAACTCAGGGTAATGCTTCGTTACCCATTCTTCGGCCATTTTCTTTTGATCTGGTTTCAGGCGCCGACCGTAGTATCGCGGATCCATCATATTCGCCAAGAAGTGAAAAGGTTGCATCGCATCATTGATCACACTTATGGCCATCCTGTAGGGCTCAAATTCATGACTTTCCATCAGATCAAGCCATACTTCAACTGCATCAGATATAGTCGTATCGTCAGCCTGTAGTTTGTCCAGCGCCACGGAAACTTCCTTCAATTGCTTCTGAAGATGGATGTCTTGTGTATGAAGCCCAACATTGTCAAGCACACAAGCTGCCCCTACATCGAACTGTATTCGCGGGTCAGGATTAGCTTCGATGTCCATGCGAATTTCATGGGGGCATTTACACTCTCGCGCGAGGCGCGAGGCGAGACGCGAAACCATATATGAAAGCAAACGGAACAGAGGCAAAGCTTCTAGCAAAATAGGTAAACATTTTGTACGCTCGTTAGAGCTTTGCCTCTGTTCCGTTTGTTTACTGATATGGTCCCGCGTCTCGCCTCGCGCGAGAGTGTAAACGCCTTATCAACATATTTGTAATTCGAGATAAACTGTTGTGAAAATAAAGGGGATCTCCCTTACAACTGACAATAACGATTTTCGGGGGAATTCCCTTCATGGTAGTGTTACAACTTTATATAGTAGTAAATAGATTTGGATTGGGAGAAAAATGCAATAAAATGGTAATCAAATTAAACTAAATGTAAAATTAAAATATATTTATTTTAAATTCTCATGAACTCCGAAAAAGCCCGAAATTCCCCGAAAATCCCCAGTGGGCAGATATTTTTTGATAAAACCCGGGTTTTTGCCAACCTTGATTGGAGATGGGAAAACTGCGGGATTTTGAGTGCAATTTGCTCGGCCATCCCCCCTACGACCATCACCCTCAAACTTACATCTTTTCCCAAACTTGAAGAAATTTGTTTCTGGGAAGCGCTTCGCGTATAATAAAGAAGTTGAGAGGGCGCGTAGATGAATATTTTCACAGCCTTCCAGACTCTTTCGGGAAGGAATATTGATGTTGGAGAAACGCTGGACAAAGTGTGTTGAAGTCGATGGAGATTATGTAGAAAAATATATTCATTTTTAGCTGAAAATCGCAGTCTTTTGTTGTCAGGCCTAGAACTTTTCACTTTACCGACGAATTTATGTCATTCAACGGTAAACTGAAGTATAGTGTCTTAGGTCATTTTAGGGGTCTACTACATATATTCGACTGTTTCCATAGTAAAAAATTGATTTTTTTCTACCACTCGTGGCAAAGATTAATATAATAATATACCAAGCGCTTTTACATTAAAAATCTGTGTCTAACCCATATGCTTGCATATGGTTAAGCGTTCATTAAAAAAAAAAACAAACATGCCGTTGAATTTTTTGAAGTATTATTAGATCATTAGATACAGCAGTAGTAACTGCACATGTTTGCATAGTAGACAGGAATTAATCCTACAATGTAACTCAATTAAGACAATGTTAAGTCCAGGCATGGTTTGATTTTTTAACTAATTACATAATACGCAAACTAGGTACCTACATAGGTGCGTAAAAAGAAACTGAAAACATAACAAGCTAAAAAAGAAATAAAATAACATAAGGGGTGGGAGAAGGAAAATCCAGGAGTAAAATTCGCCATCGCCATTTAATAATGTTTATTTTATTAACAGCGTTTTGTATACAATAGAATAGAAAGTACCCCCCCGTATAAAACTCCTCTCCTACCCATAAAAGATGTGCTCGTACTATCTACGATCTACATATTCATCGCAATATCCAAAAATCGTCATCCAATTGCTAGCGTTCAGTGTTTGTGGCCACAGCAGCGTTGCCAGACTTTTGAAACTGCTGACGGCAAACTGAGAAACAAAAAGAGAAAATCAGTTAGGGCCATACAATAATATTTCTAAGAAATTGTTCACTACTACCCTCCAAGCGGTATTAAATTGTTTACAATGGAAAGGACGGTGTTTCAGTGTCAGTATGGAGAAGACATCTTGTATCTAAGATTTGCAGCTGGCAGAGACAATGCAGGAACTTTCAGTAATACTAAACAGCTTTGGCGACACTTCACAGCAAGTAGGATGGCGGGTAAACATGTACAAAACCAAGAAACATACCGGTCACCTCCCGTGTCTATATATATGCGTTCTCTATGACTAGTTAGTTAGTTAGTTTTTCTGGGCTATTCCCGCACTTGGCCTCTTGATTGGGCCGTTGTACGTGGCTCATGTTTCTATTTTTGTTACTCCAGCCAACCCAGGCTGTCCCAGAAGGTTAGCGGCCTGTTTGGGTTGCTACAGGCCTCCGGGACAGATGCTGGAGATTGTAGTATTCTTGCCCGTTGCTCTGCCACGCTCCTGCATTCCATGAGCACATGCTGTGGCGTTTCTTCTTCCTCCATGCATCCTCTGCATAGAGGGCTGTCTGTCACACCTATGGTAAACAGGTGTTTGTTTAGGGGACAGTGGCCTGTCATAGTACCCTATGACTTTACGGATTTTGTCCCTTTTTAATCTGGTAAGGTTGCGGGCAAGCTTTTTAGACGCGTCCGGAACCGCGTTCTTTGTTTGCCTGCATCCTGCGTTTTTTTTCCATTCTGGTAGGTTTCGTCGGTGTTCCTGCGTAGCCATGTTTTTATTTGGGCCTGGGGTATGTGTATGGGGTTATTTCTCTATGACTATCAATAAAGCGTAAGGGCAATCTTTGCAAGTGTGCTGTTTGAATTTAAAAATTGTAAGCCGTCTGATCTTTATGTTTATGCGGAAAAGGGACAAACTGTAAATGTAGTCAATCCACTATTTTTTTTAAACTTTAGGTACAATAAAAAAATATTCTCTGGGAAAAACTTCTTTTTTTCATTCTTTCTTTTTATTCCACACAGCTACAGCAACGCAAGGCAGGGTATTAAAGGGGAAGAGCTTGGTTTAGAATAAAAATATTTTTGAAATAGTAAAAGAACTATTTTTGAGATATTGAATTGCAAATGTTTCTACCGCTGTAGAAATAACAGTATCTGCTTGCGCCGATAAAAGGCGTAATTTTGCCTGAAACAACAAAAAATGTAAGATATTAATTTTTACATATGTTTTGTAGATGAACTAAAAAAGTAACTAAAACTTATAACGTTTATAATTTTTCAACGATTTAAAGAAATAAAATCGATTTTCGCCCCAAAATTTTGTATTTTAGTAATCTTAAATATTTTTTTTTTTGAACAACTCGACCCGTCAAGTAGTTTTTTTTTTATCACCGGCTCAAAACTGAAAAAGTTTTGAGGAAAACGCATTTAAAGTTTTCTTTTTAAAAAAAGTAGTGTTTTTTACACTTACAGCAATCTGAAACTATTAGCTATTCCATAGGTAAGATTCATAAATAGTTTTCAACTTTAGATTTAAAAAAAACGTTATAAAACATGTTTTTTTTTCATTGTCTAAACCAGTCTAAACCCGTTAAATTGAATGATGTGATTTCTCAGTTAATCTTCCTTTGCTAGAATACTGTTATTTACTTATCCTTTTATTTCATATCAGACTAAGCCACAGTGAAACGTGGCCGGGTTTAGCTAGTATAATATAATAATAACCTGAGCATCCATTGCGGCATGTTTGACCTTATTAGCGGAGAGAGAAGGAGCTTCCCAATTGAACGCCCTAACATTGAAATCCTTCTCAAGTGCCACACTCGCAAATCTCCAGACATGATTCGCCAGTCCATCCAGATTCGGGGCATATTTCTCGGCAAGGAATTGCAGATCCAAGGCCCCATACACTGTAATATCATAGTCTTCCAGAAGCTTCTGTGCTTTATCAACAGGAGTTACACCCACTTTTAAAATGGAATCAGTCCGGAGAATTTGCTGTGAAAAATAATGAACAAAATATTATTACAATGACGGTTTCGATCAAGAAAACAATGGACCGATAAAAAGAGATCAAACCGACCAGCCACTTCGTAATACCAGCCAAATCGTCGTAATACCAGCAGTCGACAATATGAATCTCTTTATCTTATTATACAAGGCTTGTCCCAAAAGTAAAGTCTCCATAATTATAAAAAATCGAGGAAGAGCTTTATTAAAAAAAAATGACATGATTACATCGAGTATTTAAACACTATTTTTTGACATAATCGCCGTTCATATTAAGGCATTTTTGTAGTCGATCTGGAAGCTTTTGTATGCCAGCATCATATAACCTTCCATCCACCTCTTTTTCCAAGTAGTCCTTCACTGCAGTCTTTACTTATTCGTCTGAATTCAGCCTTTTCCCACCCATATGTTTCTTTAGGTTGATGAACAAGTAATAGTTCGATGGGGCAAGGTCTGGGTTATAGAGGGGTGGGGGAAAAAGTCCCAACCGAACTTATCCAAAAGCGCTTTTGTGTCGGATGCCTCGTGAGGTGGAGCCGTATCATGCAAAAGACTCTTTTCGTTAGAATTCCATGTCATCAGTTTTTTATGGCTTGTTACGCTAGCAGCCGATACAGCCTCGCAGAACACAACGGAACGACGAATTAGATAATAGATGAAATAATTAAGTAATGAAGTAATTAGCAAATAACTCAATTGCGCGACTGATTGCATATAGAGATAGAATAAGTAACAATCACGTAAATGCATTTCATGCACAGTCGCATTAAATACTATATAGATATATATTCGATATAATCATAGTATAACATTTAGGATGACGGACGTCATCTTCATCATTTAGAATACACAAGAAAACATTTTGTTTAATTATTCATAACCAAATAAAAGGGCCCCCACCTTTGAGGAGGCAGCCATTATTAGTAGAATCATACGGAAGTCGAGACGTCTTGACTCCCATTTAGACTAGTTAGATTAATTAAAGCTAAGTGCAACTTTTGGAATAAAGTAAAATTATATTTTTTTGCCTTTAATAATTGGCGAAACCTAAAACTTGATGCATTTTTATAAGCTTCTCACAGGTGGTCCCAGTTAGCATAAATTCGATGAGAATGACCCCTTTCCTGTCCCAGATGACAGTAGTCATAATTTTTCTGGCAGATTGCGCAACTTTAAATTTCTAATTTTTGGGGGGAAATTAATTCCTCCACTCCATTGACTGTTGTTTTGATTCTTGCGTGAAGTGGTAGACCTACGTTTCCTCCCCTGTCACTATTGAGTCCAAAAATGCCGCTCCTTCTTCAGCGAACAGCTCCGAAACCTCGCGGGAACTTTTGATGCGTTGGCGTCTGTGAAGGAGGACGCTGACGACGTTGACACGCTCATCTTGTTTACAAAATCACGAAGGTACTAAACGTCCGATCCGGCCAGTTTAAATTTTCTTAGAAAGAGAAGAAACTGACGGTTACAGCAGTGATACCAACTTAAAATAAAAATAAAATTTCCCTTGGCCACTAGAAGCTTGGAGACCTTACTTTTGGGACAAGCCTCATATAAGGTGCTAATATTGCAATCTCCTACTTTATCACCCCCTATTAATATTATTTATGTTTTGTAAAAGCGTTGAAGCTAAATAATTTCAGTAGGACTTGTCCAGAGTAGTAAGCCTCATTCAGTGTTTTTATTTTGTTTTCAGGATTTCTTAGTCCTTTGCAAAATGCCATTTCTGCATCAAGCAATTTTCGATAGAGCCGCATGAGCAATCGAACTGCAATTCCGAGTTTAGAGGAAACAATATTCATTTTAGTTAAAGTAGGCAAACACTACAGTTTCTAGTATCTAGGTAAGTACCTATATCGAGTACCTCGATCTAGCCTAGTAAACGACTACTAACTTTTAAGTTTTCGGGGATATACTCCAACTTAAAGAGTCTAATCAAAACACACTCTCCGTCAATGGCTGCCAACTGAAGTAAAGCGACTTTTCTGCGCGGTCCGCCAACAGAAACCCATTCGCAATCAAATCCCAGCACGGGAAATGACTCATAATGCCTGAAACAAAGAAATATCAAATGTAATACAAACGGAGCTGCCATGGAATTCACCAAACGAAGTTGGTCCCATCATAAAACTTTTTATTTCATAAAAATCATAAAACTCTTTTTGGGGGGGGGGGGTGAGCGGTGGATTCCAAACTAACGACTGGCTATGGTAGGTTTAGGACAGCTGTCTTGCCACATGTGAGCGTTCATCTTACCACCCCACAATCCATTTAAAGCCATAGAATTTGAGATGCTGAAATTGCGGTTTTAGATATTTAGGAAGGAATAGATTTCTAGGAAGGAGTTGATTATTTTTCTGGAGAGACCAAGATATTTAAAAAGTGAAACCGAGATTTGGCTGCCAGGCCACGAGCGCCAACTTCCACCGCGTAAAGGTGAACAGTGAAGCCGTTCCGAGTGATGGCATTTGCGAGATCATGGTATTTATTTAATTTGTACTCGTGGTCTTTTGGGATATTTAATTCCTATGGAACGTTAATTCTAAGACAAGGGCCATCTTTCGAGATAGAGTAAAGAGTTATGTTTGGACGGAGAGTTGTGCATTCGAGACTTTCAGGGAATTTATCCTGCTTAGAGACCGACTCGAGCTGCAGAATCCAATCTGAAGCTTTCTCAATTATTGAGAAAGGTTTTGTATTGAAATGTTTTTTTGCCTTTAGAGCCAGACCCGCACAAACTGTATTGGGGATTTGGAGGGTACTGTCAGACCCTTGTTGGCACGAGCCACTGAGAGGCTGATAACAGCAAGACCTCGCAAATAACAGCAAGGACTTTGTCGTAGCGGTAAGTGTACCGTCCTTGATCTAATGCCAGCTCCACATGTTAGCGAATGTTGGCAAATATTGCAAAGCGGAAGGTGGAAGCGAGTCGGCACCACTGTGATGAGAAAAATGTATGAGAAAGTGCGAGAGGATATAGTAGGCGATGCGGCCAATGTTGGCCAATGTGTGGAGCGGGCATGAGGCCACCTTGCAGCCAGCTAGAATATGTCTAGCTGTGCGAGGGGTATTGCTACAGAGGGGACATGAACTATCCTCAGAACAGCTCTAGCGAGCGAGGTTACTGGGGTCTGGGAGTGTATGCTGAAAGGCATTTAAAGACATGATATCTAATAAAATCCAAAGTATTTTATAGTATATCCAACCAATCGAAGATATACTGCAAATGGAAGGGATCGCAGTCTTGGATTCGGAGTCGGAATCATTTTGAAAATGCAGATCACACATCAACACCGCCAAGACAATCGCTTTCATTGTCGCAGTGGCAATTCACCAGAGTAGGCGTCTTTTCGTAGAGAAGACATATTGTGATTTATTATATTTATATTCTTATTTAATGATGATGTAATGTACAGAATGATGTAAAATAACGTTGGATTAGGCAGTTTTACTATTTTTAAATACTCGTTAACACGAAGTGATGTAAATTGTAATTTGACGCTCAGAATAGACAGGAATTAATGAAATAAATGAAAAACAAACCTTTTCAAGCCGTTGATCGCTTGTTCGCATTCGTGTGCAGTTTCAGCGATTGTTACTTTTGGTTCGATTGATACTGTTGAACCCATTTTGTGTTGATATTCTGGAAAATATTAATATTCTAGTAAACAATAACAAAAGAAGCGTGGAGAGGGAACTGACGGGACAAACGCCTACCCCGGAAAGCATATTGCCAAACCGTATGCTCTATAAAAAGCTAGCACCGGAAGACCCTCCAAAACAATACAGTTTGGCAGGTACAATAAACGATTATTTTGAGTAAAAAACTACAAATTTGCATACCATGTGTGACAATATTTTTTTAGTTTGTTTTTAAAAAGGTTAAAAAAAACTAACTTACCCTACCGCCATATAGGTGTTTACAAATTGTTTTAAAAAAAACTAACTTAACCCACAGAAATGTAGGTGTTAACTTCTTTAAATTCCTATATCTCACTTATTTATTGAGGTTGAATAAATATTACTGCAGTTTCTGAATGGTGAATATAGTAAGCTAAATATAAAACATCGACAGTGTAGAATTGTCCCTATTATACATTAATATAATTTTCTTTACAACTCTTTTTTATTTAAGACTTTCTTACTAAGAAAAAAAATGTAGTTTTGAGTAATTTTCTTTAAAAAATATATCCTTCCAAAAAATACTTTCAGCATTTTCTTCTATTTGCAAAGGTTTTGCATTTCCCCATTCTTTCTGATCCCAAAGATTCACGCTAAACATAGGTAACTACAAAACGAAGAATATATTTTTTTTAGCAAAATGAGCATATATTTTGAATGTCGAAATCATTTTTTGCTCAAAGTTCGCACACCTGTCGAAATAATATACTTACATCATTTTTTATTTTCTGTGCAAATGAATTTTTTTGTTAAAAAACGGAGAAAGCCGAGGGCACAAGAAAACACCCCCTTTAATCCGTCCAAATCTGTTTCCAGCTTGATTCAGAGTATCAGGAGATCATGTTTCAGGAGAAGGTATCAATACGATATTACGTACAACGGTGAGTTGTCACCTACAAGGGGGTTCCCAAAAGTGGCGGGACTGTTGTTGCAGCTTCAAGTTGGAGTGGGGAAACACACGGTCATTCCTACTTAGTATATATAGGTCCCTGTGAGTCAGTACGTCCAGCCCCATCTCCAAAGTATACCAAACAGTAGGTTTACTCTCGAGCTAAAGGACATTGCGGGAAGAGGATGCGAGGAATGTGGGCAGAGGGGTACGTCTTGACGAAAGCCTATGGTTAGCGTTACGCGCAGGTAAAGGCTGGCGCTTTTTTCAAACGTTTGCATATCCGCTTGGGCCGAGTAGCGGACATCTGGCGGCCATCACGAGCCCTTATGACTCTGACCTATTCGCTATGATTTCAATTTTGTTCTAAGAGAAGCTACTGTCTGTTGTACTGTGCCATCGCTGTGAATGGACTAAGAGTGGCGCAGTGTTATTCAAGCCTTGTTTTTTAACCTCTGCTAAATCGTGCGAAAATAACAATGAGTGTGTTTGAGGTTTTTCTTCCTGTTGAATAAAACTACAGTTCAGGCTTATGAAATGCTTAGAGAAGGCTTATTAGTGGTAGTCACTTCAAAAGGGTTCAAATGAGTGTTGAAGATGAACCTCGAGCCTTTCTTGGAAAACGTCCCTTACAACGAGCCACATCCCGGAAAATGTTTAAAAAATCAGAGAAAGATGAATTTCAAACCACAGGTGTCTATTAGGGTGCCTGTCAACGGATTTTGAGTTGTGATTTAGGGATGAGATGCGTTGCAGCAAAGTTTGTTCTAAGAGTGCCCCACACAGCTTTGAGTGTTCGTCGATATTTGGCTTCTCATGCTCGGGCCACACTGCCGGGACATGCCGTTAATTATCGCGATGATGGGCGTTTAATGTTGGTGTGGCCACCATTTATCGTGATAATTTTACAACAGCATTAACATTGCCGTTTGACGTTAGGCGATAGCTCGGGTGGCGGTACATCAAAGAGCTTAAAGCGAGAATTAATGTGTTGGAGCGGCCACTAGAAAATGCAATCTTGCAGCAAAATCTTCAATCTCGGTATTTGCAAGATTTAAGAGGTCAGTCTTGCAAGATCTCGGTATGATGACACCAATTTAATCATACGAAACCAATTTCCGACAGGAAACTATTATAACTTTAACTATTAAAAACAATCGGAACACTGCGTTATCAAATTATTACGTTACCCGCACGAAAACCATTGCGAATTGGCGAAGAAAATATGCCGCACTGCACGTTCCGTTCTCCGGTGACAAGTCCCTGGAGAATGGAACAGAGGTGTCATTATAGTGCCGGGAACACCTGGGATGTGACGGTGAGCACTGCGTAGGTTTGCGCCGTGGTGGCGCTTCTAAATGGTAATGAAATGTGCTGCTGCGTGATCTCGCAAATCTTACAAAATTAGTACAAGATCTTGGTATTTCGAGATCTCGGTATACCGAGATTGCATTCTTTAGCGGCCACACTACGTTTGCCATTGTGAACTGCGAGCGCAACGGGATCGCATGCGTTTGTATTCGGATTACCGATACATTAATATAAAGTTGACTAACGAGAAAGTCATTGTGTTTCTCGAAATTCTGCAAACAGATTCATGTTTGTGGGATCCGAGACACAAGTTACAAGAATCGAGCACTCCTCAACAGATACCAAATTTTGTATACGCGGCTAATTATTATAGCCCGTTATGTTTTATCATGGACATGGCTGCTGAGCCCAGGATTTGATCCCGACGAGGGGACTCCTCAACGGTCAACAGCACAGCACAGTCACAAAATTTTGTATACGCATTCAATTGTGATAGCCCGTTATATGTTTCATCATGACATGGCTGCTGCGCCCAGGGTTGGGGGATACTCCTCAACGGTCAACAACACAGAAACGAAATTTTGTAGACGCATTCAATTATGACATTCTAACTTTCATCATGACATGGATGCTGAGCCCAGGGTTGGCACCCGACGAGGAGACTTCTCAACGGTCAACAGCACAGAAAAAAATGTATATGCATTCAATCATGACAACCCGTTATTAGTTTCACCGCGACAGGGCTGCTGCACCCAGGGTTGGCTTCGAACCAGGGAACTCCTCAACGGTCAACAGCAAAAACACAAAATTTTGTGTAGCATTCAATTACGATAGCCCGTTCTGAGTTCCACTATGATATGGCTGCTGCAGCCAGGGTTGGCTCGGGACAAAGCATTTTAATAAAAGTTTGTTTTTAAAAATGTGTTTTTACTATTAACTTATTTCTTTATTCGGTAATGATAAAATATATTCATATAATAAAAATGTACACTCATGAAATACAGTGTAGTAGCATCAACGTCCATCTTGTCTGAAATTCAAGGAACATTAACCGCACGAAACCGCCTTCGCATGCAAAAAACGCGCCGCAACTTTTTGATTGATTTTGTAAATAAATCGTGTTGACTGACAATATCGTGTATGCATGAATTCCATCTTGTTATATAGTAATCAATCTTGTTAGTCGTGTATATTTCGGGCCAGCCGAAATAGTTAAGATCTGTCAAACGATGCAAAATGCCTCCGACGTCAGACAAATTAACGCCAATTTTATTGCCAAGAATGGATGTTGACATTGAACGTTCAAAAGTGACCACTCAAATAACGCGTCAATATTTATCGCAGCATTATCACAATGATGGGCATTGACGTTTCCCGTTAGGTGTGGCCGCAGCATCAGAAATGGACTGTCATTCCCCGCACCCTACTCACCCGACTTGGCTCCTTCCATCTTCTGTTGGTACTGGTGTTAAAAAACCGATTTAGAACTGGTAAAGGTATAGGAACCTCTTCTAGATTGTTGATTTTTTAACGTCACCAGACTATATTCACCACACTGTTTCCGAATATGCAATAATCTTTATTCGGTCTCAATAAATAAGCGTGATATAGGTATTCAAAGAAGCGCCAAACCCATACATTTAGGTAGGTTAAGTTAAGTTTTTTTTTAAGTTCAAGTTTTTTATAATGCATAAACACCTATTTGGCGGCAGGTTAGATTACTTTTTTGCCCCTTAAAAAGTGAGTTTAAAAAAACCTTTTTTAAACAATGTAAATTTAGTCTTGAGTTTTACGCGTCCGAAGCTTTTTTCTTTCATATTTAGCATTAGAATGATCGAATCTAGTAGTATTTCTTCATTTTTCAATTTTTGAGAAAGGTTGCTATACTGCAATAATTCCCTGGTAAATACCGTATTTTCCAGGAACGTAATAAATACCATATTTTCCAACTGATTTAGCATTACAATGATCGAATTTAGTTTGTGCTTTTATTTGATAAATGAAAAAGATGGAATTATTGTGATATTGGTACTGGTCTATTTTTCACAAAAAAAAACACGCAACTAAATTCGATCATTTTTCAAATTTGTGCAATAACTTTATAATTACTCACAAAAGTACGGCGCAAAGACGAGAAACAAGCACACCCAAAGCACATCCGGAGCACACCCAGAGGAAGCACAGAACATATGATCACTGAGCATATGATCAGTGCACAGAACAACAGACTTATTAGCACAAAGTTATGCTTATTAGGGAACTGAACAACCCACAAACTTAAGAACAACCCAAGAACAAACGTGGAACAAACCACAAAGCGACACAGAGAAAATCACACGCGGCGGCGGAAGTAAAATTATCTGTCAGTTCAGTTTCACTGATCATATAGTTTTATAAACGAAAAAATACCACAAGCCTAGAACAAAAAATACTACTTAGTTTTGAAATGGCCAAAAACACTACTGACATACCATCAGGAAGTATTTTTAATTGAATATAGTGTACTTTTGTACACTAATGTGAATATAGTGTACTACTTTGCATATATTTTACATATACTTTGTTTATATTTCCGATTTTTTTGTATAGGTATATTTCGGATTATTGAGAAATACGGAATTATTGCAGTATAGAAAACTATTTCAAAATCGAAAAAATTAAGAAATACTACTTGTAAATGTACATTGTACATGTAAATTGTTGTAACATTGTACATGTACATTGTTGTAAATGTTATTGTGTTGTAAATGTACATTGTACATATACATGTACATTGTACATGTACATTGTACATTGCACAATGTACATTGTTACTTAGAAATGTACATTGTAATGCTAAATGTGAAATAAAAAAAGCTTCGGACGCGAAAACATTCTAGACAAAAAAAAAGAAATTTAAATACAAAAAAAAGTGATTTTAAAGTCAGTTTTTAAGATTGTTTTAAAAATAGCTAATCTAACCTACCGCCACTTGTGTGTTTATTTACCTATTATTTTAAAAAATCTAACCTAACCTACCGAAATGTTGACGCTTTTTTAATGCCTCTATCTCGCTTATTTATTGAGACGGAATAAATATTATTGGAATCAGCGTGGTGAATATAGTCGGGGAACGTTAAAAAATCAACAATGCAGATAAGGTTCCTATAATGCAATAATACCGGAAATACAATTTTAACAAAACATTATATATTTAATTAAAAAAATACAAAATACAATATACTACCACCCCTAAAAAAAAGACTACACCCCTAAAAAAGAAGAATATGAAAATCCCGTGTATCGGTTAGTATTTCTATATTTTACTTCGAAGTCTTTTAGCGCCGCCGCCCCGCAAGCCAAGGCGCTCTAAGGTAACCCGCGCACTACGATGTGTTTTATTTCCAGAGAATTTCCGGACATATACGCACATGAACCGCGCGCACTACGGAAAAAAATATGTGGATTTTTGCAGACCTTTTGCAGTGGGAGACCGAAAAGTGAGTGACAGGATTGCCAATACAAAAAATCGTAATGGAAATGTACTTTATTTTCAAATAATATATCAAAGGAGGCGTAATTTCCTTTTTTAAAAATCATATTTTAATTTTATTTTTTAAATAAAAAATATTTTATAATAAAGAAAAAAGTGAGAAAATTACTAGATGTTGCTGTCACTGCTTGCTCTTTACGGTTCATTTAATGACATGAAATGAAACGATATCCTGGAAATGATTTATTACGAAATATATAAAAAACATATTTGGATTATTGAACATTATGTTTAAGTTTCTGAAGAAAAAATTATTTAAGCGCTGCCAGGGCAGTGCCGCAACAAAAATGCGGTGTTTACCATTCGGCGTAGAAAGTGTACCGCATCACAGTGCGCGCCTGGCCAAAAACCAAAGCGTAACAAAATAGAGAACGGGAGTGCGAAGGCTGGCTGTGAGTTAATGCGTTCACCGAATAGAAAAAGATAGGTGCATATGAGATTCCCTCTATCCTTGTCTAGTTGTACATGCGCGTTTATCCATAACATAGCAGACTTACTACCTATGGCGTCGAAGCGTTGCCATAGTGATATATACACGTTGCAACAGTGATATATGTACGTGTCTCCGTGAATGCACGACTAGACAAGGATGGAGGGGGTACTATATGCTGCTGTCTCTTTCTATTCGGCTGAGGCATTCTCAGGCTGGTCACGGGGTCTAGTTACTTATATGACTCTGCCTAAAACACTTTTCTCAACGTTCTGCAGGGCCCGATTTAGGGTCCTTCTCGCCCTAGGCTTAGATTTTCGTAGCGCCCCTAGCCCCTAGCCAACACTGAGGAATATTATTTCGGAAACATTTGTTTGTAATAAATTAATAATTTTTTTTATAAAAAAACACAAAGTCGAATTGAGAACCTCCTCCTATTTTTGAAGTCGGTTAAAAATGGAGGTAAGGATGAAATGCAAACGCATTGTTCTTCAGTTAATTAGTCTTTCTTCAGTTTCAAAGACAGTAGACACTATATCATACCTACAAGAAATATTAAGATAAGTACATACAAACATTTTAATAAACATTGTGGGTACCTTTATAAAAAACACTTAAATAAACATTGAAAATTTTCATTTAATGTTACAAGAACAATCCAAGTTACAATATGAATATGTGTATACACATGCCGTGAAAGTGAATACCTATATATAGACATCACATAAAATTTAGTTTTTCTTGATGCAGCGAATTTTTCTATAATATTATCGAAAGTTAAATTCTGTAGGAAATCACTCTCAATGAATAAAAGTGCTAAAGCGTCAAGTTTTTCTTGGCGTAAGGTAGATCGTAAGTAGTTTTTTATTCTTTTTAAACCCGAAAATGATCTTTCACCACTGCAATTCGTTATATCCATGGAAAAGAAAATTCGCAGAACGATCTCTACGTTACATTGACTTGACATTACAACTTTTTAACAATGCCAATAGTTTTTTCGGTTCAGATTCCTGTGTCCCTACTTTGTTATCATGTTTTATATTATCTTTCAAAAATTGTGCTAAATGCGCACTCTTCAGGAAACACATCTTCCAAATCCGTGTTATAAATTTGCAGTAGTGTTGTGATTTACTTGTTATCTGATCTTTTGTCATATTAATTAGGTTCCACATAAATCCAAACTGAGCATGTAATTTTCTGTAAATCGCTAGGCTATTCTCCAAATTAATTTTAAGACAATCTATGGCAATGAAATATTGCTCCACTATAAAGGACTGCCTTCCGTTAAATTGTGTTTAGGTAACCCCCAATAGTTTCATCGAAAGGAACTTTCGGTTTCTTTTGCGTTTTCATGTCTTTTTGATACATATCCGAGCCACACATTTGTTTGGCCTCAGTTTCAAATCTTTCAAATTCCCTTTCGTCACGAAGCATATTCAAGAATGATTCTAATTAACTATACAAGCAAACAACATTAGAGAACTCTGTATCTATTCCTTGTAGTTTTTTACTTACCTCTTGATGTTCACCAGTATACTGTTTCAAAAACATATCATTAGAGTAATTTCAAAGAGTTTAACTTTATCCACCATGGATTTAGCTTCTAACTTAACATCCTTCGCTTGGCGTTCATCGCTGCTTATCTATATGACCTCATGGTAAGACTTGTACAAAGCTTTACTCGCGTCAGCACGGGCACTCCATCGAGTTCTAGATAACGTTTTCAGAACAAGGAAATCTTTTTCTAATTTATTTAATAACATTTCCCATCTAATCGTTGTGTCAGCAGTGTGTAAGTCTCAAATAATTTGTAAATGCAATGTTGGTTGAGTGAGGCGGCGATAGCGCGCGTGCGGAGGCCCTACATGCGCCCCTAAAATCCTAGCGCCCTAGGCTATAGCCTAATTAGCCTATTGGTAAATCGGGCCCTGACGTTCTGTGTCATATATGTACACGTAGATCCGGATTAATGACAAAATCATGTCTTTACGTACACGATAACTCAAGAATGCGTGTCAGATTTGATAAATTTTTTGGCCGAACTGTTTTTTTCGTCAACGAAAAGAGCTGATAAAGAGTTAGATTAGATGTTCAGCATCTTATCACCCAGGGAGTATTTTAGGGGGAGTATAACAAGGGGAAGAAAGGCCACTCCGGTTAACTAAATAAGCGTATGAACACGGTACCAAGTTAATAATACCTAGGGCGTTTGATAAGGCCAGCCGCGCACTGCGGTGCGGTGCGTTGCGGTAAGTTATGGAAAAAACATCGAATTTGTGTAGACCGCGCAATACGGTGGAAATTACGAACTTATTAGTCATTCTTTGTCTATTGCACGTCTCTGTCGTCGATCTGCGGAATAAATTCCGCAGTGGGCGGGGTTGGTTCTATACAGAGTAAGTTTTTAATTTGTTACATCCTTAAAAACTTTTTATTAAAAAAATAAAACAAACAAAAACAATATATATTTTTTTAATTTTGAAAATTTTCGTTTTGAAAAAATAGTATAAAGAGTTAAGCGCGTTGCGATATCTATCGGTAGGTGAAATAACGCGTATAAAGTTTATTCCCGATAGTTTACCTATTGCTAGATGGCGCAGCGCGCTCAACGCTTGTCAAACTTTTATTTATCAGTCAAGTTTATCAAATATTTTTTCTTCCAAATAATTTAGTCAAAAGTTGATTACATGATTTTACTGATTCATCCACTTCAAGGATGTCACTAATTAAAAACTCAACCTGTATACCTCCATAGTATGGAAAAACACGCCCGGTGACGCCCCGCAGACAATCTGCCGCAATCCACAGAATTTAAATCAGGGTCGATTTTTTTCCGTAATGCGTGCGCTTCAATGTGATTCATAGAAAATCTGTAAACTATGGAATCACATGGTAGCTCGCGCACTGCGGAAAAAAATTCGTCCGGATTTAAATTCTGTGGATTTCTACAGGTTTTCTGCCGTGCGTCGCCGGATTTATTTTTCAGTACTGAGTTTTCAAAGTCGAAAGATAATACGTTTTTTTTTTTAAAAAAAGTATAAAAAGCGCTGAGCACGATGCGCCATCCAGCCGTAGGTAAAATATCGCTAACATCGTTTATTAGCTATATTTTACCTACCGATAGATGGCGCAACGCGCTCAAACGCTCAGTATACTTTTATTTAACAGTCAAGTTCTTCACATTTACAAATTAAAAAAAAAAAACAAAAATCAATTTTTCAAAACAATTTTTTTTTTGCTTTTTCTCGAAAAAAATAATAATAGTTATTCAGTTGCTCGTACTGATTCACCCCCTGAAGGATGCCCGTTAATAAAAACTTATCCCCTATATACGAGACTTGCGTCAGCGTAAACAACGAGTGACAAAAAGGATCAGTGACAAAAAGTCTGGAAATTCCACCGCAGTGCATGTAGTAGGTACCACATAAATGCAATTTTTTCAGTGCGGCTTGAAAAACGTACCGCAACGCACCGCACCGCAGTGAGCGCCTTGCCTGATAGGTTACATCTTCGCCCATTACATTTGCTAATTATATTCAATTAAAACTCATATATTTTAAAAATATTTCTTTAATGACCAAAATTATTACATAATACCACCGGTGAAATTTAATGGCGTCATAAAATACCAAAAATACCACAATTGGCTACATTGCTGCTATAGAACAATGACCTGAAATTTGAATGAAGGGGAAGTCCCGTCACAAATCTTTCATGATTGGGTCCCATCAAACTTGCAGAAGGCAGATTTGCAGACGGCAATCTTGCAGACGGCATTCTTGCAGGCGGCAGTTTTGCAGAAGGCAATCTTGCAGAAGGCAGTTTTGCAAATGTCAAACTAACGTTTCGAGGGTCGGCAGTTTTGCAGACGGCATTTTTGCAGAAAATGAAGTTAGAAGCAAAACATCGTATTTATGGGGGGCGCCAGTTTTGCATGCGGCAAACTTGCACAAATGTCACTTTTGACAGCTCCAAATTTGTTGAGGGCAGATTTGCAGGAGGCAACCTTGCAGGCGGCAACCTTGCAGGCGGCAACCTTCAGTACAGTTTTTAAGTTTTTCTGTTAGGTTAGGTTAGGTTAGGTTTTTCTTTCCCTAAAATCGAAGTGACATTAATTACCGGCATTCTTGTAGTGGATGACTTTTATACATCAAACTAAACATTAAAAAAAATGTTTTAAGTTTTTCTGTTAGGTTAGGTTAGGTTCTCGAAACGTCAGTTTGACATTTGCAAAACTGCCTTCTGCAAGATTGCCTTCTGCAAAACTGCCGCCTGCAAGAATGCCGTCTGCAAGATTGCCGTCTGCAAGATTGCCGTCTGCAAATTTGCCTTCTGCAAGTTTGATGGGACCCGTATTTATCGTATATAATTTAGTGTTACCAGAGTAGAAATCGACAAAAGCCGCGTTTTCATATGTCAGGGTAGGGAAACCAGTCCACTTCTTTGAGTGTCCTCTCCATCGCGGATCTCAGCAATCAACTTTCGATTTTAGGGAAAGAAAAACCTAACCTAACGTAACCTAACAGAAAAACTTAAAACATTTTTTTTAATGTTTAGTTTGATGTACTGAATCATCCACTACAAGGATGCCGGTAATTAATGTCACTTCGATTTTAGGGAAAGAAAAACCTAACCTAACCTAACCTAACAGAAAAACATAAAACATTTTTTTTAATGTTTAGTTTGATGTACTGAATCATCCACTACAAGGATGCCGGTAATTAAATGTGGAGAGGTAAAAATATTCACCACTTTAATTTACCCTGACATGTTAATTTGCTACTTCTTTTTCTAAATTTAAAATTAATAACATATGACCGCTTTACTGCTTTATTTTTGGTTTGTAAAATAATATAAAATTATTTTATTCGTGTAATCATGTCCTAATGCGCCATTCTCAAACGTTGCTAACTTCGGGTTTTAAATCAATATCAATAAATCAATATCAATAATGAATGGGGGGCGCCAGTTTTGCATGCGGCAATTTTGCACAAATGTCACTTTTGACAGGTCCAAATTTGTTGAGGGCAGATTTGCAGGAGGCAACCTTGCAGGAAGCAACCTTGCAGGCGGCAACCTTCAGTACAGTTTTTAAGTTTTTCTGTTAGGTTAGGTTAGGTTTTTCTTTCCCTAAAATCGAAGTGACATTAATTACCGGCATCCTTGTAGTGGATGACTTTTATACATCAAACTAAACATTAAAAAAAATGTTTTAAGTTTTTCTGTTAGGTTAGGTTAGGTTATTTTGACATTTGCAAAACTGCCTTCTGCAAGATTGCCTTCTGCAAAACTGCCGCCTGCAACAATGCCGTCTGCAAGATTGCCGTCTGCAAATTTGCCTTCTGCAAGTTTGATGGGACCCTAATGAATACGTCCTTCACTGAAATCTTAAGTCTCGGTTTTAAGTTATTCTTAAATAGTCAATGTAGTATTATATACTTATAATAATAAATCCACGAAAATAAAACAAAAACCGTTTGGTTCGAACGAAACCGAAATGGATTCCATAGCTGCTGCTCAGGGATTGGCAAACTGAATAATAGGCGAGGCTACATAGCTATAATCTACTGACTGGAGCAGGAGAATATCGCGGAGTTAAAAATTTGCCTTTTAAAAAAACACTACTAGATTCGATCATTTTAATACCTACAAAATGTGATAGAAAAAAAGCCTCAGATGCACAACATTTTGATTTAAAAAAAACATATTATTATTATTATTATTATTTATTCTCGACAGGCAGCTTTGCTGATACGTCCAGATCAGATCTTGTAAAGCTAAGCAATATTAACAATATAATATAAACAATATTAACAAGTTTTTAGGTACAAATCGAGTCTGTTTTTAAATTGATTGACAGAGATTGCACTAATCACTTCAAATGGTAGTTTATTCCACATGTCCACCACTCTATTTGGCAAAACGTTCTTAAGAGGATTAGATTTAAATTTTCATAATTCCTATTCTTCAGGCCCACTGGCATTTTGGTTGCCCTTCGCTGTACCTTTTCCAGGATATCTACATCTTTGCAAAAGTAAGGGTTCCAGATCTGATAGCCATACTCAAGAATAGGTCTCACATATGCCTTGTAGATCTTGATAAAAACCTCTATTGATAGATGTTGGAAAGCCTTCCTTATTAGATAGAGAATAGAGTTGGCTCTTTTAGTAATTGCAATTATGTGTTTCTCCCATTTGAGATCATCAGTAATTGTTATTCCAAGATCTTTTTGTTGCTTGACTGCTTCTAGTTGGGCGTTTGCCAGAAAATATTGTTTGTTGGGGTTGCTTTTCCCGATATGAAGCACTACACATTTCTCAACGTTTAAGGTAAGCAACCAATCTTCCGTCCACGCTTTGATCTTGTCAAGATCTTGCTGAAGCTGTCCACTGCATAGAATAGGATTGGCAAAGAATTTTGTGTCATCGGCAAAGTAGCTGCTCTGCGATGTGATTGAGGCTTGAAGATCCGTAATATACAAGGTGAACAAAACTGGACCCAGCACTGACCCTTGGGGTACACCACTGGATACAGTGAAATGTTCAGATTTAAAGTCGCCTACTTTCACTTGGAAGGTGCGACCAGTTAAGAAGTCTGATATCCAACTTAAAATTTTCCCTCGAATTCCGAGATGTTCAAGTTTTTGCAAAAGTCTTCTTACAGGAACTCTGTCGAAGGCCTTTTCGAAGTCGAGATATATAACATCTGTCGGTATACCCCCATCCCAGTTCTCAGTCTAGCGGTTGAGACAAAGAAGTAAGTTGGTGACAGTGGAGCGCCCGGGAATGAAACCATGCTGTTCACTTGGTACAATTTTGTTTTGCGATATATTTACATACAAAAGAAAAAAATATTGCTAACAACCTACCGAAATGTATGGGTTTTACGCTTCTTTGAATGCCTATATCTCGCTTATTTATTGAGTCCAAATAAATAAGCTAATTATTGAGTCTAAATTAAAAAAAAAAGATTATTGCAGTTTAGGAATAGGCCAGTGATGTTAAAAAATCAACAATGTAGTACTGCATTTACCAGATAATTTCTTTTCTACAAACAAATGTTGCTTGTAAGAACTTGCCTATTTCAACACATTTTAGGAATTTGTATAAATGGTACCTGCGCCACTAATTTTGTTTTGCAAACAGAACTTTTCTCACTTTCATACAAATCTACAATATGCTAAAACGAGGCTTGTTTTGTAATGTCGTTGTCTTCAAAGTCAGTGAACATAAATGATATATCATGTAACGAAATTTAATATTTATCTAGTTATTTTAATATTTTTAAACAGGTTGACAGTGTCATTTAAAACATATTTTTTTCAGTAGGTAATGTAATGTGGATGTTGACTTTCAAACTATCTCCATTTGACAGCAATCGGTACATTTTTTACACGACTGCCCAATAAAAAGGAGCGTAATGTGTTCAGAATTCATATTATATGTTTTCCGTTTCTTCATTCCACCATAGCTTCTAAAAGCTTAAACCGATTTAGAAGTGTGTGGTATTGTTAGAATCGTAATGTCATTCCGAGTGACATGGGGTATCTTAACTATCCAAATATCAAGTAAATAGTTGTATAAATGTCCAAATCTCTAAATGTCAATAAAAATTAACACAAATATATTGTGTTTAGTATCAAATGCAAGGCCTGGATAATTGAATTCTGAAAATATATATGTATCTATATGGATAAATACATAAACCACAAATATTTAATAAAAACCCATTTCATTACTTGAGCACGGAGGGCAACTGACTGAGTGGGGCAACGGCGGCGCGCAATAGTTTTGAGTTATCTGCCGCGGGGTGTCCAGCCCTGCGATGTCACACTCTGAAAGCCGGGCTAGTAGCATAGTAGATATATGAGCTAAAGCAGTATGGCAACTACGTACAAACGATCGAAACGAACACACTCACACAGACTTAAAATTTTGAGTCTCTGCTGTTGACCGTTAAGGAGTCCCCTCATCGGAAGCCAAGCCATGGTTCATCAGCTATGTCATGATGGAACAACGGAAGGGGCTTTCATAATTGAATGCGTATACAAAATGTTGGGTCTCGGCTGTTGACCGTTGAGGAGTTTCCTCATTGGAAGCCAACCCAGGGTACATCAGCCATGTCATGGTGGAACTTAGAAGGGGCTATTATAATTGAATGCGACATCAGCCATGTCACGGTGGAACTTAGAAGGGGCTATTATAATTGAATGCGAATACAACATTTTGGGTCTCTGCTGTTGACCGTTGAGGAGTTCCCTCATCGGGAGCCAATCCAGGATTCATCAACCATGACATGGTGGAACATGGAAGGAGCTATTATAATTGAATGCGTATACAAAATTTTGGGTCTCTGCTGTTGACCGTTGAGGAGTTCCCTCGTTGGGAGCCAACCCAGGGTACATCGGCCATCTAATGTTGAAACTTGGAAGTTGCTATCATAATTGAATGCGTACACAAAATTGTGTGTCTGTGCTGTTGACAGTGGAAAAGTATCCTCGTCAGGATACTTTATATATCTTGGCTGTAAAATCAGGTCATGATCATGCCATAAAAATGCATTGTCATCGAAACTGTACCCCAAATAAATGATTTTATTAATAATTAAAAATAACTTATCATTTTTACAAAAAATAAAGATGACAACCCTAGCGCTCCAATGGAGAGTAGGTATTTATTTCAACAAATGGGCTTAGTTTCCATACTGCTTTAGCTCATATATCTACTGTGTTAATAGGCCAGGCTTATGCTAGCAGTACACTCTCGTCGAGTGTTGTCGCCGAGACATTTGCCGAGACGCCGAGAGCCGAGGTGGGCAAAGTTCACTCTCGCCCAACGTCCAATGACTCGCCCAATGTCCCTCGAGGCGATACATTTGCCGAGAGGGCAGGTAACCAAGTGGTGCAAAGTAGGTACACTCTCGCCTCTCGGCTTGTCATTAATATCGTCCGAGAGAGCGATTCATCAAGAAGTGGTTTACATTTTTGCTGAACTACTAGCACTTGCAGTAATGGAAGTTTTTTTTATTTTTATGTTGCGGATGAGTAGGGTCCCATATACATGGTTTACCCTGATAAACTTCAAAAAACTTAAGATGAAAATCGTTTGAACTGTCCATTTCAATATTAATATATTAATTGAGAGTAAAAGAGAACACAACGCAACACAAGAGAAAAAATAAACTACGTAGACACGAGGCTGGCGAGAGTGAACTGGGGGTCTTTATGGCTCTCGGTCTCGCCCCGCGTTTCTTTTGACTCGTGCAAAAAACCGACATTCAAGCGAGCGCCACGAGGCGAGGCGAGACTTGCCGAGGGAGGAACGGGGGACCGAGACATGCCCAGTACATTCTCGCATCAGTTAGGCGAGGCGAGGCAGCCGAGGGCGCACGAGACAGGCCAACGCGAGGCGAGAGCTACAGTACACACTCGATCTCGCATGTCTCGGCGAGAGTGTACTGGAGGCATTACATGAAGCCCCGCTCGTCGGGACTTTGACAAGGCCCGTCGGAATGACTCACAGTATGCGCAATCGTCTTTAAGCAGTGAGATGAAGGTGACGGTCAACGGAGACGTAGCGGAGCTTCCGTAAATTGAATATTTGTTTCGAGAAATATTGTTTCAACGAAGAACTTTATTCTTTAACGAATGTGCTTTTTAGCGAAAAAAAAAGGTTTTTTAATAATTATAAATGCAGTCGTTCTCTTTTTGTAATGGCAGTTGTGTTTTTATTTCTTTAAATTATGTTTCTTGTTTATTTAATATATTGTCTGTCTTATCGCTGCTACTCTGAGAACAAATAACTGAACAAACTGTATAGTCCAAGCAGCGACAAAAAAGTGCAAGAGTTTTGTAAAAGCTGATACTTTCAGATCAGACAGTATTTTGGGCATAAAATGCTAGGGTAGAGTCAGCAAGCAATACTTCGGGACACCTGGCGCTGGCGTAGGTACTAGGAACCTTAATTTATTAGTGCCCCCAAAGTATTTTTGAAAAGCTGAAAATTCATCAGTAGACAGTATATGCAATACAGAACTCGAAACAAATGGCCAGACTGCTTAACAATGGAATGCGTGGCGTCAGCATTACTTCATACATGTCACAAAAATATAGTCCATTATATTGCGCGGCACATTGATGCGTAAGAGTTACCGGCAAATACGATTTGCAGGGACTTCATTTTTGTGCATCATTGTCTTACTTCACAATGCGCAATCGTCTAAGCACTGGATGTTTATAGAGTTAACCCTTTAATGGGGCCGTACGGATTTTGTTTCAGCGAATATTGTTTCAACAAAGAACTTAAGTTTCTAAAAAACGTGGTTTTAGCGCAAATAAATCGTTTCTAATATTATAAATACAATAGTTAACTTTTTGTAACGGCAGTCGAGGTTTTTAAATAGATCGCACATAGATCGCAGAGATATACATAACCTCAAATCGGTTTTGGACCAAGTGTGTTGAAGTCGATGGAGATTATGTAGAAAAATATATTAATTTTTAGCTGAAAATCGCAGTCTTTTGTTGTCAGGCCTAGAACTTTTCACTTTACCGACGAATTTATACTACATATATTCGACTGTTTCCATAGTAAAAAATGGATTTTTTTCTACCACACTCGTGGCAAAGATTAATATAATAATATACCAAGCGCTTTTACATTAAAAATCTGTGTCTAACCCATATGCTTGCATATGGTTAGGCGTTCATTAAAAAAAAAACAAACATGCCGTTGAATTTTTTGAAGTATTATTAGATCATTAGATACAGCAGTAGTACTGCACATGTTTGCATAGTAGACAGGAATTAATCCTACAATGTAACTCAATTAAGACAATGTTAAGTCCAGGCATGGTTTGATTTTTTAACTAAATACATAATACGCAAACTAGGTACCTACATAGGTGCGTAAAAAGAAACTGAAAACATAACAAGCTAAAAAGAAATAAAATAACATAAGGGGTGGGAGAGGGAAAATCCAGGAGAAAAATTCGCCATCGCCATTTAATAATGTTTATTTTATTAACAGCGTTTTGTATACAATAGAATAGAAAGTACCCCCCCGTATAAAACTCCTCTCCTACCCATAAAAGATGTGCCCGTACTATCTACGATCTACATATTCATCGCAATATCCAAAAATCGTCATCCAATTGTTAGCGTTCAGTGTTTGTGGCCACAGCAGCGATGCCAGATTTTTGAAACTGCTGACGGCAAACTGAGAAACAAAAAGAGAAAATCAGTTAGGGCCATACAATAATATTTCTAAGAAATTGTTCACTACTACCCTCCAAGCGGTATTAAATTGTTTACAATGGAAAGGACGGTGTTTCAGTGTCAGTATGGAGAAGACATCTTGTATCTAAGATTTGCAGCTGGCAGAGACAATGCAGGAACTTTCAGTAATACTAAATAGCTTCGGCGACACTTCACAGCAAGTAGGATGGCGGGTAAACATGTACAAAACCAAGAAACATACCGGTCACCTCCCGTGTCTATATATATGCGTTCTCTATGACTAGTTAAGTTAGTTTTTCTGGGCTATTCCCGCACTTGGCCTCTTGATTGGGCCGTTGTGCGTGGCTCATGTTTCTATTTATGTTACTCCAGCCAACCCAGGCTGTCCCAGAAGGTTAGCGGCCTGTTTGGGTTGCTACAGGACTCCGGGACAGATGCTGGAGATTGTAGTATTCTTGCCCGTTGCTCTGCCACGCCCCTGCATTCCATGAGCACATGCTGTGGCGTTTCTTCTTCCTCCATGCATCCTCTGCATATAGGGCTGTCTGTCACACCTATGGTAAACAGGTGTTTGTTTAGGGGACAGTGGCCTGTCATAGTACCTATAACTTTACGGATTTTGTCCCTTTTTAATCTGGTAAGGTTGCGGGCAAGTTTTTTAGACGCGTCCGGAACCGCGTTCTTTGTTTGCCTGCATCCTGCGTTTTTTTTCCATTCTGGTAGGTTTCGTCGGTGTTCTTGCGTAGCCATGTTTTTATTTGGGCCTGGGGTATGTGTATGGGGTTATTTCTCTATGACTATCAATAAAGCGTAAGGGCAATCTTTGCAAGTGTGCTGTTTGAATTTAAAAAATGTAAACCGTCTGATCTTTATGTTTATGCAGAAAAGGGACAAACAAAAAATGTAGTCAATTCACTATTTTTAAAAAACTTTACAATAAAAAAATATTCTCTGGGAAAAACTTCTTTTTTTCATTCTTTCTTTTTATTCCACACAGCTACAGCAACGCAAGGCAGGGTATTAAAGGGGAAGAGCTTGATTTAGAATAAAAATATTTTTGAAATAGTAAAAGAACTATTTTTGAGATATTGAATTGCAAATGTTTCTACCGCTGTAGAAATAACAGTATCTGCTTGCGCCGATAAAAGGCGTAATTTTGCCTGAAACAACAAAAAAATATAAGATATTAATTTTTACATATGTTTTGTAGATGAACTAAAAAAGTAACTAAAACTTATCACTTTTATAATTTTTCAACGATTTAAAGAAATAAAATCGATTTTCGCCCCAAAATTTTGTATTTTAGTAAACTTAAATTTTTTTTTTTTTTGGAACAACTCGACCCGTCAAGTAGTTTTTTTTTATCACCGGCTCAAAACTGAAAAAGTTTTGAGGAAAACGCATTTAAAGTTTTGTTTAAAAAAAAAGTTGTGTTTTTTACACTTACAGCAATCTGAAACTATTAGCTATTCCATAGGTAAGATTCATAAATAGTTTTCAACTTTAAATTTTTAAAAAACGTGATAAAACATGTTTTTTTTTCATTGTCTAAACCAGTCTAAACCCGTTAAATTGAATGATGTGATTTCTCAGTTAATCTTCCTTTGCTAGAATACTGTTATTTACTTATCCTTTTATTTCATATCAGAATAAGCCACAGTGAAACGTGGCCGGGTTTAGCTAGTATAATATAATAATAACCTGAGCATTCATTGCGGCATATTTGACCCGATTAGCGGAGAGAGAAGGAGCTTCCCAATTGATCGCACTAACAGTCCAGTCCTTCTCAAGTGCTGCCAAAACCACAAATCTCCAGACACGATTCGCCAGTCCATCCAGATTCGGGGCATATTTCTCGACAAGGAATCGCAGATCCAAGGCCCCATACACTGTAATATCATAGTCTTCCAGAAGCTTCTGTGCTTTATCAACAGGAGTTACACCCACTTTTAAAATGGAATCAGTCCGGAGAATTTGCTGTGAAAAATAATAAACAAAATATTATTACAATGACGGTTTCGATCAAGAAAACAATGGACCGATAAAAAGAGATCGAACCGACCAGCCACTTCGTAATACCAGCCAAATCGTAAAATATGAAGTGCAATTCTCTTTCTTTATATATACATAACAATATGAATCTCTTTATCTTATTATACAAGGCTTGTCCCAAAAGTAGTCTCCATAATTATAAAAAATCGAGGAAGAGCTTTATTAAAAAAAAATGACATGATTACATCGAGTATTTAAACACTATTTTTTTACATAATCGCCGTTCATATAAACCCCTCAAATGTGAGGCGTCCCTTAAGGGATGCCTTGGCAAAATGTATACAAAATGTATATAAATTTATATAAATATAAATATAAATGTAAATGTGCGCCGCTTTATAGTAATCCGCTCTATAGTAATGCTATAGCTCTATAGTAAACCCCGCTCTATGTAAATGTAAATGTAAATGTAAATATAAATTTATATACATTTTGCCGTAGGCAACCCGAGCTAATCGCCATTCATTTGTGGGGTTAAGGCATTTTTGTAGTCGATCTGGAAGCTTTTGTATGCCAGCATCATATAACCCTCCATCCACCTCTTTTTCCAAGTAGTCCTTCACTGCAGTCTTTACTTATTCGTCTGAATTCAGCCTTTTCCCACCCATATGTTTCTTTAGGTTGATGAACAAGTGATAGTTCGATGGGGCAAGGTCTGGGTTGTAGAGGGGTGGGGGAAAAAGTCCCAACCGAACTTATACAAAAGCGCTTTTGTGTCGGATGCCTCGTGAGGTGGAGCCGTATCATGCAAAAGACTCTTTTCGTTAGAATTCCATGTCATCAGTTTTTTATGGCTTGTGTTACGCTAGCAGCCGATACAGCCTCACAGAACACAACGGAACGACGAATTAGATAATAGATGAAATAATTAAGTAATGAAGTAATTAGCAAATAACTCAATTGCGCGACTGATTGCACAAAGAGATAGAATAAGTAACAATCACGTAAATGCATTTCATGCACAGTCGCATTAAATACTATATAGATATATATTCGATATAATCATAGTATAACATTTAGGACGACGGACGTCATCTTCATCATTTAGAATACACAAGAAAACATTTTGTTTAATTATTCATAACGCAGAAGCAATAGCGGATGCAGTCTATCGAAAGCTTCGAATCACTGGGAGATGCGAGGTAGATTTTTTAGGCGAAGCCATTTTGTAAGAACGTATTAATGAGCAAGGAATTGTTAACGCATCGACCAAATAAAAGGGCCCCCACCTTTGAGGAGGCAGCCATTATTAGTAGAATCATACGGAAGTCGAGACGTCTTGACTCCCATTTAGACTAGTTAGATTAATTAAAGCTAAGTGCAACTTTTGGAATAAAGTAAAATTATATTTTTTTGCCTTTAATAATTGGCGAAACCTAAAACTTGATGCATTTTTATAAGCTTCTCACAGGTGGTCCCAGTTAGCATAAATTCGATGAGAATGACCCCTTTCCTGTCCCAGAAGACAGTAGTCATATTTTTTCTGGCAGATTGCGCAACTTTAAATTTCTAATTTTTGGGGGGAAATTAATTCCTCCACTCCATTGACTGTTGTTTTGATTCTTGCGTGAAGTGGTAGACCTACGTTTCCTCCCCTGTCACTATTGAGTCCAAAAATGCCGCTCCTTCTTCAGCGAACAGCTCCGAAACCTCGCGGGAACTTTTGATGCGTTGGCGTCTGTGAAGGAGGACGCTGACGACGTTGACACGCTCATCTTGTTTACAAAATCACGAAGGTACTAAACGTCCGATCCGGCCAGTTTAAATTTTCTTAGAAAGAGAAGAAACTGACGGTTACAGCAGTGATACCAACTTAAAATAAAAATAAAATTTCCCTTGGCCACTAGAAGCTTGGAGACCTTACTTTTGGGACAAGCCTCATATAAGGTGCTAATATTGCAATCTCCTACTTTATCACCCCCTATTAATATTATTTATGTTTTGTAAAAGCGTTGAAGCTAAATAATTTCAGTAGGACTTGTCCAGAGTAGTAAGCCTCATTCAGTGTTTTTATTTTGTTTTCAGGATTTCTTAGTCCTTTGCAAAATGCCATTTCTGCATCAAGCAATTTTCGATAGAGCCGCATGAGCAATCGAACTGCAATTCCGAGTTTAGAGGAAACAATATTCATTTTAGTTAAAGTAGGCAAACACTACAGTTTCTAGTATCTAGGTAAGTACCTATATCGAGTACCTCGATCTAGCCTAGTAAACGACTACTAACTTTTAAGTTTTCGGGGATATACTCCAACTTAAAGAGTCTAATCAAAACACACTCTCCGTCAATGGCTGCCAACTGAAGTAAAGCGACTTTTCTGCGCGGTCCGCCAACAGAAACCCATTCGCAATCAAATCCCAGCACGGGAAATGACTCATAATGCCTGAAACAAAGAAATATCAAATGTAATACAAACGGAGCTGCCATGGAATTCACCAAACGAAGTTGGTCCCATCATAAAACTTTTTATTTCATAAAAATCATAAAACTCTTTTTGGGGGGGGGGTGAGCGGTGGATTCCAAACTAACGACTGGCTATGGTAGGTTTAGGACAGCTGTCTTGCCACATGTGAGCGTTCATCTTACCACCCCACAATCCATTTAAAGCCATAGAATTTGAGATGCTGAAATTGCGGTTTTAGATATTTAGGAAGGAATAGATTTCTAGGAAGGAGTTGATTATTTTTCTGGAGAGACCAAGATATTTAAAAAGTGAAACCGAGATTTGGCTGCCAGGCCACGAGCGCCAACTTCCACCGCGTAAAGGTGAACAGTGAAGCCGTTCCGAGTGACGGCATTTGCGAGATCATGGTATTTATTTAATTTGTACTCGTGGTCTTTTGGGATATTTAATTCCTATGGAACGTTAATTCTAAGACAAGGGCCATCTTTCGAGATAGAGTAAAGAGTTATGTTTGGACGGAGAGTTGTGCATTCGAGACTTTCAGGGAATTTATCCTGCTTAGAGACCGACTCGAGCTGCAGAATCCAATCTGAAGCTTTCTCAATTATTGAGAAAGGTTTTGTATTGAAATGTTTTTTTGCCTTTAGAGCCAGACTCGCACAAACTGTATTGGGGATTTGGAGGGTACTGTCAGACCCTTGTTGGCACGAGCCACTGAGAGGCTGATAACAGCAAGACCTCGCAAATAACAGCAAGGACTTTGTCGTAGCGGTAAGTGTACCGTCCTTGATCTAATGCCAGCTCCACATGTTAGCGAATGTTGGCAAATATTGCAAAGCGGAAGGTGGAAGCGAGTCGGCACCACTGTGATGAGAAAAATGTATGAGAAAGTGCGAGAGGATATAGGCGATGCGGCCAATGCTGGCCAATGTGTGGAGCGGGCATGAGGCCACCTTGCAGCCAGCTATAATATGTCTAGCTGTGCAAGGGGTATTGCTACAGAGGGGACATGAACTATCCTCAGAACAGCTCTAGCGAGCGAGGTTACTGGGGTCTGGGAGTCTATGCTGAAAGGCATTTAAAGACATGATATCTAATAAAATCCAAAGTATTTTATACTATATCCAACCAATCGAAGATATACTGCAAATGGAAGGGATCGCAGTCTTGGATTCGGAGTCGGAATCATTTTGAAAATGCAGATCACACATCAACACCGCCAAGACAATCGCTTTCATTGTCGCAGTGGCAATTCACCAGAGTAGGCGTCTTTTCGTAGAGAAGACATATTGTGATTTATTATATTTATATTCTTATTTAATGATGATGTAATGTACAGAATGATGTAAAACAACGTTGGATTAGGCAGTTTTACTATTTTTAAATACTCGTTAACACGAAGTGATGTAAATTGTAATTTGACGCTCAGAATAGACAGGAATTAATGAAATAAATGAAAAACAAACCTTTTCAAGCCGTTGATCGCTTGTTCGCATTCGTGTGCAGTTTCAGCGATTGTTACTTTTGGTTCGATTGATACTGTTGAACACATTTTGTATTGATATTCTGGAAAATATTAATATTCTAGTAAGTTATTAGTGTTATTTAACAATAACAAAAGAAGCGTGGAGAGGGAACTGACGGGACAAACACCTACCCCGGAAAGCATATTGCCAAACCGTATGCTCTATAAAAAGCCAGCACCGGAAGACCCTCCAAAACAATACATTTATGCAGGTACAATAAACGATTCGTATTACCAAACTATTTATTATATTCAGAACCAACAAGGGAGGAGGAATGCTCTGATATAATAATATTATACTACAGTTTGACATGGGTCATAGTTTTTTTTTACAAAAAAAATATATATTCATCGTTTTTTATTAGTTAATTATACATATACAGCTTGGAATCAGACGGTATGAGAAAATCCAAAACCATTGCAGATAAAGAAAAATGCTAAATAGATGGATCAAGATGGATTTTGAAGAAATAAACAATTACACTGCTGTATTTTTTGAAATGTTACATTTTCTTGGAATGTATGTATCATATTATATGAATTATATTATATTATATTAAGTATAGGAATTAGTCATTATAATGATCGAATTTAAAAGTGTGTTTTTTGTGTGAAAAATATACAAGATTTTTCCTTTCCACTTTTTTCATACATCAAAAAAAAAGACTATATTCGATTATTGTAATGCTAAATCTGATAAAATAGCCTCGGACTCACAATATTTTGAGTAAAAAAACTACAAATTTGCATACCATGAGTGACAATATTTTTTAGTTTGTTTTTAAAAAGGGTAAAAAAACTAACGTACCCTACCGCCATATAGGTGTTTACAAATTGTTTTAAAAAAAACTAACCTAACCCACAGAAATGTAGGTGTTAACTTCTTTAAATTCCTATATCTCACTTATTTATTGAGGTTGAATAAATATTACTGCAGTTTCTGAATGGTGAATATAGTAAGCTAAATATAAAACATCGACAGTGTAGAATTGTCCCTATTATACATTAATATAATTTTCTTTACAACTCTTTTTTATTTAAGACTTTCTTACTAAGAAAAAAAATGTAGTTTTGAGTAATTTTCTTTAAAAAATATATCCTTCCAAAAAATACTTTCAGCATTTTCTTCTATTTGCAAAGGTTTTGCATTTCCCCATTCTTTCTGATCCCAAAGATTCACGCTAAACATAGGTAACTACAAAACGAAGAATATATTTTTTTTAGCAAAATGAGCATATATTTTGAATGTCGAAATCATTTTTTGCTCAAAGTTCGCACACCTGTCGAAATAATATACTTACATCATTTTTTATTTTCTGTGCAAATGAATTTTTTTGTTAAAAAACGGAGAAAGCCGAGGGCACAAGAAAACACCCCCTTTAATCCGTCCAAATCTGTTTCCAGCTTGATTCAGAGTATCAGGAGATCATGTTTCAGGAGAAGGTATCAATACGATATTACGTACAACGGTGAGTTGTCACCTACAAGGGGGTTCCCAAAAGTGGCGGGACTGTTGTTGCAGCTTCAAGTTGGAGTGGGGAAACACACGGTCATTCCTACTTAGTATATATAGGTCCCTGTGAGTCAGTACGTCCAGCCCCATCTCCAAAGTATACCAAACAGTAGGTTTACTTTCGAGCTAAAGGACATTGCGGGAAGAGGATGCGAGGAATGTGGGCAGAGGGGTACGTCTTGACGAAAGCCTATGGTTAGCGTTACGCGCAGGTAAAGGCTGGCGCTTTTTTCAAACGTTTGCATCATTGATTTTATAGTGTAATAGATAACGCCATTCCATACTGCAAAGTGGAAGTCGCAATTTAATACAAAAAACGGCAGGTAGATGGCCATCGTAGTTTTCAAACTCGATTTAATGCGCTTCCATCTTCATTAAACTAATATTTGGCCGATAGATGGCGTTCAAACATATTATCGGACGCGTCCGTAAGCCGCGGCTTACGAACGTGTGCCTAGTCGTCCGCGACTGACGTCCTATAATGTGCAGCAGGGCGATTTTATATCTCCATCGCTAAAAACTCGAAACGAACTCAAACGTTACGGTTCGAAAACGATTTTAGCGAAACGAAACATAACATATCGTATCGGCCGATTTTGTAAAAAAGACACTTCGTTTCGCTAATTTTACGAGATAAAATTGGCAACATCGCATTGGTTTTCATTTGTTAAACGTCAAACTGTGGTCAAACTGTCAACTGCGCGGTGCGATGTGTTGAAACTCAAAAAGGAACGCAATTTCGCCATCGATATACGATTCCTTCGCCTATTATTTCGCCATTCCCACACGTTATCGCGAATCCCGTTATTTTGCTGTCGACATCATAATGCAACAATGCGATGTATACTATTTCGGGATTCAGTTTCGGTTCGGATAGTGACGTATTTCGATGTGAAAACGAAGTTATAAAATCGGCCGCCAGTTATAGTTCGCTAAATCAGCGCGATAGCGAAACCAATTGAGAACGCTAAAGTTACAAAATCGCCCTGCAGGCTCCATAGAAATTCATTACACAGATCGCGTGCATAAGCCACAGGCATAAGCCGCGGCTACGGACGCGTCCAATAATGTGTTTGCCCCTAAGCGTATGCCGTCAGAGATTAATATTAAAATAGAGCGCGAGCGCGCGAGTGTGAACAGTAGACACGGGTGTGAACAATGCAGCGACCGCCCGGCTAAGGCCCGCAGTCGTTCGCGAGCGCTTGTGAAGTGATATAGTTGGGAATTTGTAGAGCATTTTTATTGTTTTTAAGAAGAAAGATGGTTAAATGTGCAATCGATCATTGTAAAAATGATACTAGAAAACACACAAAACACAAATCTAGTGTCACATATCATCGATAAGCAATTTTGAATTACTTTTCAGCCAAATAAAAGTTATCCATTACGGGGGTGAAGCGAGGAGCGCGACGTAAGCGGATGAGGAACACACTGCCCCACCCTTCGTCTTGCTCGACCGCAAGTAGGGAGGGTGTTCACTAATCGAGAATCGAGATATTTTAAAAGCGAAATCGATAATCGATAATATTTTTTTATAAAAATTGACAAATCACTTTTTTTAATTATAGGTAGTAATGGTAAAAAAATCTTATGTTAATATAAGTATAGAGTATATATGGAATATGATAAATAATGCATAATAAGGCCAATAAGGGATTCCTTTTTGGACCACTCACATAGGTTTATCCAATTGCTTCAGATGGAGCGTAGATGTTTTTAGGGCGTACCTTTATATGCTGATATTATGCATGTATGAGTGTCTGAACGTAGAGAACGAACGTCTTGACGGGTTTTGACGTAAGTATGAGGTGTCGTTGGATTCGACGTGATACGGTGGTGCGAATACGTTATATTAAAAACCGACATAAAAATAATTTAAATTTAAATTTAAATAATATTATTATTATTAACTTAGAAACTTACCTTACTTTTAGGTTTCCAAAAGACAAAACAAATATGATGAAGTAGATTGATGCTGTAAAGAAGACCGATTGGGAACCAAACTTTTGGAGTAGAATCTGTTCAGTACATTTTCCGGATTCAAGCATGTATGAAACCAAAGATTAACAAACGACCCTGTACCTTCGCTTTTTCTACAACAATCTCCATTTTCCGGTCAACAGTCGGAGGTTGCAGGGCTTTCCAATTCAGGACTGGTACACGACACTCCAAGGAAACGAAAGTTAAAAACAGAAATTATCCGTTTAGAAGACATTGCAAAACGCCGACGTATGCGGTGCAAGGCACTACACGCTGCTAATCGGCGTTTGAAAAAGAAAGTTGACAATTTATCTAAGGTATTAAAAGAACTAAAGCAAAAAAGACTGATCAACCAAGAACAAGTGGATATTCTGGAAGTGTGCCGGCTTTCTACAGCAGCTCTTTTGAAAAGGATGACTCATAAAGGGAGAGAATATCCACCTGAACTGCGTACATTTGCGCTAACCCTCCATTTCTATTCTCCAAAGGCCTACTCTTACGTACGTAGTACCTTTAAAACATGTCTACCACATACAAGCACCATAAGAAAATGGTACCAATGCATATACGCCACGCCAGGTTTCACTGCAGAAGCTTTTAAAGCACTTGATCAAAAGGTCAAGTCTTCTGACAAGAAAATTCTATGCAATTTGGTAATAGACGAGATGTCGATTCGACAATTAAAGGAATTTGACGGTAATGCAGTCCAAGGATATGTAGATTTTGGTGCTGGGTTTGATGTTACCGGAGTTTCAATGCACCATGCAAACAAGCTCTGGTGTTCCTTTTAGTTGCCATTAACGAGCAGTGGAAAATTCCAGTAGGATATTTTCTGGTAATCGGCGTAACAGGTGAGCAAAGAGCCAATCTAGTAAGGATATGTCTTTCTAATTGCCACGATGTAGGCGTGGTAGTTGTATCTATGACATTTGATGGTTGCCCAGCAAATATAGCCATGGCTCAAGAACTTGGCTGTTCGTTTAACTACCAACGTCAACTAAAAACCTATTTCGAACATCCTGCAACAAAAGAACCAGTTTTTGTATTTTTTGACCCATATCACATGGTGAAACTGGTCAGAAATACATTACAAAGTAAAAAGGTTCTTAGAGATAATAACGGCGGCCTAATCAAATGGCAATATTTTGAAGAATTAAACACGCTCCAACTAAATGAAAATTTTCACTAGGGAAATAAATTATCGACACAACACATCAACTTTCAAAATCAAATAATGAAAGTAAAGCTAGCAGTACAGCTGTTAAGTGCCAGTGTTGCGAACGCTATTGAATTTTGCGACAAAAAATTACGTATAGGTACTTAATTTTGCTCACTCACAACCAACAGTGAATTTCATCAACACAATGAACAATCTGACATATAAGCAATAATATGTACATATAAGCTTTTTGTTAGAGTTATTTTTTGGTGCAGTTAGATCACTGGGGGGCTTTAATAATAATCCTTCCGCAAAACAGTTTAGGGGAGCATAGGTATACAAAATTACTCGTCCACGCCGAATTTAAGCCGCTGAAGGAAACTGAATTCCGTTAGAGAATATACCTACCTATTCTAAACTTTACACAAAAATCCCAGTATGTTGATACGATTAATAATTCTCTTGCAATTAATAATTCTCTATATATATATATATATATATATATATATATATATATATATATATATATATATATATATATATATATATATATATATATATATATATATATATATATATATATATATATATATATATATACATACATAAACCCTGAAATAGGTCCATGTAAACCATTTTTAGGGATTTATTAAAAAGGACGTTGCGTAATTCTCTAAATACGAAAACCAGGTACCTTGTGAATGATTAATAACAGTAAAATGAGCCAATTTTCTTTATTTTCTATGTTATTATGACTCTTTGAGGAGAACATGACGGTATCCATAGCCTTGGACGCTTACACTTATTTTAGTGATGTGCATTTATATTATTAAACGCAAGAATTATATTTAAATGAAATGGATCTAAAAAAATACAAATTTAAAAAACAATAACGTGGTTATTCACATTAATCCACCAATCAATGAGAGCGTCAAAGTCCGGATAGGAAACTCCTCTTAAAACAAACCGGAGATACCGTAAGCAAAATTAAATATGATATCGTAATGAAATATTATACTTATCTTTAAATAACACAACAAAATATCTTAAATTTAATAATATGTACAATATATGGATAAACAGTGACGATTTACGACAATGAAAAATACTCCCAGTCAGACCTTAGTTCGGACATGAACTCCGCTCATTTTCGTGTAGTATGTAGGGAGGTACATGAAAAAAAAAATAAATAAATGAGTAGTGCGTGATTTTTTTTCCTATAAACAAATTATGTTATTTACTACATGAAAATAGTCTATTTTGCATCGAATGCTTTGTTAACATATAATGAAAATAAGTGCTTTATAGTTAAATTAATAAGACATTGTTTTATTAACCCCTAGAGCCCCGATTGGCTGATATCGGCCAAGACACGATTCAGCGTGACGGCCCCGTTTTAATTTATTTTATTTTATTATGTTTCATTATGTTAATATGTTTTATTTTAATTATGGATACAGTGGTTTGGCAGTAATTAATGTTTCGGTGAAACAGTGTCATAATTCATTTTTTTTACTAATTTTTACTAAAATTTTTTGGGACATCAACTTGTTAATCGGCTGAGGGACCGAGGCCTGAAGGGTTAAATTAATTATGTGATTTGATCGCAAACTGAACGAACATGTGGATTAGTAAACAAGAAAACATAAATATATTTGCCTATAAAGTATTTAATTATTTATTTTACTTTTTTGGCAAGCTTTAACTTCGGAAAATAGGTAAAGGTACAGCGTGTTTTTAGCACACGGGAATATTTTGGGACAACTGTACATCAAATAAAAAAAATGGTGTAGTTATTATTAATATTGGATGCTGATGTAGAGATTTACTAATATTAGCTGCTACTGTAGAGATATTATTAATATCAATCTAAAAAAAATATCCACAATTTAATTAAATTTAAGCTTTAGTTGCAGAGGAACAGCGATTTTATGTTCAAATTTTAAGTATTAAGATTTTTACTCAGTAACAAAGGCCTACAATAAAAAAGTTGTTTATGATTTTCAAGTTAGTTCTTTTATGTAGCATAAAATGTCCTTTTTTGTAATTATAATTATATGTTATATTTATTAAATATTATTTATGTTGAACTATTTTAATTTTTTTTTTGTTAGTGTTTTTTTCAGAATTCCATTTACAATTTTTGAATATTTTACAAATAACTAAAGTCTGAATCACAAATTGAATGTGCTCTTTGCATGATTCTTCGAAAGTTAATAGATTTTCGTCAATATTTGTATTAATAAGATCTGTTAATTGCTTTCTTATTTTTTTACCATGGTAAATTTTGTAATAGTTTTTTTCGAATATATTTAAGCATCTAGTAGTAAATTGAATAAAATGTGCAGAAGGGCAAATTAAGAAAAGCGTTTTATTTAAATTTATTCCTCCATAATTTTTACTTAATATCAGTAACTGCCTGTTGTCTGTTAAGTGGTTTTCAGTGATTAATACTTTATGGCAGCTTTCACAGTGAAATTTTTCTAAACACCTTTTCGCTAAATATCCTGAAAAATATGTGATTGAGCAATCTTCTAAAGTTGTTACTGAGCTGGAAGCTATCGATTCAATGTTTTTAATGATTTTAGTGCTTTGGGTATGAGTGTTTGAACTATTGGGTTTTTGATTAGCTAGATGAGGTTGATTTTCTATGTCTGGCTCGTCCACCGTTTGTTCCATGTCAATTACTACGTCAAGATCCGGTTCACAGTTAGCTGATTTTGGTTGTCTCATCAATGAGTTTATGCTGTGACTTCTAAAGATTTGCCTGAAGAGACGAGCTGTCGGGTTCTGATTATATCCACCCTTTTGACGAAATACAGAAAATAAATTTTCTAGCACATCTTGGTTCAAACGATTAGTTAGTAGAAATAAAGCACCTAATTCTTTTTCACTATTAAAAAACTGCAATATTCCTTCTATCGTTTGCAAAAGTCCATTAAAACAAGGAGGCCTGACATTTTGAGATTTATAATTTACCGCTGAAAGATTAGTAATTATTTCCTTAGACTTAGTTAATGTTTGAAGAACCACACTATTTTTTTCTGATAAACCACAAGCATATGGGTTTGTTGAAACTAATGTTTTACTATTTAGGCCATCAAATAAGTTATTCATTAATTCTAAAAAATCTGCGGTACTTATTGCTGAAGCTGTTTGAATTTGCTTTGTCTCTATACAAGTTTTAATTGTGGCAGCTACAGAATGACTAAATATTTGTGCGGCTAATTTCACACTCATTTTTTGAAAAGAATTTGGATATATATGACGGTCTGTTAATTTGGGCATGGCTCTACACATTTTACTATTTTTATCTATTTCGTATACTTTTTTTACGTCAGAAAAGGATATTATTTTCCCGTCAAGAATGAAGTCCTTCGTTAGCAAATTATTTCTAAAACTTTTAAGAAGATGTGGAACGTCATAGATTGCAAAAAACTTAACGTTGTCATGATGAAAATACGGATTTTCACAAGAGACATTCAATGCTTTCATCGCGGACTGGTTACTGGTGCCCTGATCACAAACTATAATTTTTGGTTTTAATCCTGTTTCTAAAAGTCTGGATAAAGTTTGTTTAATTAAATCTACAAGATTCCTGGACGTAACTCCTGTACTAGAGAGAAAATAAGCTATTGCTATTTTCCAGCAAGAATAAATACCCCTAGCCATAAAAACTAAAGCATACTTAGCTGTTTTATTTGACCTACCCATGTCACCTAGATCCTGAAAGCCCTCTATTAAATCATATTTTTTGGAATATTCCATTCGTTCCATTATTGCCATTTCGTCGAAGCAAACTATGCAGGTTTTCTCTTTTTCAGATTTAGAGCTAAATTTTTTCTTTATTTGATTTAAATATGCATTATTAAAACCTGGTAGAAATGACGAATTGCCAATCCATCGCCTAATCGTAGATAGTGCGGGTAATATTATTTTATTATTTCTTAAAAAGTTATAAGTCGCTGGAGATTTGTAAAATAAAGCGAGGGAAAAATTTTTTTCGTTAACCGACCAGGGCCGAATGTTGCTTTTTAACTGCATTTTAACTAAAGTCTTAGATTGGACTGAGGAGAACGGGAATGAATCGAATACACTGCTGGCAGCGCAGCGGTTCCTTAGCAGTTTTACTTTTCTTTTCAATTTGGAAATTAGAGCATATTTCGATTTTAACCTTGTCTTTAATTTAATATTCTGAATTTTGTATTTGCTTTCTGTTATTGGTTTATTTTTAACAGGGGATGTTGGTACTATTATTATTTCATCTAAATTACTTTTGGTGGAAAATGACGAGCAAGACGATCGGGATCCTAATAACTTAGTCTTATTAGTATAAACTCTGTTGGGCTTTAGCACTATCAGCGGAGGAGATAAGGTACCTTTTCTCGAATCGGACCATGGAGGAAACAATGAAATCACTGCGTCTTCGTTGCATACATTTGCCGAACTCACTAATTCTGCATTACCTGTAAAGAGAAAAATCAATGTATGTACGCACTACATAGATTTGCGGAAAGTTAAATACGTTTTTATCTATATATTTTTACATTTGTAACGCTGAAAACACATTTCATCTACCTACATTTTTACTACCACTTATTTTTAAAAACTAAACGTTCTAAAGTATAATCGATAGATAATCTGTAAATGTCAACCCTACGTATTAACCGCGAACAGCTGACCTCCGGGCGAGCTGACAAGGCTAGCCAATGCTGTCGTTATAAATTATTTTGTCTATGTCATGTACAAACCTGTATATTGGGAGGACGACTTATAATCACGAGGTACAGCAGTTGCATTTAATAGCATTCTTCCCCCATAGCCCGATCGAAACGACGTACTATCGAAATGGTTTTGACAAATGTATCTATTAAAAAGCAGATCTCGTTCGATCTTATAGAGAGAAGCGTTTCCTAAAAAAGACAAAACGAAAAATCAACACAATATGAGATTTTATCGAGGTTTTAATACTTGACTGGCGTATTACTTTGTAATTTAGTAGGTATATTATTTAAAAATATGCTATGACTGTAGAATAGGAACCTCTCCTAGATTGTCGATTTTTTAACGTCACCCGACTATATTTACCACGCTGATTCCTATTGCTATATTGCTAGGAAATATTGCTAATTTCAAATGTCCGACACTATTTTCTTTCAAATTTAGCATTGAAATAATGTGTAGTGTGTAGTTTTTTTTATAGAAAGTTTCCTATACTGCAGTCATTCCATAAATATAATAGGTACATACCACAATTTCGCATCCAAAGTTCAAGCCTCTCTTTGTCTTTTATGGGAAATCTAAACATTTTAATGTTTTTATTAGACCTCCCCGACATCCTACACGAAATATATGAGCAAGTATTAGGCATTTCACGATCGAACTTCAAAACTAGGCCAGAATAAATATATATAATCCAGGACTTCGCACCACTAGCACCGATTGTGATCTGTGAGCAGTGAGCACCACTGCTTGCGGTATCTCAACCCGTAAACATAAATTTGGCAACGCTGCGTTCCACGTTGTAAATAAGAATATCTATCGATAGGTAAAATATAGCTAATATACAATATTACCGATATTTTGCGCACCGCTAGATAGCGCATCGTCCTCAACACTTTTTATACAATTTTTCTAAAAATAAATTTGGCTAAGAAAAAGGTTTTTAGTGATCAGATCAGAGAATCTATTACACTGTATAAGAACGCTATTAAGTATGTTTTAAGTGTCGTTAATTTACATAACCAGTTAATTATTTTTAGTTTTGTTAGTTTACTTTTAGTTTATTTATTTAAAAACAGGTCCACGATTCGCTAGGTCAAAAAAACAGTAATTAAAGCTAATTCCCCACTGAGCTACCGCGCGTATAACAATACTAACACGAGAGAGACTAGCGCAATGACGGGACCCATAGTTACCTTGTGAATGAATAATAACAGTAAAAAGAGCCAAGTTTCTTTATTTCCTATGTTATTCATTTATTTATTTTAAACAACATGATTTATAGACGAATGGCTATGATATTCGGTATATAGTACAATAAAACGTGCAGGAAAAACAAGTTAAACCAAGAGCCGTTGGCTCATCGCATACCTAACTGAGCAAGAGCGCCCGTATCTAGGGATGCTGATATTTAACTTAGCATATTGCGAGCTGACAGGTTTGACGTTCGGTTATATAGTTATTATTGGAATATAGTATGGTTATGTAGTTATTATTATGACTCTTTGAGGCGAACATGACGGTATCCATAGCCTTGGACACTTATTTTAGCGATGTGCATTTTCATTATTAAACGCATGAATTATGAAAGAAACGCAAAAAATGAAAGTAAAAATAGCTGCCCAGTTGGTGTTAGATGACCAACAAAAGATAACAGCCAGTCGGTGTTAGATGCTCTAATGTTTTGATGAAAAACATTTATAAAGGTATCTGGTCTGTGAAGACTGTTTATCAACGGTAACCCATATATGCCCAGCGATTCGAAAACGAAACAAGAAGTAGTACTTTCGTAAAAGCATCGGAAATCCTTTGGGCGCTCAGTAAAATCCAAAAAACTGCTAGCTCTCTCAAGAGTACGGAACTGTCTCCCTTTTGATTGAACTTCTTTGAGTTCTCTTTGAACTCCCTTTTGATTGAATTGACACTTTTGATTGAAACAGTAAGCAGTGCCAGTTGTGTCATGTTCGCATCGTGCAAAAATCACGTCTCCCGAAAAAAAGAAAGTATTTATTCAGTTGAGTAAATCTTTGTACAAGTATCATACTTTTGTAGTAAATTTGGGTAAGTTTTGTAGTAAATTATTGACTTATTCGTGTTTTTATAATTAGTCGATTGTAGATAGAATTAGTCGATTGTAGATAGAATTAGTAGATTGCACGTGAAATTAATAATAAACATTAAATAAATTCATTATAACATCTTGGTTTGAATTACCTATAGGTAACGAACGTAGGATATTTGCCCATTGTTTCGTTTTCGAACACCTCAAAATATCTAGTTAACAAAAAATAATATATACCTAAAGTAGTTAATACTGTTATAGGGACTTTTCAATATAAGCATATCTGAAAATAATCAAAATCAACATCCCAAAATAGTTCCGGGCATATATGGGTTAAAAAGCCCCAAGAAAAAATCATTGACATCGACTAAAGACAAAGGAGGCCTAATTTACCCGAGTGATGATGTATATTTCATAAGTATGTGAAAAAAATTGCGTAAATTTTTAGTATATATTCACCATAGTAAAATTAAAAACCAAGATGTGCATACAATGATAAGGGACGTGATATTGTATGATATGCACTCATCGAATAACCAAATTATTTTTGCTGTTTAAATGAACATCAACTCGATTTCAGTTTTTTTGAAGATCATACATATCTTCTAATAAAATCGATCTGCGAAAATTATCTCAAGCTAAGAATCCATTTTAAAATGAAGAACGCTGTAGTAGAAAAGAGCGTCAGAAATTTTTATAATAAATTAGTGCTATTTAAAGGTCATTAGCGCACCCAAACTAGTATCGTAATAAATAATATTACGAGAATCTTACATTGTTTAATTGTGACAAAAAGAGATTTTTTAAAATAAAAAAAAATGTTTTTTAATATATTTTTTTATTATTAATTAATATTTATTACTTTTATTTTGAATCTAATTTAATCAAGAATGATGTCGATAGTATTTGTAACTAGCGTTAACGAGAATCTGACATAGTTTAGTTGTGATAAAAATAAAGTTTTATTTTAAATAAAAGACTTATTTTTACATTATTAAGTTTTTACTACACCTTATATTGATAATACTTTTATTTTTAATCTAATTTAATCAAGAATCATACCGATAGTATTTGTAAATGCATTTAATATTACGAGAATCTGTCATTCTTTAGTTGTGACAAAAATAGGTTTTTTTTAAATAAAAAACCTATTTTTTAAGCATTTTTTTTTAATTCAGCTTTATTTATACTTTTATTCTAATTTATTCAAGAATCTTATCGATAGTATTTATTGTAAGCGCTTCCCTAGTCACGCACATTAAACAGCTTTAGAAACTCACACTAACAAAAAACGGAGTCTTTAGCAAATGCGCCGTTTCTGCAGCTGCAGTGAACGATTTGGCAACGATGCATTTGATAGCGCGTTTACACTCTCGCGCGAGGCGCCAGGCGAGACGCAAAACCACATCTGTAAACAAATGGAACAGAGGCAAAGCTTCTAACGAGCGTACAAAATGTTTACCAACTTGCTAGAAGCTTCGCCTCTGTTCCGTTTGTTTACGACATGGTTTTGCGTCTCGCCTCGCGCCTCGCGCGAGAGTGTAACCGCCCCATCACAAACCACAGAACCATTGATTTTATATGACAGAACTGAACGCGATCGTCGCCAGCTGGCGTTATTTACAGTAAATAAGAAAGTTTACACGTAACTGTTTATTTATTAATTTATTTATTTATTTAAACCCATAAAAAAAACAATTACATAACAAAAACATTGTCTTAGCCTAATAATTAATAATTTAACATTTCCTTTTGTTGTCATTTTAGTAATGCAAATATAAAATTTTATTAAGGAAATCTTAGGAACTATGTACAATAATATTTTTATCATAAAATCAATAACATCGAACAATAACGAGAGCTGTTCTATGGTAAAAATTTAATTTGGTAGTTTTTTTTAAGGTAACATTAAGAGTTAATTTAAATAAATTTATATAACAAAAACATATTACTATTTTAAGTAGGTTTTTACATTGTTACTTTCATTTTATATCATTGGTTAAAAAACGGTGACTTGTGTAAAATTTATAGTCATCAATTACTTAAAAATTTCAAATACAGTCGACAGTGTAAATTAACAGTAGTAAAAAATGTCAGATAAAATATTATAAAATGTATAAATAAAACAGTATTTTAATTACATAAAATTGTAAATTAAATGAATTGTAATATCAGCAGTATTATTGCTTACAACATATATGACAATATAATATAATACGATAATACATACCTACACCCACAGAAGTGCCTTAGTAATAATTTATAATAGAAAATTAAACTTACATATTAGACTACTAGACTTTTAGAATATACACATAACTTTTAGAATATACATTTCTTGAGAACGAACAACCTCTTCGGAAGTAAAATGATTACTGCATACAAACGAACCAGAGCTCGGCGTCCAATTAGAACGTGGAATAGCCCTAGTCCATCGCTTACGAAGATTATCTTCCTTCGGGAAAGAAAATGTTGAAACGGGAAGTTCTCCAGTTTTCAACGCAGAGTTATAATTTGATTTGTATCCGAGAACACAGCATCGCCTCGGCATCTAAAAAATATAAGCTAGTATTAGCGGTGATATTACACCCTAGCTGGTTCGAATTCGTTTGATATGTTCGACTACATAATGAAATTGTTTCCAGTCAGTCGATAGTAGCATCGATGATGATCATCGTCATTGAGTATCGCTCGCTTGATCAAAAGCTGCATACAGATACAGACTCATCTCTCCACGCTCTACCTTCATTAAATTATTGTTATCTATACTAGTCTATACTAATATTATAAAGAGGTAATGTTTGTGAAGTTGTAGGAAGTAATCTCTGGATCTACTGAACCGATTTTGAAAATTCTTTTACCAATAGAAAGCCACGTTATTTGTGAGTGTCGACAGAAATCCACCGTCGAATCTCGCTCGATTCGAAAGCGATCATTTCTCTCATTTAATATGACAACACAGTATACTGTGACGCGACTTGACTTGTTCTCGTCTCGTATGATCCGTGATACGCTTTATAAAAAGTTTTCAGTTTCTATTCTCGGGACGCGGTTTTTTTGCCGGGGCCGGCAACGAAAGTTAGGATTGTGCCTATCGGGGACTCAAACTTCGCCGGTCGATTGATCCCTCTGAGGCAGACCCTGAAAAATTTCCTTAACTTTTGGGGACGAGAACACGAAGTTTAGCCTTCGCTATTGTGTCAGACATGCCGATAAAATCCGATGTTGTGATGTTACGCATGTTAGATCGCTTGGCTTTAGAAACAAATACGAAATCAAATAAAACCGATCTATTGCAATTTTTTACACGCACCCGAGGATTCCTTCCGTAAGTTATTAAGAAAAAGATTCCACCTATAAAAGTAATCCTACATATTAACTAGCTAAAATTTTAGCAGTCCTTTGATATTATTATTCTTTGATTCAAAAAGTTGCATACTTATGATATAATGAAACCCAAGTATCGAGTAAGGTTTTTCGCTATCCCTACCTTTATACAGTGACCAATATCAAGTCAGACGAATTGCAATTTCTCAGCTGCAAGTATAGAAGCAATTAAGGGTGTCAACACGTGCATACAACAGGTCAAAGACAACGGGTCGTTTCTATCGGCCTTGTGTTTATGCCATTGCGTCTGAAAATAGACAAAAAAATGCTTAAATGTTTGATATGTTTAAATATTTAGCTCACCAAATCCAACATCTACTGAAGCACAAGCTTCGCTTAGTTGGGCGACATCGGTCAGTAAACATCATAAGAGTTTAATTTATTTCTGTGGTTTGCGTAATTTAGTTTAATATTTTGTTTGATGTTTTAATTGTAGATTGCATATTTTTTTTGTTAATTTCTTTATCTATACTAATATTATAAAGAGGTAAAGTTTGTGAGTTTGTGAGGTTGTAGGGAGTAATCTCTAGATCTACTGAACCGATTTTGAAAATTCTTTTACCCATTTTAAGCCACGTTAGTTGTAAGTGTCATAAGCTATATATTAATCCGAAAAATGAAAAGACTTCTTCGAGATAGTCGGATTTCCAAAGTAAGTCGGAAAAAACGGTCGAACGAAAACGTTTATAACTAACGCTGCCTTAACGATGAGAGATATATGATTAAGTTCTAAAGAAAAGTTGTAGAGCTTGATAATGCGTACACAAAAGCCACGACAGCATATGCCTAACTTTTATATTTAGGTCACAAAAAGTAGTATTTTTATATGAAAAAAAATAATTTAAATCTTTAGGTCATGTTTATTGGTCATATTATCAACAATTATGAATTCTTATCAAAATAAGTAAAATTTATCGTCTCAAGTGTTTAAAACAAAAGGCTTTCCTCTTTTACTGCATATAATTCCCCTTTTACTGCATAAATAGTTAAAGAAATAATACACTTACAAATAAGACACTCACAAGAAGACACTCACAAATAACGGTATTATAGTCAAATTGGCATGCAAATACATACATATGCAGTAAAAATATAACCCTTCTTTTGGCAGTCAGGAAATAAATCATAGCACTCAGTACTAACCGAACCACACTCATAATTCCATCACAGGTAAAAAGTTTTACAGCCCAACAAAGTGGGCACGGGTCAGCTAGTTAAAGATAAAAAACGAATAACCAAATAATTACATTGACGGATTAATGTAAATCGTATTTTATCCAGGAATGCACTGCACACATATCCCTGGAATGCACCAATGACTCTCGGAATTTGAAATTTAAGTCAAAATTAATGAAAGGGTATATATAATGAGGTATACGAGGCAAACCAATCGGTTGAGTACCTATATTTTATCCAGATTCAACGGCGCTCTGTCTCTGGATTGCACTAACAACTCCTTCTGGAATCTGTAATATATTTGAAGTTAAATTAATGATGAGGTACATAATGAGGTATGCAAAACAAAGCAATAGGTGTGTTTAGAGTGCTCAAAAACTATTATATATTTAATGGGTAACGTCTTTTAATCTGGACAATCCGTCTTGTTTCTCGACTGATAGAACGCCGATATTGCTGTGATAATCTTAAACGAGGCCTGGTTGGCCTGTGGCCAGGCATGTTAAAAAAGCTATCTTGTTGCATGCATTAATGTTCGCGGATAAGTGAACACGACAATTTGAGGTTATGTTTCTATGTAAAACAACATATTAACGCAAATTTGTTGATAAAAAGATGTATATTTACCTTAAATAGTTGTTGCAGATAGGGAGATGAGTATTATACATTAAATCACATTTAAAATTACACATAAAAACCACAAAAACTCAGAATGTCCACCGTTCATAGAACTGTCGTGGAACTGTCAACAATACTTAGATCGACGTTGCCAGTTGCCAGCCACATCTTATTGTTGGAAAGGCGATTCCTGAAATAGCACGCCATCTATTATTTTCTTCATTGAACATGTGATTTGTAGCGTAGAAGGAAATGCAATAGATAGCGCTAATAATTGAATGCTAATTTCGTTGAAACTGCTTGAATTATTGGGTTTTTAGAATCAATCGATCCTTTATAATTAAAACTTAATTATCAATGTTAATATAGATATCCAAATAAATTCCTATACTTTTCGACGTCAGCACTACCAGTGCCATCTGCGTAGTGACGGCGAGAAATATGCTGCCATTTTCTTGTATGGGGTGGCGCTATCTATTACACTATAAAATCAATGGTTTGCATATCCGCTTGGGCCGAGTAGCGGACATCTGGCGGCCATCACGAGCCCTTATGACTCTGACCTATTCGCTATGATTTCAATTTTGTTCTAAGAGAAGCTACTGTCTGTTGTACTGTGCCATCGCTGTGAATGGACTAAGAGTGGCGCAGTGTTATTCAAGCCTTGTTTTTTAACCTCTGCTAAATCGTGCGAAAATAACAATGAGTGTGTTTGAGGTTTTTCTTCCTGTTGAATAAAACTACAGTTCAGGCTTATGAAATGCTTAGAGAAGGCTTATTAGTGGTAGTCACTTCAAAAGGGTTCAAATGAGTGTTGAAGATGAACCTCGAGCCTTTCTTGGAAAACGTCCCTTACAACGAGCCACATCCCGGAAAATGTTTAAAAAATCAGAGAAAGATGAATGAAGACCGCAGAATCACTGTTGCGGAACTTTCAAACCACAGGTGTCTATTAGGGTGCCTGTCAACGGATTTTGAGTTGTGATTTAGGGATGAGATGCGTTGCAGCAAAGTTTGTTCCAAGAGTGCCCCACACAGCTTTGAGTGTTCGTCGATATTTGGCTTCTCATGCTCGGGCCACACTGCCGGGACATGCCGTTAATTATCGCGATGATGGGCGTTTAATGTTGGTGTGGCCACCACTTATCGTGATAATTTTACAACAGCATTAACATTGCCGTTTGACGTTAGGCGATAGCTCGGGTGGCGGTACATCAAAGAGCTTAAAGCGAGAATTAATGTGTTGGAGCGGCCACTAGAAAATGCAATCTTGCAGCAAAATCTTCAATCTCGGTATTTGCAAGATTTAAGAGGTCAGTCTTGCAAGATCTCGGTATGATGACACCAATTTAATCATACGAAACCAATTTCCGACAGGAAACTATTATAACTTTAACTATTAAAAACAATCGGAACACTGCGTTATCAAATTATTACGTTACCCGCACGAAAACCATTGCGAATTGGCGAAGAAAATACGCCGCACTGCGCGTTCCGTTCTCCGGTGACAAGTCCCTAGAGAATGGAACAGAGGTGTCATTATAGTGCCGGGAACACCTGGGATGTGACGGTGAGCACTGCGTAGGTTTGCGCCGTGGTGGCGCTCCTAAATGGTAATGAAATGTGCTGCTGCGTGATCTCGCAAATCTTACAAAATTAGTACAAGATCTTGGTATTTCGAGATCTCGGTATACCGAGATTGCATTCTTTAGCGGCCACACTACGTTTGCCATTGTGAACTGCGAGCGCAACGGGATCGCATGCGTTTGTATTCGGATTACCGATACATTAATATAAAGTGGACTAACGAGAAAGTCATTGTGTTTCTCGAAATTCTGCAAAACAGATTCATGTTTGTGGGATCCGAGACACAAGTTACAAGAATCGAGCACTCCTAAACAGATACCAAATTTTGTATACGCGGCTAATTATTATAGCCCGTTATGTTTTATCATGACATGGCTGCTGAGCCCAGGATTGGACCCCGACGAGGGGACTCCTCAACGGTCAACAGCACAGCACAGTCACGAAATTTTGTAAACGCATTCAATTGTGAAGCCCGTTATATGTTTCATCATGACATGGCTGCTGCGCCCAGGGTTGGGGGATACTCCTCAACGGTCAACAACACAGAAACGAAATTTTGTAGACGCATTCAATTATGATAGCCCATTCTAACTTTCATCATGACATGTATGCTGAGCCCAGGGTTGGCACCCGACGAGGAGACTTCTCAACGGTCAACAGCACAGAAAAAAATGTATACGCATTCAATCATGACAACCCGTTATTAGTTTCACCGCGACAGGGCTGCTGCACCCAGGGTTGGCTTCGAACCAGGGAACTCCTCAACGGTCAACAGCAAAAACACAAAATTTTGTGTAGCATTCAATTACGATAGCCCGTTCTGAGTTCCACTATGATATGGCTGCTGCACCCAGGGTTGGCTCGGGACAAAGCATTTTAATAAAAGTTTGTTTTTAAAAATGTGTTTTTACTATTAACTTATTTCTTTATTCGGTAATGATAAAATATATTCATATAATAAAAATGTACACTCATGAAATACAGTGTAGTAGCATCAAAACGTCCATCTTGTCTGAAATTCAAGGAACATTAACCGCACGAAACCGCCTTCGCATGCAAAAAACTGCGCCGCAACTTTTTGATTGATTTCGTAAATAAATACTGACAATAACGTGTATGCATGAATTCCATCTTGTTATATAGTAATCAATCTTGTTAGTCGTGTATATTTCGGGCCAGCCGAAATAGTTAAGATCTGTCAAACGATGCAAAATGCCTACGACGTCAGACAAATTAACGCCAATTTTATTGCCAAGAATGGATGTTGACATTGAACGTTCAAAAGTGACCACTCAAATAACGCGTTAATATTTAATTAACGCAGCATTATCACAATGATGGGCATTGACGTTTCCCGTTAGGTGTGGCCGCAGCATCAGAAATGGACTGTCATTCCCCGCACCCTACTCACCAAAGGTATAGGAACCTCTTCTAGATTGTTGATTTTTTAACGTCACCAGACTATATTCACCACGCTGTTTCTGAATATGCAATAATCTTTATTCGGTCTCAATAAATAAGTGTGATATAGGCATTCAAAGAAGCGCCAAACCCATACATTTAGGTAGATTAAGTTAAGTTTTTTTTAAATAATGCATAAACACCTATTTGGCGGTAGGTTAGATTAGTTTTTTGCCCCTTAAAAAGTAAGTTTTAAAAAACGTTTTTTTTAATGTAAATTTAGTCTTGAGTTTTACGCGTCCGAAGCTTTTTTCTTTCATATTTAGCATTAGAATGATCGAATCTAGTAGTATTTCTTCATTTTTCAATTTTTGAGAAAGGTTGCTATACTGCAATAATTCCCTGGTAAATACCGTATTTTCCAGGAACGTAATAAATACCATATTTTCCAACTGATTTAGCATTACAATGATCGAATTTAGTTTGTGCTTTTATTTGATAAATGAAAAAGATGGAATTATTGTGATATTGGTACTGGTCTATTTTTCACAAAAAAAACACGCAACTAAATTCGATCATTTTTCAAATTTGTGCAATAACATTATAATTACTCACAAAAGTACGGCGCAAAGACGAGAAACAAGCACACCCAAAGCACATCCGGAGCACACCCAGAGGAAGCACAGAACATATGATCACTGAGCATATGAGTGCACAGAACCACAGACTTATTAGCACAAAGTTATGCGTATTATCTGTCAGTTTCACTGATCATATAGTTTTATAAACGAAAAAATACCACAAGCTTAGAAAAAAAATACTACGTAGTTTTGAAATGGCCAAAAACACTACTGACATACCATCAGCCATTTTGTGGAAGTATTTTTAATTGAATATACTTTGCATATATTTAATTTTTAAATATACTTTGTTTATATTTCCGATTTTTTGTATATATTTCCGATTATTGAGAAATACGGAATTGTTGCAGTATAGAAACCTTTTTCAAAATCGAAAAAATTAAGAAATACTACTTGTAAATGTACATTGTACATTGTTGTAAATGTGTTGTAAATGTACATTGTACATGTACATTGTTGTAAATGTGTTGTAAATGTACATTGTACATATACATGTACATTGTACATGTACATTGTACAATGTACATTGTTACTTAGAAATGTACATTGTAATGCTAAATGTGAAATAAAAAAAGCTTCGGACGCGAAAACATTCTAGACAAAAAAAAAAGAAATTTAAATACAAAAAAAGTGATTTTAAAGTCAGTTTTTAAGATTGTTTTAAAAATAGCTAATCTAACCTACCGCCATTTGTGTGTTTATTTACCCATTATTTAAAAAAATCTAACCTAACCTACCGAAATGTTGACGCTTTTTTAATGCCTCTATCTCGCTTATTTATTGAGACGGAATAAATATTATTGGAATCAGCGTGGTGAATATAGTCGGGGAATGTTAAAAAATCAACAATGCAGATAAGGTTCCTATAATGCAATAATACCGGAAATACAATTTTAACAAAACATTATATATTTTATTTAAAAAATACAAAATACAATATACTACCACCCCTAAAAAAAGACTACACCCCTAAAAAAGAAGAATATGAAAATCCTGTGTATCGGTTAGTATTTCTATATTTTACTTCGAAGTCTTTTAGCGCCGCCGCCCCGCAAGCCAAGGCGCTCTAACTAAGGTAACCCGCGCACTACGATGTGTTTTATTTCCAGAGAATTTCCGGACATATACGCACATGAACCGCGCGCACTACGGAAAAAAAATATGTGGATTTTTGCAGACCTTTTGCAGTGGGAGACCGAAAAGTGAGTGACAGGATTGCCAATACAAAAAATCGTAATGGAAATGTACTTTATTATCAAATAATATATCAAAGGAGGCGTAATTTCCTTTTTAAAAAATCATACTTTAATTTTATTTTTTAAATAAAAAATATTTTATAATAAAGAAAAAAGTGAGAAAATTACTAGATGTTGCTGTCACTGCTTGCTCTTTACGGTTCATTTAATGACATGAAATGAAACGATATCCTGGAAATGATTTATTACGAAATATATAAAAAACATATTTGGATTATTGAACATTATGTTTAAGTTTCTGAAGAAAAAATTATTTAAGCGCTGCCAGGGCAGTGCCGAAACAAAAATGCGGTGTTTACCATTCGGCGTAGAAAGTGTACTGCATCACAGTGCGCGCCTGGCCAAAAACCAAAGGGTAACAAAATAGAGAACGGGAGTGCGAAGGCTGGCTGTGAGTTAATGCGTTCACCGAATAGAAAAAGATAGGGGCATATGAGATTCCCTCTATCCTTGTCTAGTTGTACATGCGCGTTTATACATAACATAGCAGACTTACCTATGGCGTCGAAGCGTTGCCATAGTGATATATACGCGTTGCAACAGTGATATATGTACGTGTCTCCGTGAATGCACGACTAGACAAGGTTGGAGGGGGTACTATATGCTGCTGTCTCTTTCTATTCGGCTGAGGCATTCTCAGGCTGGTCACGGGGTCTAGTTACTTATATGACTCTGCCTAAAACACTTTTCTCAACGTTCTGCAGGGCCCGATTTAGGGTCCTTCTCGCCCTAGTCTTAGATTTTCGTAGCGCCCCTAGCCCCTAGCCAACACTGAGGAATATTATTTCGGAAACAAATGTTTGTAATAAACTAATATTTTTTTTTATAAAAATAAACAAAGTCGAATTGAGAACCTCCTCCTATTTTTGAAGTCGGTTAAAAATGGAGGTAAGGATGAAATGCAAACTCAGTGTTCTTCAGTTAATTAGTCTTTCTTCAGTTTCAAAGACAGTAGACACTATATCATACCTACAAGAAATAAAACATTGTGGGTACCTAATTGAAAATTTTCATTTAATGTTACAAGACCAATCCAAGTTACAATATGAATATGTGTATACACATGCCGTGAAAGTGAATACCTATATATAGACATCACATAAAATTTCGTTTTTCTTGATTTAGATGCAGCGAATTTTTCTATAATATTATCGAAAGTTAAATTCTGTAGGAAATCACTCTCAATCAATAAAAGTGCTAAAGCGTCAAGTTTTTCTTGGCGTAAGGTAGATCGTAAGTAGTTTGTTATTCTTTTTAAACCCGAAAATGATCTTTCACCACTGCAATTCGAGATGGCCATGGAAAAGAAAATTCGCAGAACGATCTCTACGTTACATTGACTTGACATTACAACTTTTTAACAATGCCAATAGTTTTTTCGGTTCAGATTCCTGTGTCCCTACTTTGTTATCATGTTTTATATTATCTTTCAAAAAGTGTGCTAAATGCGCACTCTTCAGGAAACACATCTTCCAAATCCGTGTTATAAATTTGCAGTAGTGTTGTGATTTACTTGTTATCTGATCTTTTGTCATATTAATTAGGTTCCACATAAATCCAAACTGAGCATGTAATTTTCTGTAAATCGCTAGGCTATTCTCCAAATTAACTTTAAGACAATCTATGGCAATGAAATATTGCTCCACTATAAAGGACTGCCTTCCGTTAAATTGTGTATAACCCCCAATAGTTTCATCGAAAGGAACTTTCGGTTTCTTTTGCGTTTTCATGTCTTTTTTATACATATCCGAGCCACACATTTTTTTGGCCTCAGTTTCAAATCTTTCAAATTCCCTTTTGTCACGAAGCATATTCAAGAATGATTCTAAGTAACTACAAGCAAACAACATTAGAGAACTCTGTATCTATTCCTTGTAGTTTTTTACTTACCTCTTGATGTTCAGCAGTATACTGTTTCAAAAACATATCATTAGAGTAATTTCAAGGAGTTTAACTTTATCCACCATGGATTCAGCTTCTCTTGGCGTTCATCGCTGCTTATCTATATGACCTCATGGTAAGACTTGTACAAAGTCAAAGCTTTACTCGCGTCAGCACGGGCACTCCATCGAGTTCTAGATAACGTTTTCAGAACAAGGAAATCTTTTTCTAATTTATTTAATAAGATTTCCCATCTATTCGTTGTGTCAGCAGTGTGTAAGTCTCAAATAATTTGTAATTGCAATGTTGGTTGAGTGAGGCGGCGAGAGCGCGCGTGCGGAGGCCCTATATGCGCCCCTAAAATCCTAGCGCCCTAGGCTATAGCCTAATTAGCCTATTGGTAAATCGGGCCCTGACGTTCTGTGTCATATATGTACACGTAGATCCGGATTAATGACAAAATCATGTCTTTACGTACACGATAACTCAAGAATGCGCGTCAGATTTGATAATTTTTTTGGCCGAACTGTTTTTTTCGTCAACGAAAAGAGCTGATAAGAGTTCTTCTTCTTCTTCTTTTATTTTGGCAATTCCGCTATACAGCAAGCGATTGGTGCCAGTTTTTTATCAGTCTTTCTTCTTAGTGCTTTCCGATGACTGGGGGATCTATGGTTAGTAAACCCCCACCTTCAACAATGACCAAGAACAGACAAATGACTTCACATTTACATGTCTTATAAAATGGAAATATTTCAATTCTACCATGCACTAACTACATACATGTCCTTTGGGGATATTTTCCTGTGGACATCACATTGTGGATATTAAAAGGACAGGATATTCTAATTAGGATGTTACATGGGTGTGGATGTTTATAAAATGGCTAGTAAAAAGGTTAAATTTGCATCTTGAATTATATCGACACGTTATTAAGGGAAATAAACTTTGTAATGTTTTTATAAACTTTGATCGAATTCGATGCCAATAGGATGTCAATTTTTGTTGGGAGGCAGATTTTATATTTTACTAAATTTGGAATAAATGATGGGTAGTTGTTGAGAAGGGGACAGTTAAAGAATATGTGATCTAATGTGCAATTGTGGTAGCCACAGTCGCACTGGGGGGAGGGCAGCACGTTTATACGGAAGAGATGAGAGGGGGTGGAGCAGTGTCCTATTCGCATTCTGCAGATTGATGTTATTTCCTTCCGCTTAAAAGGCTTCTTGTAGTACCATGGTTTAGAGGGAATTGTAGGGTTAAATTGGGAGTAGTGTTTGCCCTTGTTGCTGCAGGAGGAGAGCCAGGTCTTATTCCACTTTTCTTTCATCTTTTCTTCTATTACTTGAAAAATGTCTGATGCCGGGATTTTAATTTTCAGGAGAACTCCCCCTGACCGTGCCTCGTTTGCGATTCTGTCAGCGTACTCATTGCCTAAAATTCCGGAGTGCCCAGGGATCCACATCAATATTATCTCGCCCCCAGCTTCACTGATGAGGCGGTATTGTGATCTAATAAGGTTCTCTATGTGAGTCGGACGGTGCGATATAGAGGGGGAATTAAGCTTATCTAATAGGCTTTTCGAGTCTGTGAATACGACTCCTTGGGGAGACCGTTTAACCCGCATATATTCCAAGGCCTTGAGTACTGCGACGCTTTCTGCCGTGTAGATGGAGGCATTGTTAGGCAGCCTAAATTTAAGGGAGATGTTGAGATTGGAATGGAATATACCCACCCCCACGTACGTGCCCGCCTCGGCCTTCGACCCATCCGTGAATAGGAGATCCCAGCCGAGGAACCTGTCTGCGACCATTCTCGCAAAGGTGCTATTATTCAGTGGCGAGGGATCCTCACCTGCGGGGGTCTTTGTTATTCCTGAGTAATAACATATGGTAGGGTGCTCAAACCTTTCAGGGAAAGGAAGTCTGAAATCCGGGAGGATGTGATCTCTCTGAATAACCTCTTTAAAGTGATGCAGTTTGCGATGGCTCCTACATAGAGCCGAGACTTTGCTATTTGGAGAGCCTTGGGAGAGCTCACATAGGAGCTTTAGTTTTGGCACTAAGGGGTGTTTGGACAGTTGGAGCCTCTTGATGTAAAACTTGTCTGCCAGGAGCTGTCATCGAAGATCAGTGGGAGGCTCGCCAGATTCTACGAGGAGGGCGTTTGTTGGGGAGCTTCTCATGGCGCCAATGACACATCGTAGGCCTTTGTATTGTAGGGAGTTCAGTTTGTCTTGGAGTTTTTTGGTTAAAGGGTAACAAATGAAGGAGGCGTAGTCTAATTGTGAGCGGACTAGGGCGTTGAACAGAAGTTTAGTGGTGAAAGGGTGTGACCCCCACCAAACTCCGCTGGTTGCCCGGAGTATGTTTAGTGCTCTCTCTCCTTTGTTGACCACTTGGTCAATGTATGAGGTCCATTGTAGTTTGGCATCTAGTGTAACTCCTAAGAATTTGGCATGAGATTTAATTGGGATGACTGAGTGGTTGAATTTGATGTTTAAGGGTGTCGGGGTTCTCTTGCGGGTGAAAACTACAGCATTGCTTTTAGATGGGGAGATTGATAGTCCGGAGTCGTTGAGCCATACCTCCAGATCCTCTAGGGCCTCTGAGACTTTCCGGAGGGCAGTAGGTATGTTTTGTGAGGAACTATATATCACAATATCGTCCGCGTATTGTAATAACCTGCAGTGTCTCAAAACCACCTCCTCCAAACCTCTGGTGTAGAGGTTGTAGAGGATGGGGGAGAGCACACTGCCCTGTGGGAGGCCCCTGAAAAGGGTTCTTGAAATGGGTTCTGCAGAGGTCATAATGTTAATCTTTCTTCCTTTGAGGGTTGAGATGATGAATGTTGAGAGTTTGTCCGGGACCCCCAAGTACTGTAGCCTCCTCTGGAGGAGTGGAAGCAGGACATTATCGTAGGCGGCTTGAACGTCCAGGAAGACCGCAACTACCAATTCCTTCCGTTTGAATGCCAGTCTTATATCTGTGGTGAGAATCGCCAGGTTGTCGAGGGTTCCTGATCCACGACGGAATCCAAACTGTGAGTTTGCTAGTTTGGCTGAAGTTTCCACGAACCATTCTAGTCTGTTTTTGATTATGTGCTCTGAAATTTTGCACAGGGTTGATGAGAGAGCAATAGGGCGGAAACTTTTGGGGGAGGACGGATCACAATTGGGTTTGGGGATAGCGATGACCGCTTGGGACCTCCAGGAAGTGGGAGACATGCCTCGATCGAAGAACCCGTTCAGGAGATCTAAGTAGTACCCTGTGATGTTAGGGCAGCAAGAGGGGATGAATGCGTAGGGAATAAGGTCCTCTCCTGGGGCTGAATCTCTAGCCTTGTTCAGGGCGGCATCTAATTCTACCAGGCTGAAGGGGGAAGACATTTCGGTATGTGAGGAAGGATGCGCACTAGGGAGGATTTCCGGTTCTGTGTTGAGCTCGTCGCTGCCGGGACAATATGGGGGGGGGGCAGGCAATTAACAAATTGGTCCAGTGTCTCTCCATGTACTGGGGGGGAGGAGTTAAGGTTCGATGCTTTCCTGAATCTTTTGACCATAGCCCAGACAGTGGAACTCGGAGTATCCGGGGAAAGGTTGGAGCAGAATTTTTTCCAACCTTCTCTTTTTTTACTTGAGAGGAGTTTTCTGGTTTCCTTGGCTGCGATTTGGTATGAGTTGTGATTGCTAGTGTTCATATCAGTCAGATAAGTAGAGAGGCAGAGTTTCCTCCTGCCAACCGCCTGGTTGCACTCAGCATCCCACCATGGAGGAGATTGCCGGACTGGAATTTTGGGGGTTTGTTTTTTGAAAAACTTTTCAGCCGCTGATAATATGCAAGAGGACAAGGAGGAGTAGCACTCCTCTAGGGGGGTGCTTTCGAGTGGGGGGAGGAGTGTTGCAGCGTCGTTTAAGTGAGCGCAGAAATCCGAGAAGTTTTTTTCCTTATTACTAAACTTAAAGAGAGCACGACGGCTAATGGTGGCTCGATTAATCAGAGTGAAGTGAGTATTAATGAGGATGGGAAAGTGGTCACTACCCAATGGGTCGTCCAATACTTGCCAAGTACTGTCTATTTGGAGGCACGGGGAGCATATCGAGACATCAGGGGCCGAGGAACGTTCTGATGGAAGTGGAACCAAGGTGGGTGAGCCGTCGTTCATGATGCACATAGAATGTTTATCCATCATATTTATCAGGGCATCTCCCTGTCGGTCAGAGAGCGAGCAGCCCCAAAGTGGGGCATGCGCATTTAGGTCTCCAAGAATGAACACTGGCCCGGAAATACCTCCGAGGGTCCGGGACCACCATTTTTCCGTAATAATCGTCCTGGGGGGAGCATATAGAGACAGGAATGTGCACTCATTTATTCTGCCAGAGGCCAATTGGACATTGTTCCCCGGAGAAGCCAGGGCCAGCGGAGAGTGGATAAGGGAGTTCTTGAACATAAGGATAGTCCCACCCTTCCCGTCGGGGCGGTCATCACGGAGGACAGTGTAACCTGGTATGGTAAAGTTATTGGAGGGGGACAGCCAAGATTCCGAGATAGCTGCCACGTCAACCTCACGTTGATGCAGCAGTTGGATGAGCTCATGCTTTTTGGGTATCAGGCTTCGGCAATTCCATTGCAAGATGCAAAGCGTTGCCATTCTGCAGATATAAATTGAATCTACAAGTAAATTAAAGGTTAAAAATGAAATATAAAAAATGTGTAATATATACCTATATGTATATATAAAGAAACAAGGAAGTGGGAAATTTAGCTGGAGCGGAAGTTTGTGACCGGGGCGTTACGTTGGTCTGAAGGCAGATCCCAATCCGCCATCCAACGTGTCTGATAATTGAAGGTCAGTGACAGTTATCATTGGGGAGGTGTCGCTGGAAGCCGAGGCTCCAGAATTGGTGTTGTGTTGGGCCATAAGCACCTGTAAGAGGGCTGCTATCTGATCCAGAGTAGTTTTAGGATCTCCATTAAGACCACAGCCATTAACGGATTTATATGGGAAATAGTCCCATCGTAGTTCGTTTGATTTGTCGTGAACAGGGGAGCGAGGCGGGGGAGGGCTCTGCAACTTTCGTTTCTTCCCTACGCCTTTATTTTTACCTGAACGGATTGGATCCGAGACGATAATTCTTGGTCTCATTGGGGAGAGTGGGGAATTAAAGGTAAAAGGTTGAGTTTGTGGGGTAGTTGCTGCAATAGATGCATATGAGGCAGATGTCGTCTTAGGTACTCTCGAGAGAGCATCATTAAATGATATGCCTTCTTTTGCCATGATGTTTTTTATTGCCTTTTGACGGCTATATTCGGGGCATTTTTGGTCCGTAGCTGTGTGTGAATCGTTGCGACAGTTAACGCAGAAGGAGAGAGATGCCTTGCAACTCTCCCCCGCATGGGCCTCTCCGCAACGAAAGCACCTGGGAGTTTTAGAACGGCAGGTCTTTTTTAGGTGACCGTACCGACAGCAAGCTGTACAGAGAGCAACTGGAAGGGAGTAAATCTCTACTGGGAGGCTATTGTAGTATATTAGGACTTTTTCCGGGAGCTTTTGTCCCTCAAATGTGAGAACAACCGTTCGAGAAGGTTTATAAACCACGTTGCCTGAATCGTCCGAAGACCGGTAATTAAGGCGGCGGATCCGCTTGACTACGAAAGGTTTGGAGGCGTTTAATGCAGAGACTATCTCCTCATCAGGTATATCCGTGTCCAGTCCCTTTACCAACCCCAATCTGACCGTGGCGAAGGAAGGGATGAAGGCTTTGTAATTTTTTACTCTTAAGAAGTTAGCTTTAGTAAGGTTATTGGCAGCTCTCGCAGTTCTCAAGGCCACCTCGACGCGGTTTCTTCCCGTCTTTTTAATTGTTTTGACGTCTTGAACTTTATTTGCTTTAATCAGTTTCCCGACAGTAAGCGGGTAGATAGATAGATTCGGATTTGTACCCTCAGCATTGTTGGAATTCTCTGGGCAAAATTGAATATAAACTATGAAGGGCCCGGGCGAGTCCTCCTTGTACATATTTTCGGCAGCTATTTGCCTAGTTTCGATGGCTTCTCCCGCAGCCACGTCAGACCTAACCTCAACAGTCATTCCCAACGGCGCCCGTGAGTCCATCTCCTGTTCCGATATTGCACAAATAGGGCTTGTCGGAGTCGACGGGCGTGCCCCCGTCGACCCCCCCTGTCTCCGTTCCATTCGCAGGCAATCTAAGGAGGGTACATCCAGATAATTTTGCAAAAAAAATAAAAAAGTTTGAAAATGCTACCCGCAGGAATGGCTGCCGAGACACGCTATTTAATCCGGGAGTATAAACAAAAATGACGACAAACTTCCAGTTTCCGTGAACGATCCCCGCCAAACCACTGAAGGATGGCCTGGACAACACAGACAAAACAACAAAAAACGAGAGGAAACAAGGATTCACAGAGCACAACAAACACACCCTGCCCCGTTAGTTCCTTAATCGAGAGTCCTGATAAGAGTTAGATTAGATGTTCAGCATCTTATCACCCAGGGAGTATTTTAGGGTAAATCAAATGGGTCAATGAATAACAAGGGGAAGAAAGGCCACTCCGGTTAACTAAATAAGCGTATGAACACGGTACCAAGTAAATAATACCTAGGGCGTTTGATAAGGCCAGCCGCGCACTGCGCTGCGGTGCGTTGCGGTAAGTTATGGAAAAAACATCGAATTTGTGTAGACCGCGCAATACGGTGGAAATTACGAACTTATTAGTCATTCTTTGCCTATTGCACGTCTCTGTCGTCGATCTGCGGAATGAATTCCGCAGTGGGCGGGGTTGGTTCTATATAGAGTAAGTTTTTAATTTGTTACATCCTTAAAAACTTTTTATTAAAAAATAAAACAAACAGAAACAATATATATTTTTTTAATTTTGAAAATTTTCGTTTTGAAAAAATAGTATAAAAAGAGTTAAGCGCGTTGCGATATCTAGCAGTAGGTGAAATAACGCGTATAAAGTTTATTCCCGATAGTTTACCTATTGCTAGATGGCGCAGCGCGCTCAACGCTTGTCAAACTTTTATTTATCAGTCAAGTTTATCAAATATTTTGTCTTCCAAATAATTTAGTCAAAAGTTGATTACATGATTTTACTGATTCATCCACTTCAAGGATGTCACTAATTAAAAACTCAACCTGTATACCTCCATAGTATGGAAAAACACGCCCGGTGACGCCCCGCAGACAATCTGCCGCAATCCACAGAATTTAAATCAGGGTCGATTTTTTTCCGTAATGCGTGCGCTTCAATGTGATTCATAGAAAATCTGTAAACTATGGAATCACATGGTAGCTCGCGCACTGCGGAAAAAAATTCGTCCGGATTTAAATTCTGTGGATTTCTACAGGTTTTCTGCCGTGCGTCGCCGGATTTATTTTTCCGTACTGAGTTTTCAAAGTCGAAAGATTTTTTTTAATAAGTTTTTTTTTTGAAAAATAGTATAAAAAGCGCTGAGCACGATGCGCCATCCAGCGGTAGGTAAAATATCGCTAACATCGTTTATTAGATATATTTTACCTACCGATAGATGGCGCAACGCGCTCAAACGCTCAGTATACGTTTATTTAACAGTCAAGTTCTTCACATTTACTAATAATAAAAAAAAAACAAAAATCAATTTTTCAAAACAATTTTTTTTTTATTTTTCCCGAAAAAAATAATAATACCGTCAGCGGCAGTAACTTTGCCTGGATTTTGCGATTTTTCGTATAAATGTCTAAATATTACACAGTTCTGTCTCTTTTTGTTATAAACATTCTGAGGAAGGAACGAAGGAGACAACCTACTCTAGCTACTTGGCAAGCCACAATATCAATATTGTTAATATTGTTGGTGTTACAGGCTTTTAAATAATTGGGCAAAATTGACACAGGAAAACAACAACTTTGCCTGGCAAAATATTATTATTTAAAAGCCGTTAAATTCAAATCTTGTCAAAGAAAAGGATAGAGTATATCTTATTCGCAAATGAAATTAGACTTTATTAAGAGTGATATAACATTCATTTTCTAAATAGATGATTATGCAAACTTGACTAAGGCTATGACTAACTTTTCATACAAAAACTAAAACTTGATTAGGGTTGTCACAATGACCGAGTAAAAGTTTTAATATCATTTTGTGAAGCATATTAAGAGTTATTGGATTATTTCTTTTCATTTTAAATATGAATAAGGAAAATATAAATAATTTAAAGTATTATATTTTATTTTGCAAAATTTAGACTTTTTTATGGCTGCAATTTTATACCACAAATAAAAAAAACATGTGACCATTCCAATCTGATCGTCGAAGTTGAAGAATAAAAACAATATTTAACATTTGATTAATAACATGAAGACAAAACAAAAAAATATTGATCTATGCAAGATTTGGGTGTGGGTAGGTAAGCTTGAAAGAAAACGGTGTAATAAAATTTAAATTATTTATTGCAAATAAACCGATCATTCTACAATAATCCGGTCAGTTACGATTTAGCAATCATGCATACAGCTAGGTTTAATAAAGATAAAAAAAAAATGGTCTTTATACAGGAATCATGGCTAAAGAGTATCTTAATAAGTAGGTACGGTAATCTCATTAATATTAATAAAAGGAAAACATAAAAAAGGCTCTTCTAGCCATTAAAGAAAAAAATACAAACAAATGGTTCACAGTACAAAAACAATCATAGTTTTGCATAGAAGTAATTATATGAAGGTAGTAAGTAGATATTCTTGAAATTTTCTGCTAGTGAAGGATCAAATTGTTGTCTTACTACAAATTTCCGAAACTTTGTGAAACAATCTCAGGCACCTTGAATATATTGCGACGTGATATTTTACTGGGTTCCTGTATTTTTTGTATTATATCGTTGGTTTGATACCAGATTGAATCAGTCTTCACTGGCCATTTCCAATAATTTCCACATTTTACCATTGCTGAGACTAAAGATGTATCACCTTCAACTGCATTTACTTGGCCTGGATAAAACTGATTATCATAATTTACTATGACGTAGTCACCAACTACTACAGGTGAGTTAAGTCTAAGTTTGTCCTGCGGAGCTTCTTTCGGTGATAAGTCAACATCTGACTCTTCGTCCTGGTGTGGTGAATACACGCTCTGATCACTCTCTGTAAATGTGATACGACTTTCGTAGTCTTCATCGCTGTCGGATGAACTTTCTGTGTATATTCTTTTCAGGTAGTTTCCGGGAAGTGAATGCTTTTTGTCAAGATTTTTTAGGACTCCCGACGAAGTTGACGGAACAGAAAGCCTCTGTAAGGATTCTGTTAACAAGGTAGAATTAGTTGCAGAAGTACAAGGTTCCACGTCGCCATTACCTCCAGATGTGACATTTATGTGAATATGAGTAGATACAGGATCATTTTTCTCTGGAGAAGGTTTATTGCGGCCTTTAATGAGAATGTTCGACGTAATTTTTATTCCAGATGGGTTAGTTTCTACTGTCTCTCCGTTTACGTTCACTGTGACATCTGCAGTGCTGACAGACTTGCCTGGTTGCACATTAATTTTTTTATTTCTCGATTTTGTTTATGGTGGATTATTCAATCCTCGTCTTTTCTCAAGGTACTGTAACAGACACTGGTCAATGGAATATTTATTGTCGGCATCATCATGATCTGGCAATTTTTTTAACACTGCTTCTGGATCCAAAGGAATTATTCCAGTGGCCCGGAATCCGCTGATTATGTTTTTGGAATTATTTAATTCCATTTTCAGCATGAGCTCCTTTAATAGAGTTGGGAAGACACGTTTGTCTAACGATGTGCTGGGATTCTGGAATTTGTAATTTTCGAGTATAGCTCTCCAGACTCTCTTCATAGGTCCAAAGTAAGCAACGTCGAGAGGCTGTGTTAAGTGTGTTGAATTAGGCGGAAGAAAAACGAGCCTGATGTTGTTGGTTTCACATGCCTGAATTATATCTACGTTAAGGTGGCTGGACAGGTTATCGCCGATCAGAACTTTTGTACCCTGTTTACCTTGTGCCCACGGTAACGCAATTGTTTGAAACCAGTCTGCAAATGTTTTCAGATCGAACCAACCTGATTTAGTTCTGTTATATCTTGAATTTTCGGGTCCATTTTGGCACCACAATGTCCACAAATGTTCTGATTTATAGACAGTATATGGGGGGAGACAATGCCCGTCACCCGTCACAGCGAACATTATACTGACGGAACTTTTGCTTGAGTCCATCACACTTTCAGGATGTTTAACTTTTCTTTTAAATATACATTTTTTTGAGCCTGGGTCATCAGTCAAATTTGACTCGTCATAGTTCAGTATATTTTCTGCCGGTATTCCTTGAAGGCTGTCTCTCAAATTATTGAAATATTCGATAATTTCATTGGCAGACTTAGATGCTCTAGATGTTGTTATATTTTGAGTACGTCTTGTGGTTATTTCATCCTTGTGCCGACGTATAAAGTTCCTCGCCCACCACTCACCTGGAGCCTTGCCGTTGAAGAGATGTTCCTTGCCGTTTTTGTTGAGAAAGTCGAAAACCACCAACCGCAACTCCAATGGTGTTATTGGAAACCCGAACTCTGCTGCGGCTACTAGCACCTTTAAAAAAGTATACCATAATATATTAATACCTACGTGTGTCTATTTATGAGAACGGGAAAATTTAAGCACTAGATGGAATTTATGAATATATTATGGAAACGTGCCTTGAATGTCTAGCAATTTAAAAGAATGATTTTTAACGATGACAGATTGCACAAATGATTGATGTGTACCTTTAAAAATTTTGCTTCATCTTCTTGGCTTAGTTTATAAGGCGAACCGATCTTCTTGTCATGACCACCACGAGCCTTGTTTAGGATAGTTCTGCGCGGAATGTGAAATGCCTTTTCCGCATCATATGAAGAAAGTTTCTTAGATTTCACTAAGTCAACCGCCACCTCCAACATGTCTTCGCTGTAATCCTTATATTGTCTGGAACCTGGATTCCGTCTCTCCTTTGTAGCCATGGTTTATCTAAAAGAACACCATGCCACTTCATTATAAGAGAAGTTGTTCAGTTTCAAAAACAAATTCCTAAACAATTTTTATAAAACTCTAAATAGGAAATATAATGAGCTTAAATGAATGAGTGTTTAAACTTCTACATTGGAAATTTTAACTAAATCGGTGCATCTGTTTAGGCTCAAGGTCGGCGGATGAACACAAACACACACCCACACACACACACGCGCGCGTGACAGACACACACCCACACACGCTCCGCCTAATTTAAAAAAATAAATGTATATCGTCATTTATCTATATAAACTTCAAATAAGTCACATCACACGTAAGTCAAATAACATCTCGAAATATCACAAACAATCCTTCCTTCCAGTCGCTCGAAAGTAAATATATATATATATATATATATATATATATATATATATATATATATATATATATATATATATATATATATATATATATATATATATATTGAAATATTTGATAGTTTTGTGTATATATTCTTTTTAGAATTGATCAATAAGATGATTATAAAGTAAATAATTATAAAAGCCACTTACATCGTGACGAAGGATTCCCTTGATCGGATTCGGGAATGCTTTAGGTGTTAACGAGAATGATGAATGCCTTGTCTTGTTATTTCTCTTGAAATAATAGGAAATTGAGTGAGTTTACGTATAAAGAAGGATTGTAGCTTAATTTTTGAGATAATTGGATGAAGGGTGAGCGTTTACTAGTTGAAAAATGGGCCCAACTTAAACCTACTCCTCTTTCCGCAAGTGAGAGGCATTCATCATTCTCGTTAACACCTAAAGCATTCCCGAATCCGATCAAGGGAATCCTTCGTCACGATGTAAGTGGCTTTTATAATTATTTACTTTATAATCATCTTATTGATCAATTCTAAAAAGAATATATACACAAAACTATCAAATATTTCAAAATATTGAATTTTTACATATTTTATGTTTCGTTCATTGTAAATAATCCATTTAGGTTAAAGGTAATCTTTCCAACTAATAGGAAAGAGCTGACTGCTTCCTTTCATTGATATGAGGGCATGTCACGCTTTTAGTTTTAAGTTTTCAGCTGAATATTGATCGCAGCTTCTTTATATCGCACCTTTAGAAAATAAAAAAACGAAATTCGAAATTTTAAATTCTTCCATCTGTCAAGTAGCTCGTCTTGTCTTGTTATTTCTCTTGAAATAATAGGAAATTGAGTGAGTTTACGTATAAAGAAGGATTGTAGCTTAATTTTTGAGATAATTGGATGAAGGGTGAGCGTTTACTAGTTGAAAAATGGGCCCAACTTAAACCTACTCCTCTTTCCGCAAGTGAGAGGCATTCATCATTCTCGTTAACACCTAAAGCATTCCCGAATCCGATCAAGGGAATCCTTCGTCACGATGTAAGTGGCTTTTATAATTATTTACTTTATAATCATCTTATTGATCAATTCTAAAAAGAATATATACACAAAACTATCAAATATTTCAAAATATTGAATTTTTACATATTTTATGTTTCGTTCATTGTAAATAATCCATTTAGGTTAAAGGTAATCTTTCCAACTAATAGGAAAGAGCTGACTGCTTCCTTTCATTGATATGAGGGCATGTCACGCTTTTAGTTTTAAGTTTTCAGCTGAATATTGATCGCAGCTTCTTTATATCGCACCTTTAGAAAATAAAAAAACGAAATTCGAAATTTTAAATTCTTCCATCTGTCAAGTAGCTCGTCTTGTCTTGTTATTTCTCTTGAAATAATAGGAAATTGAGTGAGTTTACGTATAAAGAAGGATTGTAGCTTAATTTTTGAGATAATTGGATGAAGGGTGAGCGTTTACTAGTTGAAAAATGGGCCCAACTTAAACCTACTCCTCTTTCCGCAAGTGAGAGGCATTCATCATTCTCGTTAACACCTAAAGCATTCCCGAATCCGATCAAGGGAATCCTTCGTCACGATGTAAGTGGCTTTTATAATTATTTACTTTATAATCATCTTATTGATCAATTCTAAAAAGAATATATACACAAAACTATCAAATATTTCAAAATATTGAATTTTTACATATTTTATGTTTCGTTCATTGTAAATAATCCATTTAGGTTAAAGGTAATCTTTCCAACTAATAGGAAAGAGCTGACTGCTTCCTTTCATTGATATGAGGGCATGTCACGCTTTTAGTTTTAAGTTTTCAGCTGAATATTGATCGCAGCTTCTTTATATCGCACCTTTAGAAAATAAAAAAACGAAATTCGAAATTTTAAATTCTTCCATCTGTCAAGTAGCTCGTCTTGTCTTGTTATTTCTCTTGAAATAATAGGAAATTGAGTGAGTTTACGTATAAAGAAGGATTGTAGCTTAATTTTTGAGATAATTGGATGAAGGGTGAGCGTTTACTAGTTGAAAAATGGGCCCAACTTAAACCTACTCCTCTTTCCGCAAGTGAGAGGCATTCATCATTCTCGTTAACACCTAAAGCATTCCCGAATCCGATCAAGGGAATCCTTCGTCACGATGTAAGTGGCTTTTATAATTATTTACTTTATAATCATCTTATTGATCAATTCTAAAAAGAATATATACACAAAACTATCAAATATTTCAAAATATTGAATTTTTACATATTTTATGTTTCGTTCATTGTAAATAATCCATTTAGGTTAAAGGTAATCTTTCCAACTAATAGGAAAGAGCTGACTGCTTCCTTTCATTGATATGAGGGCATGTCACGCTTTTAGTTTTAAGTTTTCAGCTGAATATTGATCGCAGCTTCTTTATATCGCACCTTTAGAAAATAAAAAAACGAAATTCGAAATTTTAAATTCTTCCATCTGTCAAGTAGCTCGTCTTGTCTTGTTATTTCTCTTGAAATAATAGGAAATTGAGTGAGTTTACGTATAAAGAAGGATTGTAGCTTAATTTTTGAGATAATTGGATGAAGGGTGAGCGTTTACTAGTTGAAAAATGGGCCCAACTTAAACCTACTCCTCTTTCCGCAAGTGAGAGGCATTCATCATTCTCGTTAACACCTAAAGCATTCCCGAATCCGATCAAGGGAATCCTTCGTCACGATGTAAGTGGCTTTTATAATTATTTACTTTATAATCATCTTATTGATCAATTCTAAAAAGAATATATACACAAAACTATCAAATATTTCAAAATATTGAATTTTTACATATTTTATGTTTCGTTCATTGTAAATAATCCATTTAGGTTAAAGGTAATCTTTCCAACTAATAGGAAAGAGCTGACTGCTTCCTTTCATTGATATGAGGGCATGTCACGCTTTTAGTTTTAAGTTTTCAGCTGAATATTGATCGCAGCTTCTTTATATCGCACCTTTAGAAAATAAAAAAACGAAATTCGAAATTTTAAATTCTTCCATCTGTCAAGTAGCTCGTCTTGTCTTGTTATTTCTCTTGAAATAATAGGAAATTGAGTGAGTTTACGTATAAAGAAGGATTGTAGCTTAATTTTTGAGATAATTGGATGAAGGGTGAGCGTTTACTAGTTGAAAAATGGGCCCAACTTAAACCTACTCCTCTTTCCGCAAGTGAGAGGCATTCATCATTCTCGTTAACACCTAAAGCATTCCCGAATCCGATCAAGGGAATCCTTCGTCACGATGTAAGTGGCTTTTATAATTATTTACTTTATAATCATCTTATTGATCAATTCTAAAAAGAATATATACACAAAACTATCAAATATTTCAAAATATTGAATTTTTACATATTTTATGTTTCGTTCATTGTAAATAATCCATTTAGGTTAAAGGTAATCTTTCCAACTAATAGGAAAGAGCTGACTGCTTCCTTTCATTGATATGAGGGCATGTCACGCTTTTAGTTTTAAGTTTTCAGCTGAATATTGATCGCAGCTTCTTTATATCGCACCTTTAGAAAATAAAAAAACGAAATTCGAAATTTTAAATTCTTCCATCTGTCAAGTAGCTCGTCTTGTCTTGTTATTTCTCTTGAAATAATAGGAAATTGAGTGAGTTTACGTATAAAGAAGGATTGTAGCTTAATTTTTGAGATAATTGGATGAAGGGTGAGCGTTTACTAGTTGAAAAATGGGCCCAACTTAAACCTACTCCTCTTTCCGCAAGTGAGAGGCATTCATCATTCTCGTTAACACCTAAAGCATTCCCGAATCCGATCAAGGGAATCCTTCGTCACGATGTAAGTGGCTTTTATAATTATTTACTTTATAATCATCTTATTGATCAATTCTAAAAAGAATATATACACAAAACTATCAAATATTTCAAAATATTGAATTTTTACATATTTTATGTTTCGTTCATTGTAAATAATCCATTTAGGTTAAAGGTAATCTTTCCAACTAATAGGAAAGAGCTGACTGCTTCCTTTCATTGATATGAGGGCATGTCACGCTTTTAGTTTTAAGTTTTCAGCTGAATATTGATCGCAGCTTCTTTATATCGCACCTTTAGAAAATAAAAAAACGAAATTCGAAATTTTAAATTCTTCCATCTGTCAAGTAGCTCGTCTTGTCTTGTTATTTCTCTTGAAATAATAGGAAATTGAGTGAGTTTACGTATAAAGAAGGATTGTAGCTTAATTTTTGAGATAATTGGATGAAGGGTGAGCGTTTACTAGTTGAAAAATGGGCCCAACTTAAACCTACTCCTCTTTCCGCAAGTGAGAGGCATTCATCATTCTCGTTAACACCTAAAGCATTCCCGAATCCGATCAAGGGAATCCTTCGTCACGATGTAAGTGGCTTTTATAATTATTTACTTTATAATCATCTTATTGATCAATTCTAAAAAGAATATATACACAAAACTATCAAATATTTCAAAATATTGAATTTTTACATATTTTATGTTTCGTTCATTGTAAATAATCCATTTAGGTTAAAGGTAATCTTTCCAACTAATAGGAAAGAGCTGACTGCTTCCTTTCATTGATATGAGGGCATGTCACGCTTTTAGTTTTAAGTTTTCAGCTGAATATTGATCGCAGCTTCTTTATATCGCACCTTTAGAAAATAAAAAAACGAAATTCGAAATTTTAAATTCTTCCATCTGTCAAGTAGCTCGTCTTGTCTTGTTATTTCTCTTGAAATAATAGGAAATTGAGTGAGTTTACGTATAAAGAAGGATTGTAGCTTAATTTTTGAGATAATTGGATGAAGGGTGAGCGTTTACTAGTTGAAAAATGGGCCCAACTTAAACCTACTCCTCTTTCCGCAAGTGAGAGGCATTCATCATTCTCGTTAACACCTAAAGCATTCCCGAATCCGATCAAGGGAATCCTTCGTCACGATGTAAGTGGCTTTTATAATTATTTACTTTATAATCATCTTATTGATCAATTCTAAAAAGAATATATACACAAAACTATCAAATATTTCAAAATATTGAATTTTTACATATTTTATGTTTCGTTCATTGTAAATAATCCATTTAGGTTAAAGGTAATCTTTCCAACTAATAGGAAAGAGCTGACTGCTTCCTTTCATTGATATGAGGGCATGTCACGCTTTTAGTTTTAAGTTTTCAGCTGAATATTGATCGCAGCTTCTTTATATCGCACCTTTAGAAAATAAAAAAACGAAATTCGAAATTTTAAATTCTTCCATCTGTCAAGTAGCTCGTCTTGTCTTGTTATTTCTCTTGAAATAATAGGAAATTGAGTGAGTTTACGTATAAAGAAGGATTGTAGCTTAATTTTTGAGATAATTGGATGAAGGGTGAGCGTTTACTAGTTGAAAAATGGGCCCAACTTAAACCTACTCCTCTTTCCGCAAGTGAGAGGCATTCATCATTCTCGTTAACACCTAAAGCATTCCCGAATCCGATCAAGGGAATCCTTCGTCACGATGTAAGTGGCTTTTATAATTATTTACTTTATAATCATCTTATTGATCAATTCTAAAAAGAATATATACACAAAACTATCAAATATTTCAAAATATTGAATTTTTACATATTTTATGTTTCGTTCATTGTAAATAATCCATTTAGGTTAAAGGTAATCTTTCCAACTAATAGGAAAGAGCTGACTGCTTCCTTTCATTGATATGAGGGCATGTCACGCTTTTAGTTTTAAGTTTTCAGCTGAATATTGATCGCAGCTTCTTTATATCGCACCTTTAGAAAATAAAAAAACGAAATTCGAAATTTTAAATTCTTCCATCTGTCAAGTAGCTCGTCTTGTCTTGTTATTTCTCTTGAAATAATAGGAAATTGAGTGAGTTTACGTATAAAGAAGGATTGTAGCTTAATTTTTGAGATAATTGGATGAAGGGTGAGCGTTTACTAGTTGAAAAATGGGCCCAACTTAAACCTACTCCTCTTTCCGCAAGTGAGAGGCATTCATCATTCTCGTTAACACCTAAAGCATTCCCGAATCCGATCAAGGGAATCCTTCGTCACGATGTAAGTGGCTTTTATAATTATTTACTTTATAATCATCTTATTGATCAATTCTAAAAAGAATATATACACAAAACTATCAAATATTTCAAAATATTGAATTTTTACATATTTTATGTTTCGTTCATTGTAAATAATCCATTTAGGTTAAATGTAATCTTTCCAACTAATAGGAAAGAGCTGACTGCTTCCTTTCATTGATATGAGGGCATGTCACGCTTTTAGTTTTAAGTTTTCAGCTGAATATTGATCGCAGCTTCTTTATATCGCACCTTTAGAAAATAAAAAAACGAAATTCGAAATTTTAAATTCTTCCATCTGTCAAGTAGCTCGTCTTGTCTTGTTATTTCTCTTGAAATAATAGGAAATTGAGTGAGTTTACGTATAAAGAAGGATTGTAGCTTAATTTTTGAGATAATTGGATGAAGGGTGAGCGTTTACTAGTTGAAAAATGGGCCCAACTTAAACCTACTCCTCTTTCCGCAAGTGAGAGGCATTCATCATTCTCGTTAACACCTAAAGCATTCCCGAATCCGATCAAGGGAATCCTTCGTCACGATGTAAGTGGCTTTTATAATTATTTACTTTATAATCATCTTATTGATCAATTCTAAAAAGAATATATACACAAAACTATCAAATATTTCAAAATATTGAATTTTTACATATTTTATGTTTCGTTCATTGTAAATAATCCATTTAGGTTAAAGGTAATCTTTCCAACTAATAGGAAAGAGCTGACTGCTTCCTTTCATTGATATGAGGGCATGTCACGCTTTTAGTTTTAAGTTTTCAGCTGAATATTGATCGCAGCTTCTTTATATCGCACCTTTAGAAAATAAAAAAACGAAATTCGAAATTTTAAATTCTTCCATCTGTCAAGTAGCTCGTCTTGTCTTGTTATTTCTCTTGAAATAATAGGAAATTGAGTGAGTTTACGTATAAAGAAGGATTGTAGCTTAATTTTTGAGATAATTGGATGAAGGGTGAGCGTTTACTAGTTGAAAAATGGGCCCAACTTAAACCTACTCCTCTTTCCGCAAGTGAGAGGCATTCATCATTCTCGTTAACACCTAAAGCATTCCCGAATCCGATCAAGGGAATCCTTCGTCACGATGTAAGTGGCTTTTATAATTATTTACTTTATAATCATCTTATTGATCAATTCTAAAAAGAATATATACACAAAACTATCAAATATTTCAAAATATTGAATTTTTACATATTTTATGTTTCGTTCATTGTAAATAATCCATTTAGGTTAAAGGTAATCTTTCCAACTAATAGGAAAGAGCTGACTGCTTCCTTTCATTGATATGAGGGCATGTCACGCTTTTAGTTTTAAGTTTTCAGCTGAATATTGATCGCAGCTTCTTTATATCGCACCTTTAGAAAATAAAAAAACGAAATTCGAAATTTTAAATTCTTCCATCTGTCAAGTAGCTCGTCTTGTCTTGTTATTTCTCTTGAAATAATAGGAAATTGAGTGAGTTTACGTATAAAGAAGGATTGTAGCTTAATTTTTGAGATAATTGGATGAAGGGTGAGCGTTTACTAGTTGAAAAATGGGCCCAACTTAAACCTACTCCTCTTTCCGCAAGTGAGAGGCATTCATCATTCTCGTTAACACCTAAAGCATTCCCGAATCCGATCAAGGGAATCCTTCGTCACGATGTAAGTGGCTTTTATAATTATTTACTTTATAATCATCTTATTGATCAATTCTAAAAAGAATATATACACAAAACTATCAAATATTTCAAAATATTGAATTTTTACATATTTTATGTTTCGTTCATTGTAAATAATCCATTTAGGTTAAAGGTAATCTTTCCAACTAATAGGAAAGAGCTGACTGCTTCCTTTCATTGATATGAGGGCATGTCACGCTTTTAGTTTTAAGTTTTCAGCTGAATATTGATCGCAGCTTCTTTATATCGCACCTTTAGAAAATAAAAAAACGAAATTCGAAATTTTAAATTCTTCCATCTGTCAAGTAGCTCGTCTTGTCTTGTTATTTCTCTTGAAATAATAGGAAATTGAGTGAGTTTACGTATAAAGAAGGATTGTAGCTTAATTTTTGAGATAATTGGATGAAGGGTGAGCGTTTACTAGTTGAAAAATGGGCCCAACTTAAACCTACTCCTCTTTCCGCAAGTGAGAGGCATTCATCATTCTCGTTAACACCTAAAGCATTCCCGAATCCGATCAAGGGAATCCTTCGTCACGATGTAAGTGGCTTTTATAATTATTTACTTTATAATCATCTTATTGATCAATTCTAAAAAGAATATATACACAAAACTATCAAATATTTCAAAATATTGAATTTTTACATATTTTATGTTTCGTTCATTGTAAATAATCCATTTAGGTTAAAGGTAATCTTTCCAACTAATAGGAAAGAGCTGACTGCTTCCTTTCATTGATATGAGGGCATGTCACGCTTTTAGTTTTAAGTTTTCAGCTGAATATTGATCGCAGCTTCTTTATATCGCACCTTTAGAAAATAAAAAAACGAAATTCGAAATTTTAAATTCTTCCATCTGTCAAGTAGCTCGTCTTGTCTTGTTATTTCTCTTGAAATAATAGGAAATTGAGTGAGTTTACGTATAAAGAAGGATTGTAGCTTAATTTTTGAGATAATTGGATGAAGGGTGAGCGTTTACTAGTTGAAAAATGGGCCCAACTTAAACCTACTCCTCTTTCCGCAAGTGAGAGGCATTCATCATTCTCGTTAACACCTAAAGCATTCCCGAATCCGATCAAGGGAATCCTTCGTCACGATGTAAGTGGCTTTTATAATTATTTACTTTATAATCATCTTATTGATCAATTCTAAAAAGAATATATACACAAAACTATCAAATATTTCAAAATATTGAATTTTTACATATTTTATGTTTCGTTCATTGTAAATAATCCATTTAGGTTAAAGGTAATCTTTCCAACTAATAGGAAAGAGCTGACTGCTTCCTTTCATTGATATGAGGGCATGTCACGCTTTTAGTTTTAAGTTTTCAGCTGAATATTGATCGCAGCTTCTTTATATCGCACCTTTAGAAAATAAAAAAACGAAATTCGAAATTTTAAATTCTTCCATCTGTCAAGTAGCTCGTCTTGTCTTGTTATTTCTCTTGAAATAATAGGAAATTGAGTGAGTTTACGTATAAAGAAGGATTGTAGCTTAATTTTTGAGATAATTGGATGAAGGGTGAGCGTTTACTAGTTGAAAAATGGGCCCAACTTAAACCTACTCCTCTTTCCGCAAGTGAGAGGCATTCATCATTCTCGTTAACACCTAAAGCATTCCCGAATCCGATCAAGGGAATCCTTCGTCACGATGTAAGTGGCTTTTATAATTATTTACTTTATAATCATCTTATTGATCAATTCTAAAAAGTATATATATATATATATATATATATATATATATATATATATATATATATATATATATATATATATATATATATATATATATATATATATATATATATATATATATATATATATATATATATATATATATATATATATATATATATATATATATATATATATATATATATATTATATATATATATATATATATATATATATATATATATATATATATATATATATATATATATATATATATATATATATATATATATATATATATATATATATATATATATATATATATATATATATATATATATATATATATATATATATATATATATATATCCGGAGAAGGTTTATTGCGAAAGGTATATATATAGGTATATATATATATATATATATATATATATATATATATATATATATATATATATATATATATATATATATATATATATATATATATATATATATATATACCTATATATATTTGTGACAACCCTGGTGCTAGGCAAAGTTGGTTGACAAAATCGCCCAAACCTGTGGCAAAATTGCCTAGCGGTAAAAATTGCTGACAGACACACACCCACACACGCTCCGCCTAATTTAAAAAAATAAATGTATATCGTCATTTATCTATATAAACTTCAAATAAATCACATCACACGTAAGTCAAATAACATCTCGAACACAAACAATCCTTCCTTCCAGTCGCTCGAAAGTATATATATATATATATATATATATATATATATATATATATATATATATATATATATATATATATATATATATATATATATATATATATATCTCTGGAGAAGGTTTATTGCGAAAGGTATATATATAGGTATATATATATATATATATATATATATATATATATATATATATATATATATATATATATATATATATATATATATATATATATATATATATATATATATATATATATATATATATATATATATATATATATATATATATATATATATATATATATATATATATATATATATATATATACCTATATATATTTGTGACAACCCTGGTGCTAGGCAAAGTTGGTTGACAAAATCGCCCAAACCTGTGGCAAAATTGCCTAGCGGTAAAAATTGCTTTAAATTCGTAGTTTATTAGCGATTGCTAATGAATATACAAAAAAGACCATATTATACAACTTTTAATGTAACAATGAAGTACTTACCACACGTATTTCGGCCTGGAGCACAAAAGATATGAGCACACTAAAAAAGTGTTTCAGCACACATCCACTTTCTTTGGCCTTTGACAGCAGAATGGGAGCTTGTACAAACCTGCAATCTTGTCAGTGTTGCCAATCGTTTAATTATGATTTAGCCAGTGTAAGTTTATTGTTTATCCATTTACGAGGTAAAAAGATATACAACTTTGTGTTAAGGATTTTGGTGTCGGGCAAAATTGCTAACGGTAGGCAAAGTTGCTGCCGTTGACGGTAGTTATTCAGTTGCTCGTACTGATTCACCCCCTGAAGGATGCCCGTTAATAAAAACTTATCCCGTATATACGAGACTTGCGTCAGCGTAAACAACGAGTGACAAAAAGGATCAGTGACAAAAAGTCTGGAAATTACACCGCAGTGCATGTAGGTACCACATAAATGCAGTTTTTTTTCAGTGCGGCTTGAAAAACGTACCGCAACGCACCGCACCGCAGTGAGCGCCTTGCCTGATAGGTTACATCTTCGCCCATTACATTTGCTAATTATATTAAATTAAAAATCATATATTTTAAAAATATTTCTTTAATGACCAAAATTATTACATATACAAAAATACCACCGGTGAAATTTAATGGCGTCATAAAATACCAAAAATACCACATTTGGCTACATTGCTGCTGCAGAACATGACCTGAAATTTGAATGAAGGGGAAGTCCCATCACAAATCTTTAACATGATTTAGTCACAAATCTATTAATAGATAAGGAATTCCAGATGCTTTTTTTATCAGACCATAGGAATTATTTCGGTTCGATCAGGTACAAACGTCAAACTTGGAACTTGGAGCTGTCACTGCACGTCACTTGGTTCATCGGCCAATGACAGTTATCGATCGATTTGAGGTTATATCTGCGATCTATGATATGATCAGTGATCTATGTGTGTCTATGTGCGATCTATTTAAAAACCTCGACTGCCGTTACAAAAAGTTAACTATTGTATTTATATTAGAAATGATTTATTTGCGCTAAAAGCACGTTTTTTAGAAACTAAAGTTCTTTGTTGAAACAATATTCGCTGAAACAAAATCCGTACGGCCCCCTAGAGGGTTAACTTTATAAACATCCAGTGCTTAGACGATTGCGCATTGTGAAGTAAGACAATGATGCACAAAAATGAAGTCCCTGCAAATCGTATTTGCCGGTAACTATTACGCATCAATGTGCCGCGCAATATAATGGACTATATTTTTGTGACATGTATGAAGTAATGCTGACGCCACGCATTCCATTGTTAAGCAGTCTGGCCATTTGTTTCGAGTTCTTTATTGCATATACTGTCTACTGATGAATTTTCAGCTTTTCAAAAATACTTTGGGGGCACTAATAAAGGTTCCTAGTACGCCAGCGCCAGGTGTCCCGAAGTATTGCTTGCTGACTCTACCCTAGCATTTTATGGCCAAAATACTGTCTGATCTGAAAGTATCAGCTTTTACAAAACTCTTGCACTTTTTTGTCGCTGCTTGGACTATACAGTTTGTTCAGTTATTTGTTTCCAGAGTAGCAGCGATAAGACAGACAATATTATATTAAATAAACAAGAAACATAATTTAAAGAAATAAAAACACAACTGCCATTACAAAAAGAGAACGACTGCATTTATAATTATTAAAAAACCTTTTTTTGCGCTAAAAAGCACATTCGTTAAAGAATAAAGTTCTTCGTTGAATATTTCTCGAAACAATATTCAATTTACGGAAGCTCCGCTACGTCTCCGTTGACGCATGTTTTCTCTATAAAGAGAAAACACGCGTCACCTTCATCTCACTGCTTAAAGACGATTGCGCTTACTGTGAGTCATTCCGACAGGCCTTGTCAAAGTCCCGACGAGCGGGGCTTCATGTAATGCCTCCAGTACACTCTCGCCGAGACATGCGAGATCGAGTGTGTACTGTAGCTCTCGCCTCGCGTTGGCCTGTCTCGTGCGCCCTCGGCTGCCTCGCCTCGCCTAACTGCGAGAATGTACTGGGCATATTGTCTCGGTTCCTCCCTCGGCAAGTCTTGCCTCGCCTCGTGGCGCTCGCTTGAATGTCGGTTTTTTGCACGAGTCAAAAGAAACGCGGGGCGAGACCGAGAGCCATAAAGACCCCCAGTTCACTCTCGCCAGCCTCGTGTCTACGTAGTTTATTTTTTCTCTTGTGTTGTGTTGTGTTGTGAAGTGGTTTTTTTCTCTTTTACTCTCAATTAATATATTAATATTGAAATGGACAGTTCAAACGATTTTAATCTTAAGTTTTTCGAAGTTTATCAGGGTAAACCATGTATATGGGACCCTACTCATCCGCAACATAAAAATAAAAAAAACTTCCATTACTGCAAGTGCTAGTAGTTCAGCAAAAATGTAAACCACTTCTTGATGAATCGCTCTCTCGGACGATATTAATGACAAGCCGAGAGGCGAGAGTGTACTTTGCACCACTTGGTTACCTGCCCCTGGAGTCATTGGACGTTGGGCGAGAGTGAACTTTGCCCACCTCGGCTCTCGGCGCCTCGGCAAATGTCTCGGCGACAACACTCGACGAGAGTGTACTGCTAGCATAAGCCTGGCCTATTAACACAGTAGATATGAGCTAAAGCAGTATGGAAACTAAGCCCATTTGTTGAAATAAATACCTACTCTCCATTGGAGCGCTAGGGTTGTCAATCTTTATTTTTTGTAAAAATGATAAGTTATTTTTAATTATTAATAAAATAATTTATTTGGGGTACAGTTTCGATGACAATGCATTTTTATGGCATGATCATGACCTGATTTTACAGCCAAGATATATAAAGTATGCTGACGAGGATACTTTTCCACTGTCAACAGCACAGACACACAATTTTGTGTACGCATTCAATTATGATAGCAACTTCCAAGTTTCAACATTAGATGGCTGATGTACCCTGGGTTGCCTCCCAACGAGGGAACTCCTCAACGGTCAATAGCAGAGACCCAAAATTTTGTATACGCATTCAATTATAATAGCTCCTTCCATGTTCCACCATGTCATGGTTGACGAATCCTGGATTGGCTCCCGATGAGGGAACTCCTCAACGGTCAACAGCAGAGACCCAAAATGTTGTAGGTATACGCATTCAATTATAATAGCCCCTTCTAAGTTCCACCATGACATGGCTGATGTACCCTGGGTTGGCTTCCAACGAGGAAACTCCTCAACGGTCAACAGCCGAGACCCAACATTTTGTATACGCATTCAATTATGATAGCCCCTTCCGTTGTTCCATCATGACATGGCTGATGAACCATGGCTTGGCTCCCGATGAGGGGACTCCTTAACGGTCAACAGCAGAGACTCAAAATTTTAAGTCTGTGTGAGTGTTCGTTTCGATCGTTTGTACGTAGTTGCCATACTGCTTTAGCTCATATATCTACTGTGCTATTAACCCGGCTTTCAGAGTGTGACATCGCAGGGCTGGTCACCCCGCGGCAGATAACTCAAAACTATTGCTCGCCGCCGTTGCCCCACTCAGTCGGTTGCCCTCCGTCCTCAAGTAATAAAGGGTTTTTATTAAATATTTGTGGTTTATGTATTTATCCATATAGATACATATATATTTTCAGAATTCAATTATCCAGGCCTTGCATTTGATACTAAACACAATATATTTGTGTTAATTTTAATTGACATTTAGAGATTTGGACATTTATACAACTATTTACTTGATATTTGGATAGTTAAGGTACCCCATGTCACTCGGAATGACATTACGATTCTAAAGGTGCGATTCCACCAAAATAGTGTGCAGCACATTTGCTTGCACACATTTTGTGCAAAACTCCAACAGTGCAGGTACTAAGCTGGTGTCGCATTTGGCTTCCGTCTCCACTGGTAAGGCTGTGCGTAACTTTTGTAAGCGCACAGTTCAGCACACTTGTGCGCGAACATGTTCACTGAGCAGAGTTTCTGCCGAGACAGTTCAGTAGTTAATATGAACGGGCAGGAAAACGTAGTGCTTTGTGCTGCAGCATGTGTTTTACTATGTAGTCTCCTTAAAAAGAAACGAAGGAAGAAACCGCGATGTTGGGTGAGGCCGTTACTACAGCGACGGAATGAAGAAACGAATAAATTTCTAGAAGAAATAAAAATAGATCCATTGAGTGGATTTAAAAACTTCACACGTATATCTTGCGAAGATTTTGAGTTGCTGGTTAATGAAACTAGTCCTTTTATTGCTAAGCAAGATACCAACTACAGAAAATGTGTCCCTGTTTCAATATGGCTTGCAATCACCTTAAGATATCTTGCTACTGGAGATTCTTTTGCAAGTTTAATGTTCTTATTTAAAGTTTCAAAAGAGCTTATTGCTCGGATTGTACCTGAGACTTGTAAGGCGTTGATAAGCGTGTTGAAAGAAAATATTAAGGTAAGAAAATAAAAATAATATACCATTTTATTTTAGTCACTTTTATTGCATTACATTTCATGCCAAGATATTGTTTCGCCATCATTCTGACGTAAAAGATCTGAATAATCATTATCGCGGACCTGAAAACTTGAAGCCGGTCCTTGACTCTGACAATTTGACGAATCTGAATACGGTGAAGGCATTGGAGTTGTAACATATTTTCCAGTACCAATAATAGCGTCATACAATAAATTATCTATATCCCTTTGTACTAAAATCTTGGTTCGCTCATCTCTAATTTTCCTTAATTTCGTTGCGACGGCTGCAGCAAAAATGTCTTCGTCATCAGGTTTTTTTGCTTCCATCTGCTTGTTTACGTTATTCATAATGGACAAAGCTTGGGCGATTCTCGGGTCTTCATCGACAATACGGCGTTTAAGCGAGTTCTTCGGAGCCTTAAACTTTTCGACTGGCCTTTCATGAAGAGACTCTTGATCTTCATTTACTGTGTCATTCTGGATAATAATATCTTGTGATACCTGAAATAGTAATAAAATTTCCTTTTTCAGATGCCTAACACTTTAGAAGAATGGATGATCTTAGAGCGCCAATTTGACCATCTTTGGAATTTCCCTCATTGCATTGGGGCTATGGATGGCAAACACGTTGTTATTCAAGCTCCAAGTAATACTGGAAGCGACTTTTTCAATTACAAAGGTGATTTCAGCATTGTGCTTTTAGCACTGGTTGATGCAAATTATAAGTTTACGTACGTAGATGTCGGTTGTAAAGGAAGAATATCGGATGGTGGTGTTTTCAAAAATACTGGTTTCTATGCTAATCTTCAGCAAGGAAAATTAAATTTGCCTGAACCTTACCCGTTACCCGGATGGAACAAACCAATTCCACATGTCATTGTGGTAGATTATGCTTTTGCGTTAGATATAAATTTAATGAAACCATATCCCGGTCAACATGACAAAAGATCAAAAGAGAGAATATTTAATTATCGGTTGAGCAGAGCGAGACGTATTGTGGAAAACGTATTCGGCATTATGTCCGGTGTATTTCGCGTACTCAGGAAACCTATTCTGTTAGCTCCAGAAAAGACACAATTGATAACACTGACATGTTGTTACTTGCATAATTTTTTGATAACACAAAAATCGTCTTCACAACTTTATACTTCTGCTGGCTGTTTTGATACTGAGAACCAAATTACTCATTTCACTATCGATGGAAGTTGGCGGCGTGATGCAGGCATGGCAAACTTACTGCCTTTAAGACATGTTGGAAGAAGACCCCCTGGCGATGCGAAAAACATAAGAGAACATAATTTGCACATTATTTCCAAACTGACATCGGAATGGTGCCATGGCAAGAAACACTGGCGTAAATAGTATAGGTACCTATCTAAGTAATAATATTAGAGGTAAGAAAATAAACATTTAAAACGTACCTACCTGTTCATTTATTTCGTCGTGTGAGTTCAAGCTGACGTTCGGCTCATCCCTTCCATGAAAGAAATTCAAATATGCATTAGCAAACCATTTCGGCTTATATATATCTAAAATCCCAGAACCTGAAGATTTTGAGTCCGCGATTTTCTTCTTTTCTCTTCGGTATTGAGCCAAAATAATCTTCCATTTTCTCATTACCTCAGTCGAGTCACAATTGAAACTTTGCGCCAACTCTTGAGTGGCGTCGTGTTTTTTGTTTTTATTTTTATAACCACTGTGACTAGAATCCCATAATACAGGATAAGTTTCAATAGCTTGAATAAAATTAATAATTTTATCATTCGTCCAATCCATATTTAGCTTGGTTAATTAACAATGTACGCGCACAAATCAATGTTTTCACTCCGGTAGCGGAAGCAAGACTGAGTTCGCGCACAACAGGTTTGTACACGTCGACGCGAGTCCACTGCCTGCATGTGTGCGCGCACAAAAGTATACAGATGTGCGCGAACATTTCTAGAATGTTCGCGCACAATTTGTTATTGTTTGCTTTAGTGAGTCGACCAGAATAAACATTTGTGTCGCACAATGTGCATTGCAGTGCCGCACAGTTCTGCACACTGGTGAATCGCATCTTAACAATACCACACACTTCTAAATCGGTTTAAGCTTTTAGAAGCTATGGTGGAATGAAGAAACGGAAAACATATATACATGAATTCTGAACACATTACGCTCCTTTTTATTGGGCAGTCGTGTAAAAAATGTACCGATTGCTGTCAAATGGAGATAGTTTGAATGTCAAAATCCACATTACATTACTGAAAAAAATATGTTTTAAATAACACTGTCAACCTGTTTAAAAATATTAAAATAACTAGATAAATACTAAATTTCGTTACATGATATATCATTTATGTTCACTGACTTTGAAGACAACGACATTACAAAACAAGCCTCGTTTTAGCATATTGTAGATTTGTATGAAAGTGAGAAAAGTTCTGTTTGCAAAACAAAATTAGTACCATTTATACAAATTCCTAAAATGTGTTGAAATAGGCAAGTTCTTACAAGCAACATTTGTTTGTAGAAAAGATATTATCTGGTAAATGCAGTATAGGAACCTGTACTACATTGTTGATTTTTTAACTTCACTAGCCTATACTCACCATTCCTAAACTGCAATAATCTTTTTTTTTTAATTTAGACTCAATAATTAGCTTATTTATTTGGACTCAATAAATAAGCGAGATATAGGCATTCAAAGAAGCGTAAAACCCATACATTTCGGTAGGTTGTTAGCAATATTTTTTTCTTTTGTATGTAAATATATCGCAAAACAAAATTGTCCCAAGTGAACAGCATGGTTTCATTCCCGGGCGCTCCCCAACTTACTTCTTTGTCTCAACCGCTGGACTGAGAACTGGGATGGGGGTATACCGACAGATGTTATATATCTCGACTTCGAAAAGGCCTTCGACAGAGTTCCTGTAAGAAGACTTTTGCAAAAACTTGAACATCCCAGAATTCGAGGGAAAATTTTAAGTTGGATATCAGACTTCTTAACTGGTCGCACCTTCCAAATGAAAGTAGGCGACTTTAAATCTGAACATTTCACTGTATCCAGTGGTGTACCCCAAGGGTCAGTGCTGGGTCCAGTTTTGTTCACCTTGTATATTACGGATCTTCAAGCCTCAATCACATCGCAGAGCAGCTACTTTGCTGATGACACAAAATTCTTCGCCAATCCTATTCTATGCAGTGGACAGCTTCAGCAAGATCTTGACAAGATCAAAGCGTGGACGGAAGATTGGTTGCTTACCTTAAACGTTGAGAAATGTGTAGTGCTTCATATCGGGAAAAGCAACCCCAACAAACAATATTTTCTGGCAAACGCACAACTAGAAGCAGTCAAGCAACAAAAAGATCTTGGAATAACAATTACTGATGATCTCAAATGGGAGAAACACATAATTGCAATTGCTAAAAGAGCCAACTCTATTCTCTATCTAATAAGGAAGGCTTTCCAACATCTATCAATAGAGGTTTTTATCAAGATCTACAAGGCATATGTGAGACCTATTCTTGAGTATGGCTATCAGATCTGGAACCCTTACTTTTGCAAAGATGTAGATATCCTGGAAAAGGTACAGCGAAGGGCAACCAAAATGCCAGTGGGCCTGAAGAATAGGAATTATGAAGATCGCTTGAAATTACTACACTCAAACAAAGAAAAGAGGGGACCTGATTGAGACATATAAAATTTTAACACATTACGACTACACTCAAACAAAGAAAAGAGGGGACCTGATTGAGACATATAAAATTTTAACACATTACGATGTAGGTACCTGCACTGAAGAATATTTACAAATTCAACTTCAACACTAATCTTCGAGGTCACAACAAAAAACTCAACCGTACAAAATTTTAATCTAATCCTGTTAAGAACGTTCTGCCATATAAAATCAATGGTACAGAGGAAGGCGAATACCTCGTGCATAAAATGCAAAGCAATAATTTGCCGAGAGCATAACGTTGACATGTGCCAAAAATGTTTTCAGTGATGTTTCAATAGTTATTATCTAGTTTAAGGACAATAATATCTGATGTTACTTGAATTATAAGATAAAAAGGCTGATTAATGTAATAGGTAAAAAAAATATACTGAAGAAAATAATGTTCCTATTTTTTGTTAATTTTTCAGAAGTTTGAGTTTTGTTGTAATTTTCTTAATTAAAAGTAAACGTAATTTCGTAAATATCGGATGTTTTATTTAAAAATACATGACACAACACATATCTTTTTAATTTATTAAAATGTATAAAAAACAATTGATTTTATAGCTAATTAAACCTATGGAGTCAATTTGACATATGATTATCTTTAACGTACAACTCAATATGATTATCTTTCTAGGGTTAAAAAAAAGTATCCTGGTTGCTCAGTGTTGGCACATCAGCAGTAAATATTCTACACCACCTTTTGTAACATATACCCCCCCCCCCCCCAGCTTTAAACCACCACTGACTGGCCGTTGGACGATAGGCAAGTAAAGGTGAGTGAGATAGCCGAGTCTGTGGGGATATCGGAAGAAAGGGTACGAAACATCTTGCACAAAGAATTAGGGATGTGAAAGCTTTGCGCAAGATGGGTGCCGCATTTGTTGATTGCCGATTAAAAGCAAATACGCAAAAGATTCAATAGGAATCCGACCGATTTTGTGCAGAGATTTGTCACCATGGATGAGACATGGGTCCACCACTACAAGCGAAGTCATGGCCAGCGTATTTTAGGATGCGAAAGGGATCCTGTTAATTGATTACCTTGAAAAAGGCAGAACAATTACAGGTGAATATTACTCCAGCCATCTTGACCAGCTGGATGCCAATATTCATAAGAAGAGGCCTGGCTTGAGGAAGGAAAAAATCACCTTTGCCAGGACAACGCTCCATACAAGGGTGCAATGGCGATGGGAAAACTGCGGGATTTGGGGTACAATTTGCTTGGCCATCCCCCCTATGACCATCACCCTCAAACTTACATCTGTTCCCAAACTTAAAGAAATTTGTTTCTGGGAAGCGCTTCGGGAATTTGAGAGGGCGATGGTCATAGTTGAGAGGGCGATGGTAGATGAATATTTTCACAGCCTTCCAGACTCTTTCAGGAAGGAATATTGATGTTGGAGAAACGCTGGACCAAGTGTGTTGAAGTCGAGGGAGATTATGTAGAAAAATATATTCATTTTTAGCTGAAAATCGCAGTCTTTTATTGTCAGGCCTAGAACTTTTCACTTTACCGTCGAATTTATACTATTTTCGACTGTTTCCATAGTAAAAAATGGATTTTTTCTACCACTCATGGCAAAGATTATTAATATAATAATTAATATACCAAGCGCTTTTACATTAAATCTGTGTCTAACCCATATGCTTGCATATGCTTAGGCGTTCATTGAAAAAAAAACAAACATGCAGTTGAATTTTTTGAGGTATTATTAGATCATTAGATACAGCAGTATTACCGCATAGGTTTGCATAGTAGCATTGATTTTATTTAAAATCAATGATAGTAGACAGGAATTAATCCTACAATGTAACTCAATTAAGACAATGTTAAGTACAAGCATGGTTTGATTATCTAATTAAATACATAATACGCAAACTAGGTACCTACGTAGGTGCGTAAAAAGAAACTGGAAACATTACAAGCTAAAAAGGAAATTAAATAACATGAGGGGTGGGAGAGGGAAATTCCAGGAGTAAAATTCGCCATTGCCATTTAATAATGTTTATTTTATTAACAGCGTTTTGTATACAATAGAATAGAAAGTAATCCCCCCCCCTCCCTTGTAACACTGCTCTCCTACCCGTACTCAAGGTGTACTCTAGCCAAACCATGAACGTACGCTGTATTTACGATCTACAGATTCAGCGCAATATACAAAAATCAACCCCCAATTGTTATTGTGCAGTGCTTGTGGCCACAGCAGCGATGCCAGCTGTTTGAAAACGCTGACGGCAACCTGAGAAACAAAAGGAGAAAATCAGTTAAGGCCATACTATTAATAAGTGTATACAATAATATTTCTAAGAAATTGTTCACTACTACCCTCCAAGCGGTATTAAAATGTTTACAATGGAAAGGACGGTGTTTCAGTGTCAGTATGGAGAAGACATCTTGTATCTAAGATTTACAGCTGGCAGAGACAATGCAGGAACTTTCAGTAATACTAAACAGCTTCGGCGACACTTCACAGCAAGTAGGATGGCGGGTAAACATGTACAAAACCAAGAAACATACCGGTCACCTCCCGTGTCTATATAATATATGCGTTCTCTATGACTAGTTAGTTAGTTAGTTTTTCTGGGCTATTCCCGCACTTGGCCTCTTGATTGGGCCGTTGTGCGTGGCTCATGTTTCTATTTATGTTACTCCAGCCAACCCAGGCTGCCCCAGAAGGTTAGCAGCCTGTTTGGGTTGTTACAGGCCTCCGGGAGAGATGCTGGAGATTGTAGTATTCTTGCCCGTTGCTCTGCCACGCTCCTGCATTCCATGAGCACATGCTGTGGCGTTTCTTCTTCCTCCATGCATCCTCTGCATAGAGAGCTGTCTGTCACACCTACGGTAAACAGGTGTTTGTTTAGGGGACAGTGGCCTGTCATAGCACCTATGACTTTACGGATTTTGTCCCTTTTTAATCTGGTGAGGTTGCGGGCAAGTTTTTTAGACGCTTCCAGAACCGCGGTCTTTGTTTGCCTGCATCCTGCGTTTTTTTTCCATTCTTTAAGGTGGGTTTCGTCGGTGTTCCTGCGTAGCCATGTTTTTATTTGGGGCTGGGGTATGTGTATGGGGTTATTTCTCTATGACTATCAATAAAGCGTAAGGGCAATCTTTGCAAGTGTGCTGTTTGAATTTAAAAAATGTAAACCGTCTGATCTTTATGTTTATGCAGAAAAGGGACAAACAAAAAATGTAGTCAATCCACTATTAATAAAATCCACTATAATAAAAAAATATTCTCTGGGAAAAACTTCTTTTTTTCATTCTTTCTTTTTATTCCACACAGCTACAGCAACGCAAGGCAGGGTATTAAAGGGGAAGAGCTTTGTTTAGAATAAAAATATTTTTGAAATAGTAAAAGAACTATTTTTGAGATATTGAATTGCAAATGTTTCTACCGCTGTAGAAATAATAGTATCTGCTTGCGCCGATAAAAGGCGTAATTTTGCCTGAAACAACAAAAAATGTAGGATATTAATTTTTACATATGTTTTGTAGATGAACTAAAAAAGTAACTAAAACTTATCACTTTTATAATTTTTCAACGATTTAAAAAAATAAAATCGATTTTCGCCCCAAAATTTTGTATTTTAGTAATCTTAAATTTTTTTTTTTTGGAACAACTCGACCCGTCAAGTAGTTTTTTTTTTATCACCGGCTCAAAACTGAAAAAGTTTTGAGGAAAACGCATTTAGTTTTCTTTAAAAAAAAAGTTGTGTTTTTTACACTTACAGCAATCTGAAACTATCAGCTATTCCATAGGTAACATTCATAAATAGTTTTCAACTTTAGATTTTAAAAAAACGTGAAAAACATGTTTTTTTTTTCATTGTCTAAACCAGTCTAAACCCGTTAAATTGAATGATGTGATTTCTCAGTTAATCTTCCTTTGCTAGAATACTGTTATTTACTTATCCTTTTATTTCATATCAGACTAAGCCACAGTGAAACGTGGCCGGGTTTAGCTAGTATAATATAATAATAACCTGAGCATCCATTGCGGCATATTCGACCTGATCAGCGGGGAGAGAAGGAGCTTCCCAATTGAACGCCCTAACAGTCCAATCCTTCTCAAGTGCCACACCCGCAAATCTCCAGGCAAGATTCGCCAGTCCACCCAGATTCGGGGCATATTTCTCGGCAAGGAATCGCAGATCCAAGGCCCCATTCACTGTAATATCATAGTCTTCCAGAAGCTTCTGTGCATCATCAACAGGAGTTACACCCACTTTTAAAATGGAATCAGTCCGGAGAATTTGCTGTGAAAAATAATGAACAAAATATTATTACAATGACGGTTTCGATCAAGAAAACAATGGACTTATAAAAAGAGATCGAACCGACCAGCCACTTCGTAATACCAGCCAAATCGTAAAATATGAAGTGCAATTCACTTTCTTTATATATACATAACAATATGAATCTCTTTATCTTATTATACAAGGCTTGTCCCAAAAGTAGTCTCCATAATTATGAAAAATCGAGGAAGAGCTTTATTAAAAAAAAATGACATGATTACATCGAGTATTTAAACACTATTTTTTGACATAATCGCCGTTCATATTGAGGCATTTTTGTAGTCGATCTGGAAGCTTTTGTATGCCAGCATCATATAACCCTCCATCCACCTCTTTTTCCAAGTAGTCCTTCACTGCAGTCTTTACATATTCGTCTGAATTCAGCCTTTTCCCACCCATATGTTTCTTTAGGTTGATGAACAAGTGATAGTTCGATGGGGCAAGGTCTGGGTTGTAGAGGGGTGGGGGAAAAAGTCCCAACCGAACTTATCCAAAAGCGCTTTTGTGTCGGATGCCACGTGAGGTCGAGCCTTATCATGCAAAAGACTCTCTTCGTTAGAATTCCATGTCATCAGTTTTTTATGGCTTGTGTTACGCTAGCAGCCGATACAGCCTCGCAGAACACAACGGAACGACGAATTAGATAATAGATGAAATAATTAAGTAATGAAGTAATTAGCAAATAACTCAATTGCGCGACTGATTGCACATAGAGATAGAATAAGTAACAATCACGTAAATGCATTTCATGCACAATCGCATTAAATACTATATAGATATATATTCGATATAATCATAGTATAACATTTAGGACGACGGACGTCATCTTCATCATTTAGAATACACAAGAAAACATTTTGTATAATTATTCATAACGCAGGAGCAATAGCGGATGCGTCACGTCTATCGAAAGCTCCGAATCACTGGGAGATGCGTGGTAGATTTTTTAGGCGAAGCCATTTTGTAAGAACGTATTAATGAGCAAGGAATTGTTAACGCATCGACCAAATGAAAGGGCCCCCACCTTTGAGGAGGCAGCCATTATTAGTAGAATCATACGGAAGTCGGGACGTCTTGACTCCCATTTAGACTAGTTAGATTAATTAAAGCTAAGTGCAACTTTTGGAATAAAGTAAAATTATATATTTTTGCCTTTAATAATTGGCGAAACTTAAAACTTGATGCAATTTTGTAAGCGTCTCACAATACAAGGCTGAATTAATGGTGGTCCTAGTTGGCATAAATTCGATGAGAATGACCCCTTTCCTGTCCCAGAAGACAGTAGCCATAATTTTTCAGGCAGATTGTGCCACTTAACATTTCTTATTTTTGGGGGGAAATGAATTCCTCCACTACATTGACTGTTGTTTTGATTCTTGCGTGAAGCGGTAGACCTACGTTTCATCCCCTGTCACTATTGAGTCCAAAAATACTGCTCCTTCTTCAGCGTACAGCTCCGAAACCTCGCGGGAACTTTTGATGCGTTGGCGTCTGTGAAGGAGGAGGACGCTGACGACGTTGACAAGCTCATCTTGTTCGCGTGTCACGAAGGTACTAAACGTCCAATCCGGCCAGTTTAAATTTTCTTAGAAAGAGAAGAAACTGACGGTTACAGCAGTGATACCAACTTAAAATAAAATTAAAATTTCCCTTGGCCACTAGAAGCTTGGAGACCTTACTTTTGGGACAAGCCTCATATAAGGTGCTAATATTGCAATCTCCTACTTTATCACCCCCTATTAATATTATTTATGTTTTGTAAAAGCCTTGAAGCTAAATAATTTCAGTAGGACTTGTCCAGAGTAGTAAGCCTCATTCAGTGTTTTTATTTTGTTTTCAGGATTTCTTAGTCCTTTGCAAAATGCCATTTCTGCATCAAGCAATTTTCGATAGAGCCGCTAAGCAATCGAACTGCAATTCCGAGTTTAGAGGAAACAATATATATTTTAGTTAAAGTAGGCAAACACTACAGTTTCTAGTATCTAGGTAAGTACCTCTATCGAGTACCTCAATCTAGCCTAGTAAACCACTACTAACTTTTAAGTTTTCGGGGATATACTCCAACTTAAAGAGTCTAATCAAAACACACTCTCCGTCAATGGCTGCCAACTGCAGTAAAGCGACTTTTCTGCGCAGTCCGCCAACAGAAACCCATTCGCAATCAAATCCCAGCACGGGAAATGACTCATAATGCCTGAAACAAAGAAATATCAAATGTAATACAAACGGAGCTGCCATGGAATTCACCAAACGAAGTTGGTCCCATCATAAAACTTTTTATTTCATAAAAATCATAAAACTCTTTTTGGGGGGGTGAGCGGTGGATTCCGAACTAACGACTGGCTATGGTAGGTTTAGGACAGCTGTCTTGCCACATGTGAGCGTTCATCTTACCACCCCACAATCCATTTAAAGCCATAGAATTTGAGATGCGGAAATTGCGGTTTTAGATATTTAGGAAGGAATAGATTTCTAGGAAGGAGTTGATTATTTTTCTGGAGAGACCAAGATATTTAAAAAAGTGAAACCGAGATTTGGCTGCCAGGCCACGAGCGCCAACTTCCACCGCGTAAAGGTGAACAGTGAAGCCGTTCCGAGTGACGGCATTTGCGAGATCATGGTATTTATTTAATTTGTACTCGTGGTCTTTTGGGATATTTAATTCCTATGGAACGTTAATTCTAAGACAAGGGCCATCTTTCGAGATAGAGTAAAGAGTTATGTTTGGACGGAGAGTTGTGCATTCGAGACTTTCAGGGAATTTATCCTGCTTAGAGACCGATTCGAGCTGCAGAATCCAATCTGAAGCTTTCTCAATTATTGAGAAAGGTTTTGTATTGAAATGTTTTTTTGCCTTTAGAGCCAGACCCGCACAAACTGTATTGGGGATTTGGAGGGTACTGTCAGACCCTTGTTGGCACAAGCCACTGAGAGGCTGATAACAGCAAGGACCTCGCAAATAACAGCAAGGACTTTGTCGTAGCGGTAAGTGTACCGTCCTTGATCTAATGCCAGCTCCACATGTTAGCGAATGTTGGCAAATATTGCAAAGCGGAAGGTGGAAGCGAGTCGGCACCACTGTGATGAGAAAAATGTATGAGAAAGTGCGAGAGGATATAGGCGATGCGGCCAATGCTGGCCAATGTGTGGAGCGGGCATGAGGCCACCTTGCAGCCAGCTATAATATGTCTAGCTGTGCAAGGGGTATTGCTACAGAGGGGACATGAACTATCCTCAGAACAGCTCTAGCGAGCGAGGTTACTGGGGTCTGGGAGTGTATGCTGAAAGGCATTTAAAGACATGATATCTAATAAAATCCAAAGTATTTTATACTATATCCAACCAATCGAAGATATACTGCAAATGGAAGGGATCGCAGTCTTGGATTCGGAGTCGGAATCATTTTGAAAATGCAGATCACACATCAACACCGCCAAGACAATCGCTTTCATTGTCGCAGTGGCAATTCACCAGAGTAGGCGTCTTTTCGTAGAGAAGACATATTGTGATTTATTATATTTATATTCTTATTTAATGATGATGTAATGTACAGAATGATGTAAAACAACGTTGGATTAGGCAGTTTTACTATTTTTAAATACTCGTTAACACGAAGTGATGTAAATTGTAATTTGACGCTCAGAATAGACAGGAATTAATGAAATAAATGAAAAACAAACCTTTTCAAGCCGTTGATCGCTTGCTCGCATTCACGTGCAGTTTCAGCGATTGTTATTTCTGGTTCCATTGATACTGTTGAACCCATTTTGTATTGATATTCTGGAAAATATTAATATTCTAGTATTAATAACAAAAGAAGCGTGGAGAGGGAACTGACGGGACAAACACCTACCCCGGAAAGCATATTGCCAAACCGTATGCTCTATAAAAAGCCAGCACCGGAAGACCCTCCAAAACAATACAGTTTGGCAGGTACAATAAACGATTCGTATTACCAAACTATTTATTATATTCAGAACCAACAAGGGAGGAGGAATGCTCTGATATAATAATATTATACTACAGTTTGACATGGGTCATAGTTTTTTTTTACAAAAAAAATATATATTCATCGTTTTTTAATAGTTAATTATATACAGCTTGGAATCAGACGGTATGAGAAAATCCAAAACCATTGCAGATAAAGAAAAATGCTGAATAGATGGATCACGATGGATTTTGAAGAAATAAACAATTACACTGCTGTATTTTTTGAAATGTTACATTTTCTTGGAATGTATGTATCATATTATATGAATTATATTATATTATATTAAGTATAGGAATTAGTCATTATAATGATCGAATTTAAAAGTGTGTTTTTTGTGTGAAAAATATACAAGGTTTTTCCTTTCCACTTTTTTCATACATCAAAAAAAAGACTATATTCGATTATTGTAATGCTAAATCTGATAAAATAGCCTCGGACTCACAATATTTTGAGTAAAAAAACTACAAATTTGCATACCATGTGTGACAATATTTTTTTAGTTTGTTTTTAAAAAGGGTAAAAAAAACTAACTTACCCTACCATCGTATAGGTGTTTACAAATTGTTTTTAAAAAAACTAACTTAACCCACAGAAATGTAGGTGTTTAAATTCTGCTTTAAATTCCTATATCTCACTTATTTATTGAGGTTGAATAAATATTACTGCAGTTTCTGAATGGTGAATATAGTAAGCTAAATATAAAACATCGACAGTGTAGAATTGGCCCTATTATACATTAATATAATTTTCTTTACAACTCTTTTTTATTTAAGACTTTCTTACTGAGAAAAAAAATGTAGTTTTGAGTAATTTTCTTTAAAAAATATATCCTTCCAAAAAATACTTTCAGCATTTTTTGGAAGGATTTATTTCAGCATTTCAGCATATATTGACAGTTCGCGTCTGTTGAGTGCACAACTCTCTTACTACCTAGTGGCAAAAAGTTTCTATAAACCAGTTGTTTCTGACCGAAAACTACATAAACGCGTTGAAAACCCTATAATAAATCAGTGGAAGTGTTATCCCCAATAATAATCTAAGAATTATTGATAAATTACACAAAATCTACAAACAAAGCAAATGTAAACAAGGAACTACCCACTTTTCTATACAAAAAAGTTTTTCACTGAAATTACGCAAATAAAAATCAAAAAACCATCTGTTTTTAGTATTTATTGGTGTGTTTGCAACAACCATGTCTTCTTGCATGAAATGCGAAAAGAAGTTGCCTAAACCGGACGATAAAAACCCGCAAATCTCGTGTTTTAGTTGTGAGCGATCAGTGTGCATAAAATGCAGTGGACTAGCGGCAACAGAAATGAGGGTGCTGGTCTTGCAAGCCCGTACGCTCAAATATCTGTCCCGACTGCGAGGTGGGCGTGCGCCAGCTACCCACCCTCAGGGCACAGGTTGGTGAACTCAAGAACGAGTTAAGCGAGCTACGCAGTGAACTAGCCGAGTTAAAGACGCACCAAACTCGAACTCTAAACCTGGACTCAGTCATCGACGAGCTCGAAGAGAGGAAGAAGAGGAGCTCCAATGTGGTGATGTTCGGGGTCCCAGAGTCGCACTCGGACAATGTGGAACAACGCAAGAAGCACGATGCGGACAGCGTGCAGCGGGCACTTGCCGTCTTACCAGATTGCAAGCGTCCCATTGCCGTCATCCATCTCGGTAAGCTGCGCCCCGACATCAATGCACTGAAGCTGATAATGGCTGGTAAGCAGAAGGCTATTCACATCCTTAAAAACAAGAGCAAACTGCCAGCCACCATAAACGCAAAGTCCGATCTGACTCCCTATCAGCGAGATCAACTGCGGCGCCTATGCGAGGAACTAGCAGAGAGAAACACCAAAGGCGAAGAAAAACTAACCACTAAATATATTAATGGGTGCCCGCGTATAGTGAAAGATGCAAAAAACTGACATCGTCCATCACCGAAATGACTTTCTTTTACACAAACCTGGCATCACTCACGGCAAAATTTGATTTACTCTTAATAGAAATACACCAACGAAATCCTACATTTATTGTATTAACGGAGACACATCTGACACCGCAAATAAAAGACAGTCTAATCAATATTCAAGGCTATACAGTGTTCCGGCATGACCGCACGAGTGGTAAGAAGGGTGGAGGTGTGGCCATCTATGTTGCACACTCACAGCAGAACATACCGGACTCGGATCACAAATTTGCCCCATCGGACTCGGATTACGTATTTGATATTTTCTTTTACTACAATTTATTTATAAAATTAGGGATAATTTAATGGACTTAGGAATATTAGAAGAATGTATAGAATATAATAATAGTGGAATCAATGAGTGGATGAAATCAACGAGAGGGGGTTCGAGTGATTTATTGAGTATCTGTCTAAATATTGCCTCACTTAGAGCACATTTTAATGAACTTGAAGCTCTAGTACATAACACTTACAATAAAATCGATTTAATATGTCTAACAGAAATTAATATAAAAGAGGAGGAAATTCACTTCTACAGTCTACCGCATTTTCAAATGTACTACAATACTCGTAAGAACCGCAGAGGAGGCGGTGTTTTATTATACGTAAACGAAAAACATAGCTATACACACTTAAAATATTATAATGACGGGGAGAAAACATTTGAGGGAATGACGGAAAAAATAACACTCAGTAATAGATATGAACTGATAATATACTGTATATACAGACCGCCGAACGATAAAAATAGGTCAAATTTTATAATCGAATCTAACAACATGCTAAAAACACATAGACACACAGAAAACATACTTTGGATGGAGGACATTAATATTGATCTCAGCAATAATGAACAGCTGACCCAAAATTACCTCAATATGTTATCATCTCACGGATTGACTCAATGTATAGCTGGTACTACGCGCGAGGCAATAGTTATGGACAAGATATCTTGTTCCTGTATAGATCATATTTTCGTAAGAATAACTAAATCTGAACTAAGATCAGCTATAATAACAACTAAAATATCAGACCACTATATTACGTGCCTAGAGATTCTGCAGGATATTCATTTTAATAAAAACATACACTCTGCGCAAAATATATCATTAGACGAGCAAATGGTCTTAAAACTACTGCAAGAGACAAACTGGAATTCACTAGCAAACCACTGTACCACTTCTGCAGCTCTTTATAATGCTATTAGATGTACATTTACACAAATATATGATAAGAGTAAAATACATAAGAATAAACCTAAATCAAAACGAATACAAAAACCATGGATAAATCTTGAGATTGTAAGGCTCATAGGGGAGCGCGATACACTCTTCAGGAAATGCAAAAACTCACCAAAAAATGTATGCCTGAAAAACCAATACAAATACCTCCGCAATAATATCACCGCTAAAATCAGATTTGTTAAAATGAATATTTCAGGCAAAAAATAACGGAGGCTGAAAATGACCCAAAAAAAATTTGGCGCATTATTAATACACTTTTGGGAAAAATACCTAAAAATATAGACGACACAATAATGCGGTATATGGGACGAAGTAAAATGGAAAATGAAATAGCGAATGACTTCGTAAAACACTTCTCCGAAGTAAATAACATATCGCCGTGTAACAAGATCTTACAAATCGGCAATTTTAATCGATCAGTACTGAACAGTGGTAGCGGATTACCAACTGGGTTGGATACGATGGTTACGGGGCTCGCGAAGAGCGACAGTTCGCCTACAGTCGTATCATCTCGGACGCAATCGGAAGCAAATGCACCGTACTGCGAACCTGCCTCGATAGTGGGTATGGCTCCGGACGAGGTGGCAGCGGCAACACAAACGCCAGTCCAAAATTATATGGCGAAAGCGTGCGACGTATCTCTGTATATTCCGCCTAGTAAACCAGAGGACATCGAGCGAATATTGCGATCTTTTAGTAGCAACAAAGCGCCCGGGAAAGACAACATCAGGATTAGGGATATAAAAAACGTCACCACAGAAATCAGTCCAGTACTAAGTCGTTTAATTAATCTCTGTATAAAGACGGGACAATTTCCAGATGCCTTAAAGACCTCTATAATAAGACCCATATACAAGAAGGGAAACCATCTACATTGTAGTAATTACAGGCCTATATCCATTTTATCCGCTATAGACAAAGTTATCGAAGCGTACATCGGAGATAAAATACAAAAATACTTCCAAAATCACGACATCATCGCGGAAAATCAACACGGCTTTCTAAAAGGCAGAAGCACTACTGGGCTGCTATCTAAATTTGCAAATAGTGTAAACACAGCTCTAAATGATAAGAAACATGTGATCATGCTTTTAATAGACTTTTCTCGTGCATTTGATACCTTAAAACACAGTCAGTTTCCGAAAGTCTATGAAGAAACCGGAATAAGGGGAAATGTATCGAGACTGCTAACAAATTACCTAAGCAACAGACACATGGTAGTTAAAATTAATAACAAATTTAGTAGCGAGGAGATAGTACGATCAGGCACTGCTCAGGGAAGCATTTGGGGCCCAATACTGTACATCATGTACACAAACGGGATCAGCGAATGTACCTCCGACTGCCAAATACCTACGCCTACAATATACCTACGCCGATGACACCTCTTTATTTGCGTGTGACACGGACATTAATACGGCTTCTCAAAAATGGCAACACGATTTCAATAAGATACAGGAATGGGCCCATAACAATGGGCTGATAATCAATGCCGAAAAAACTAAAGTTATGCATATCAGGTCATCGCAGGCAAGAGAACGAGGAAGTAGCTTTGCAATAAAATTTCACACGCATAACTGTCTACATAATCCACAACCGGACTGTCGGTGTGAGCATATAAAAAAAGTCGATGCTGAAAGGTACCTTGGACTAACGATTGATAAAAATTCAACTGGGAAGTGCACATTAATAACATTTGCAAAAAACTTAGACAAATAATTATAAAAATCTACCACTTAAAATACATTCTCAGATACAATCAGCTAAGAAGTCTGTATTTTGCCCTGGTCGAATCTATTATTGCTTATGGAATCACAACCTACGGCAACACATTTAAAACTTATATATCCCGCATCACATCTCTACAACATCGTATTTTAAAAATAATAGTTCCAAACAAGATTCGAAACAAATTTAGAAACGACCAGATAGGACTTTTCAAGTATTGTGACATATTACCAGCTAATGCATTATTTATTTATAGACTGACAGTTCAATATTTCGAGACTGACAGTTCAATATTTCGAGACTGACGAGTTCCGAAATTATGTCCAACATAAACACAGCACTAGACAGATACAAAATGAACGGCTACTCGTCCCTCCTTTTCGTAACCTTTATGGCAAAAGAAGATTGAATTGGCTAATCCCTCATTTATTCAACAAAATTCCTTTAAATTTAAAAAAATTAAAAAAATGTACAAAAAAACAAAAAAAGAATTAAAAATAGTTAGCTTTTAAATAAGTGAAAGTGAAACACAAGTGTGAATGATACGAATAATATTCATGTTTTTATTTTATTAGCATTAAGTACGTTATTTTTTTTTTTTATGTAAATATTATCAAGGGGGTGGCTTTCTGTGCCGACTAATCCTTATCAATATAGCAGATAATGCAGCAGATATATTATTAAATGGTCAAAATGGCCACTAAAGTTGCACTGAAAGTCACCCTATCATAATCTCCAGCAGGTAAGCCTTAGGCTTGGCTGGATTTTATACAAAGCTGTATTTTAAAAAATGGTTATTAAATTTAAAAAAAAAAAAAAAAAAACACAAGAATATACCTATACTTGGAAAACGTAACTCTAGATATCACGATGACTCGGTGGAAGCGCTTTGGCTCAATCTTCAGTATGGGAACTTCAAACTGCTGGTATGTGCTGTCTACCGCCCCACTCACTACGCACTTGAACAAACAGATATCCAACTTTTTAATACAATCCAGCAAGCCGCAGAACAGGACACTATACTCATCTTAGGTGACCTCAACTTACCAGATATCACTTGGCCACTCGTTAAACTGAACGGTTATAACGCTCTCCACGAAAAATTTGTAGACATGTACACCAGCTCAGATCTGCATCAGCTAGTAGAAGAAATCACACGAAAGCGGAACAATGAAGAATCCCTCCTTGATCTGATCCTGTGCAACGACCATAACCTCTGTACCCAAATAGAACACCATCCACACATAGGGAAAAGCGATCACTGCGTTATCATTGCAACCATTCAATTTATTCAAGAACGAAGCAGCAGATGCAACACCAAACCCCGTCGTGACTACTTTCGAACAGATTACGACAGTGTCAGTGCTGCGCTTACTCAAAACAACACACTGAACACCAGCCACACAGAAGTGCTCAGTGCATGGAATGATTTTAAACTCATCGTAAAGAAAATACTAGATACTGATGTACCACTGTGTAAACCAACGAAGAAATCGAAAAACAAGCCATGGATAAACAAATATATTTTAACTATGACTGAGGAAATAAGAAAATTATGGGCAATTTACCGGCTAAACAAATCCATCACAAGCTACCAATCATACAGAAAAATTAACAATAAGATTGTGGCATCTATACGTCAACTTAGGCAATCGTTCGAAAAAAATATCATAGAAACTGGACCCAAGGCATTCTATGGATATGTCCGCGGACAACTGACGTCAAAAGTGTGTGTGCCACCAGCGCTAAGAGCCGAAAACTCAAGCGACATAGTGACGGAACACCGTGCCGTCGCCAATGTGTTCGCTAGTCAATTTAAAAAGTCTTATGTTCGAGAGTGTGATGATCCTATGCCGCAAATATTGGTGCCCAGGATAGTAAATTGTATTGAAACGATTGAATTCAAGCCAGATGCAATTCTAAAGGTTTTGACATCGTTCAGGGATGCGACTTCTATGGGACCTGATGAAATTCCTGCAATGTTCCTAAAGAAGTGCTCTGCGGAATTGTGTGAGCAGCTTGCACATATAATGACATTGTCCTTTGAAAACGCGACACTTCCACACGACTGGAAAGAGGCAATTGTAACACCAATTTATAAAAAAGGTGATAAACTCTCTCCAGCCAACTATCGTCCGATTAGCCTTACCAGCCTTGTTTGCAAAGCTATTGAAAAAATTGTAGCCGAAAAAATAAGACTTTTTCTAGCCCGGGAAAACATAACAATCGAGGAGCAACATGGCTTCGTCCCGAGACGCTCAACTGTGAATAACCTCCTCACATGTGTTGACCAATGGACTCGTAAGTGGGACGAACGGAACTCTACTGATGTAATTTACTTGGACTACGAGAAGGCATTCGACCGAGTCCCAATAAAACGGTTAATCCACAAACTGGAACATTTTGGGTTTAGAGGCAAATTACTGTAATGGATTGCAGATTTTCTATCGAACAGGAAATTCAAGGTGCGAGTCGGAGAGGAACTATCTGAAGCCCATGACGTTCTCAGTGGCGTGCCTCAGGGTTCGGTGATCGGCCCTGTTGTGTTCGGTATTTTCCTGACAGACCTCAAAGCGATTATGGAAACATCCTTTACGCTTTTTGCTGATGACACCAAATTCTTTGGAGATCCTGTCATAAGCCGTCAACTGATTCAAGACAACCTCGACCACATCGTGCAATGGACTAAGGATTGGCTTCTCACACTAAACGCAGAGAAATGCACCGTACTGCATATAGGTCCCAAGAATCCGCATCACAAATACACGATCGAGGGAACCCCTGTACACACAGTTACCACACAGAAAGATCTTGGAGTAATTGTGTCCCAGGACCTCAAATGGGAACCGCATATAGTAGAAGTTGTAAAAAGAGCAAACTCACTTCTTTACATGATTAGGAAAGCTTTCTCCTACATAAACTCTGATTTGTTCCTCAAACTCTACAAAACGTATGTCCGCCCTCTCCTCGAATACTCTTACCAGGTGTGGAACCCCTACTTCATAAAAGACATTGAACTGCTGGAGAAAGTGCAAAGGCGGGCAACCAAGATGGTTCCATCCCTAAGGAACGAGCCTTATGAAAACCGCTTGGATGCACTGGGTCTTACTACACTTGAGCAAAGAAGACAAAGAGGGGACCTCATCGAGACGTTTAAGATTCTGAATGGTCATTATGATGTAGCCAACCTTAATGCAATGTACACAATGAACACCAACGAGAAACTCCGTGGACATTCCTTAAAACTAAACCGAAACAGTTTTAGTTCCAACCCAAGAAAGTACTTTTTGACTAACCGAGTGGTGGACTCTTGGAACAAACTACCACAAGAAGTGATAAGTGCTATCTCAGTGAATGGTTTTAAAAATCTACTAGACAAACATTTAGTAAAAATGGCAATTAAAAAGTGTAAGGAATAAAATAAAATAAAGTCAAACAGTACACTCAACACGTGAAGTACACGCATCAGCTGCAAAAGCTGCTAGTGTATATAAATAAATAATAATAATAATAATAATAATTTCCTTCTATTTGCAAAGGTTTTGCATTTCCCATTCTTTCTGATCCCAAAGATTCACGCTAAACATAAGTAACTACAAAACGAAGAATATATTTTTTTAGCAAAATGAGCATATATTTTGAATGTCGAAATCATTTTTTGCTCAAAGTTCACACACCTGTCGAAATAATATACATCATTTTTTATTTTCTGTGCAAATGATTTTTTTGTTAAAAAACGGAGAAAGCCGAGGGCACAAGAAAACACCCCCTTAAATCCGTCCAAATCTGTTTCCAGCTTGATTCAGAGTATCAGGAGATCATGTTTCAGGAGAAGGTATCAATAGGATATTACGTACAAGGGTGAGTTGTCACCTACAAGGGGGTGCCCAAAAGTGACGGGACTGTTGTTGCAGCTCCAAGTTGGAGTGGGGAAACACACGGTCATTCCTACTTAGTATATATAGGTCCCTGTGAGTCAGTACGTCCAGCCCCATCTCCAAAGTATACCAAACAGTAGGTTTACTCTCGAGCTAAAGGACATTGCGGGAAGAGGATGCGAGGAATATGGGCAGAGGGGTACGTCTCGACGAAAGCCTATGGTTAGCGTTACGCGCAGGTAAAGGCTGGCGCTTTTTTCGAACGTTTGCATATCCGCTTGGGCCGAGTAGCGGACATCTGGCGGCCATCACGAGCCCTTACGACTCTGACCTATTCGCTATGATTTCAATTTTGTTCTAAGAGAAGCTACTGTCTGTTGTACTGTGCCATCGCTGTGAATGGACTAAGAGTGGCGCAGTGTTATTTTTTCAAGCCTTGTTTTTTAACCTCTGCTAAATCGTGCGAAAATAACAATGAGTGTGTTTGAGGTTTTTCTTCCTGTTGAATAAAACTACAGTTCAGGCTTATGAAATGCTTAGAGAAGGCTTATTAGTGGTAGTCACTTCAAAAGTGTTCAAATGAGTGTTGAAGATGAACCTCGAGCCTTTCTTGGAAAACGTCCCTTTCAACGAGCCACATCCCGGAAAATGTTAAAAAAATCAGAGAAAGATGAATGAAGACCGCAGAATCACTGTTGCGGAACTTTCAAACCACAGGTGTCTATTGGGGTGCCTGTCAACGGATTTTGAGTTGTGATTTAGGGATGAGATGCGTTGCAGCAAAGTTCGTTCCAAGAGTGCCCCACACAGCTTTGAGTGTTCGTCGATATTTGGCTTCTCATGCCCGGGCCACACTGCCGGGACATGCCGTTAATTATCGCGATGATGGGCGTTTAATGTTGGTGTGGCCACCACTTATCGTGATAATTTTTCAACAGCATTAACATTGCCGTTTGAAGTTAGGCGATAGCTCGGGTGGCGGTACATCAGAGAGCTTAAAGCGAGAATTAATGTGTTGGAGCGCGAGCGGCCACTAGAAAATGCAATCTTGCAGCAAAATCTTCAATCTCGGTATTTGCAAGATTTAAGAGGTCAGTCTTGCACGATCTCGGTATGATGACACCAATTTAATCATACGAAACCAATTTCCGACAGGAAACTATTATAACTTTAACTATTAAAAACAATCGGAACACTGCGTTATCAAATTATTACGTTACCCGCACGAAAACCATTGCGAATTGGCGAAGAAAATACGCCGCACTGCGCGTTCCATTCTCCGGTGACAGATCCCTGGACAATGGAACAGAGGTGTCATTATAGTGCCGGGAATAGTGGGATGTGACGGTGAGCACTGCGTAGGTTTGCGCCGTGGTGGCGCTCCTAAATGGTAATGAAATGTGCTGCTGCGTGATCTCGCAAATCTTACAAAATTAATACAAGATCTTGGTATTTCGAGATCTCGGTATACCGAGATTGCATTCCTTAGCGGCCACACTACGTTTGCCATTGTGAACTGTGAGCGCAACGGGATCGCACGCGTTTGTATTCGGATTACCGATACATTAATATAGAGTGGACTAACGAGAAAGTCATTGTGTTTCTCGAAATTCTGCAAACAGATTCATGTTTGTGGGATCCGAGACACAAGTTACAAGAATCGAGCACTCCTCAACAGATACCAAATTTTGTATACGCAGCTAATTATTATAGCCCGTTATGTTTTATCATGACATGGCTGCTGAGCCCAGGATTGGATCCCGACGAGGGGACTCCTCAACGGTCAACAGCACAGCACAGTCACGAAATTTTGTATACGCATTCAATTGTGATAGCCCGTTATATGTTTCATCATGACATGGCTGCTGCGCCCAGGGTTGGGGTATACTCCTCAACGGTCAACAACACAGAAACGAAATTTTGTAGACGCATTCAATTATGATAGCCCATTCTAACTTTCATCATGACATGGATGCTGAGCCCAGGGTTGGCACCCGACGAGGAGACTTCTCAACGGTCAACAGCACAGAAAAAAATGTATACGCATTCAATCATGACAACCCGTTATTAGTTTCACCGCGACAGGGCTGCTGCACCCAGGGTTGGCTTCGAACCAGGGAACTCCTCAACGGTCAACAGCAAAAACACAAAATTTTGTGTAGCATTCAATTACGATAGCCCGTTCTGAGTTCCACTATGATATGGCTGCTGCAGCCAGGGTTGGCTCGGGACAAAGCATTTTAATAAAAGTTTGTTTTTAAAAATGTGTTTTTACTATTAACTTATTTCTTTATTCGGTAATGATAAAATATATTCATATAATAAAAATGTACACTCATGAAATACAGTGTAGTAGCATCAACGTCCATCTTGTCTGAAATTCAAGGAACATTAACCGCACGAAACCGCCTTCCCATGCAAAAAACTGCGCCGCAACTTTTTGATTGATTTTGTAAATAAATACTGACAATATCGTGTATGCATGAATTCCATCTTGTTATATAGTAATCAATCTTGTTAGTCGTGTATATTTCGGGCCAGCCGAAATAGTTAAGATCTGTCAAACGATGCAAAATGCCTCCGACGTCAGACAAATTAACCCCAATTTTATTGCCAAGAATGGATGTTGACATTGAACGTTCAAAAGTGACCACTCAAATAACGCGGTAATATTTAACGCAGCATTATCACAATGATGGGCATTGACGTTTCCCGTTAGGTGTGGCCGCAGCATCAGAAATGGACTGTCATTCCCCGCACCCTACTCACCCGACTTGGCTCCTTCCATCTTCTGTTGGTACTGGTGTTAAAAAAACCGATTTAGAACTGGTAAAGGTATAGGAACCTCTTCTAGATAGGAACCTCTTCTAGATTGTTGATTTTTTGGAATTATTGCAGTATAGGTACCTTTCTCAGAAATCGAAAAAACAAAGAAATACTACTAGGTTAGATCATTGTAATGCTAAATGTGAAAGAAAAAGCTTCGGACGCGTAAATTTTCGAAACCAAATTTACATACAAAAAAAAACCTCAGTTTTTAAGGTTGTTTTAAAAAAACCTAACCTAACCTAACCTACCGCAAAATAGGTGTTTATGTATTATTTATAAAAAAAAACTACCGAAATGTATGGGTTTGGCGCTTTTTTGAATGCCTATATCTCGCTTATTTATTGAGACCGAATAAATATTATTGCAGATTCGGAATCAGCGTGGTGAATATAGTCTGGTGACGTTAAAAAATCAACAATCTAGAAGAGGTACCTATACTGCAATAATACCGTATTATTGCAGTATAGGTACCTCTTCTAGATTGTTGATTTTTTAACGTCACCAGACTATATTCACCACGCTGATTCCGAATCTGCAATAATATTTATTCGGTCTCAATAAATAAGCGAGATATAGGCATTCAAAAAAGCGCCAAACCCATACATTTCGGTAGTTTTTTTTTTTAAATAATACATAAACACCTATTTGGCGGTAGGTTAGGTTAGGTTAGGTTAGGTCTTTTTAAAACAACCTTAAAAACTGAGGTAAAAAAAAAATTTTATTTTTTTTTGTATATAAATTTGGTTTCGAAAATTTACGCGTCCGAAGCTTTTTTCTTTCACATTTAGCATTACAATGATCTAACCTAGTAGTATTTCTTTGTTTTTTCGATTTCTGAGAAAGGTACCTATACTGCAATAATTCCCAAAAATATGCTTATTAGGGAACTGAACAACCCACAAACTTTCCCAAGAACAAACCACAAAGCGACACAGAGAAAATGACACGCGGCGGCGGAAGTAAAATTATCTGTCAGTTTCACTGATCATATAGTTTTATAAACGAAAATATTATTGCAGATCCGGAATCAGCGTGGTGAATATAGTCTGGTGACGTTAAAAAATCAACAATCTAAAAGAGGTTCCTATACTGCAATAATACCAAGCGAGCGTGGAAGATATAGGCATTCAAAGAAGCGCCAAACCCATACATTTAGGTAGGTTAAATGATATTGGTACTGGTCTATTTTTCACAAAAAAAACACGCAACTAAATTCGATCATTTTTCAAATTTGTGCAATAACTTTATAATTACTCACAAAAGTACGGCGCAAAGACGAGAAACAAGCACACTCAAAGCACATCCGGAGCACACCCAGAGGAAGCACAGAACATATGATCACTGAGCATATGATAAGTGCACAGAACCACAGACGTATTAGCACAAAAATATGCTTATTAGGGAACTGAACAACCCACAAACTTTCCCAAGAACAAACCACAAAGCGACACAGAGAAAATGACACGCGGCGGCGGAAGTAAAATTATCTGTCAGTTTCACTGATCATTTGCAAATCAGGGCTGACTAACTTAGTCAACGTCTCTGAATAAGACCGTATCGGTCTTATTCAGAGACGTTGACTAAGTTAGTCAGCCCTGATTTGCAAAAAACTGTATTCAGAAACGTTTAACAAGCCGTGATTAAGCTAATCACGGCTTAAACATGTGATTTGTGTTCATACATTCCTTAATCACGGCTCGTGGGCCTTGTAGAGTCTGTCTAAATCGATCGCAGCGCCTAATCAGCGCCTGTCGGCGAAACTGGAACTAAATACTGGCCGAAATCACAGTTCTCGGACACCTTAAACGAGAAAAAAGAAGAAGAACGCTCAGCAGTTTGACGTTTCATGTGTACACGATTTCTTTTCGTTTTTAGCGGTTTTTTCGGTATTTCTCACGATTTTCATCGTACATAGCTTGAAATGGATGAAATTTATGAAATTTTCGAACTAGACGAAATCTACGTCCACACTCCGAGAAGATATAAAGGCAGAGTGGATCCATTCAAGATGTACGACGCGCAGGAATTTCGTCGTCGCTATCGCTTCACTAAGGAAGAAGTCAGAATAATCATAGACCTGGTGCGCGATGATCTGGTTGAAAGTGCTTGTCAGAGAGGAAAGCCCATTTCTGTAGAGCTGAAAGTGCTAGCCACCCTCAGTGGTTACGCACGTAAAAAGGTAAGGTTAGGTTGCTATGTTGTGCTGTTTGCTATATGTTGCGTATTTAAAAACGTTTATGCTTTTGTAGGTTCAAGATGACACTGCCCAAATGCATGGTTTCAGTCAATCCACCATGAGCCGAATAAATGTAGAAGTGTCGAGGGCATTAGCGCTGAAATTGCCGCAAGTGATTAGATTCCCAACGAGTTTGCCAGAGCAGGTAAAGGCAATGCAAGGCTTTCAAGCAATTGCCAATATGCCCCAAATTATAAGCGCCATTGACTGCACGCACATCCGGATTAAAAAAACTGGTGGAGATTTAGCCCAGATGTACATCAACAGAAAGAATTATTATTCCTTGAATGTTCAGGTACCTATCCATACATAAACAAACTCCTGGAATTATCAATTCGTGACAGAGCTAGAGTAGGAAAGTGAGCCTAACAATGTATTTCAATTTCAGGTTATGTGCGATGCAGACTGCCGCATCACCAATATCGTGGCTGGGTGGCGTGGAAGCGCTCATGATTCCCGCATTTTTAATGAATGTGTGATGAAACGGCGCTTCGAAAATGGGGAATTCCAAGGGCGTCTGATAGGAGACAGCGGTTATGCGAGTGCGCCTTATATGTTGACACCAGTCCTTAATCCAGCAACTAGAGCGCAGGAACAATATAATGAGGCACATTGTAGCACTCGGAATGTGATTGAAAGGCTTTTTGGGCAGTGGAAGCAACGTTTTCGTTGCCTATTAATCGGCTTGAATGTCTCCCTTGAGACTGCGAAAACCATGATCGTCGCTATGTCAGTGTTGCACAATTTGGCATTAGATATGAGACGAGGAGCTGATGATTGGAGCGATAGTGACGATGATGACGAGCGGCAAGTTGATGAGAATCCGAGACCCCAAAATGGAAATGAGAATGTTTCAGGAAATGTTTCCAGGGCTTTATATATAGCCAATAATTTTTAAGTATCAGTGTGACCTGCTGATGGAATTTAATATTTTCACACTTTTGTAATATCAATATTTTAATATTTCAACACTTTTGGCTCATGGACCACAATCCACATATACAATTTATTGTCAATTTTTATCAGTAATATTTACGTTTGTTTTTTTTTCAGGTCGCTTTTGGCTCATGGATACAAACTGAGCTATTAACCCGGCCTTCGGGGGCCCGGAGGTTTTCCAGGCTCACCTGGGCAATTCTCGGTGGACGCGTTCTCGTCGCGGGAGTGAGTGCTGCTTCGCAGTAGCTAAGTTCCACCCGGGGACCTCCGCCCATGGGGTATATACATGGGTCCCTGCCCAGGGTAACGGGTGAAGGTTCTAACACCAAGGCACTAATGGCGACGAAGTACCTACTTGCTTATTGATGTGGTTGAAATGTTTCTAATTAATTAGTGTACTTATATGTTCTGTAATTTTTGGTAATAATAATGTTCTGTAATAAAATTCTACGAAATGAGATGATTGCCTTTCTGTTTCTAATAATATATATTTGATGATATTTTGTATATTATATTCTTTATAGAATTGATTAAATGGATGTTTTAAAAGAAAATAATAATAAAAGCCACTTACATAGCGACGAAGGAGTCCCTTGAGTGGATTTGGGAATGCTATACTTTTAAACGAGATTGGTTGGTTGTCTTGTGACTTGTGAACAGAGATGTAGGTTTATATATATATATATATATATATATATATATATATATATATATATATATATATATATATATATATATATATATATATATATATATATATATATATATATATATATAAAATTAGTAAAAGCTACTTGAACAGCAGCGAAGGAAATCCCAGCTTGGATTGGGAAACGCTTATGTTTGAATGAGATATACTTACGGATGTGCACGACTTTCGATTGTGCATGTTAGTTTATATATATCTCATTCAAACATAAGCGTTTCCCAATCCAAGCTGGGATTTCCTTCGCTGCTGTTCAAGTAGCTTTTACTAATTTTATTTTACTGCGAATCATCATCCTATGAACGGATTATTTACAAAACCTTATCAATATAAAAATATATATATATATATATATATATATATATATATATATATATATATATATATATATATATATATATATATATAAGATTTGAGATTTATAGTTAGTAAGAGGATAAAGGTGAGTACCTTAGCCAAACGTTTCGGACCCCGTGGCTCCTTCCTCAGCGGCGAGAAGAATACTTCTCGCCGCTGTATATTCTGGTCGCTTCTCGAGTATTGCTGCACTCTATACAGGGAGCGTAAAATTCACATGGCAGATATTGTTGTATATGGTAAACAAAAAAATAAAAATTCATTCCTCAAAAAATAAACAATTTATTGCTCAAAAATACTATACAGAATATTGCTAAAATATACAGAAATAATTAGGTATGTTATTTAAAAACAAGTCAGAGTCCATGTTCTGCTTCATTATTATATGGATCAGGAACGCAACATTGAGTCTTCACCCGTTACCCTGGGCAGGGACCCATGTATATACCCCATGGGCGGAGGTCCCCGGGTGGAACTCAGCTACTGCTAAGCAGCACTCACTCCCGCGACTAGAACGCGTCCACCGAGAATTGCCCAGGTGAGCCTGGAAAACCTCCGGGCCCCCGAAGGCCGGGTTAATAGCTCAGTTTGTATCCATGAGCCAAAAGCGACCTAAAAAAAACAAACATATAAATATCACCAGTAAAAATTGTCGAATAAAAAATATATACTTAGGATTTCATCAAAAATTGTATATGTGGATTGTCAAATCACATGTCGCTGGATCTGCACTGGTCATTTGAAGGCCGGACTCCCTGCAAACGGATTATTGTTTGTAATCTTACATATACTTACAAATACAACAATCTTACAATACAAATACTTATCTTATGCAGTAGAATCACTGGCAGCAAGGAGAGATGTTGGAGAATTGGCAAGATGAGATGCAGTGGCAGCGTGCATATTACGAGGTTTTGCAGGAGCGGTAGGCAGGATGTGTGAGGATTTGTCAAGTTATAATGGCGAACACTACATAGTGGGCGAGTCTATTGGTTACTGAAGTACAGCATCGTCAGTTAGTCGTTTGCCTTCAGTTCAGTTCAGTTCAGAGGAAGTGTTCAGCTTCCTCATCTTGTACTCGTGTTCTTTTTTCATGTAAGCCAACAATAACTGGTGCCTTTCCTCTTCCCTTTTCTCTTTATTGTCGAATTCGTCCTTCATCAGTTTTAGCTTTAGAGCGTGGGTTTCCGCTTTCATTTTGCAAAGGGTTTCCTCGTACTTTCCCCCATATTGGAATACGGGCTTTTTCCTTTTCAGACCCTGTAATTTAAAAAATATATATTTTATATCTGGACTACTGAGCATCTAAATTATATAATATTTATAATTCATACTAACAGCAGCTTTAACACGATTAGATGTGACCTGGTGGCTGCTGATTCCTCGGAGTTCGCCCATTGTATTCATGGTTGAAAGTAGACCAGTTTGCGGGCGATGAGGTGTGACAATATCTCGAAGTTGGGGTTCCTGCTGGCTGCTATCTCCTATGCAAGTGAAGTTAGCGATGCGGCGGGGAGAAGGAAATTCCTGCTGACTGCCTGCTGCGATGACATTGTCCACATCTGACGACGGTGAACGATTCACGATAAGGGGAGCATTAACATCTATGCTACACCCTGCGATGGGCATATGGGGTGTTGAAGGCGAAGGGGCCTGTGAATAGGCGATGACCACATTGTCGAGAATTGAAATCTCGTCCAAGGGGTCGGTGTTGACCGGTGGATTCATAGCTAGACCGGTGGATTCGTAGTGGCCGTCACTATCCAAACTGAAGTGATCTTCCACAAATATATGTGGAAGGGCCTCCTTAATCGCCCAGTCCATCGACGTCACCTTTACTTCATTCGAACCGCCGCCAGTGCGTTTCTGCGCATTTAAAAACATGGAAATGTTCTTCTTCGCCGCTTGCTTCATTCTATGCCACTGCTCTCTCAATTTACCAATCGCTCGATTCTCCTTGCCGACCAGTAAACAAAAACTGAAAAAAAAGGTTCAAAATATATTACTATCATCGGAAATGTCATTCATAACATAACTATTGATACAATTTGTCAAATGGCTAATAGAAACGATTGATGTTACAACTGGAGCTAGCTTCAAACAACGATCTTGGCTCAAACTTCAGTAAGAAACAATCAAGGCTACATACAGGATAATTAGTTATCCGGGCGCCATTTATACTTATAAATACGTACTTCTTGTGTATATCAGTCCAAGAAGACAGTTTCATCTTGGTAATATTGGTGTCCGCTTGCTTATTTTCAACGATGTCCATGTGGCTTTTAACGAGGTCGAACAGAATGGCGCGTTCATTGTCGTCCCAATTTTGCTGCCGTTGAAATTTCGGGCGCTTTGCACTGTCACTGGCCATGATCTAAAATAAAAGTTGCTTCGAACTCCGCGATAAATGCTCACGTCCACTGTCTTTACCGGAAAGAACGAAAAGACAACACACAAATGGCGCGAAATAATGCTCGAAAGTGACAGCTCCCTTCACTACCATAGACAATATTCCTTAAAATGACGGTTGTTGTCAGGGGGCGGAGCTTAATCCCGTGATTTACAAAACATCTGTTTAAGAATGACTCTGCATAGCCTGTGGAGGAGTGGGGTTAATCAAGGCTTGTTTGGTGATTTGTTAATCAGAGGTTAGTCACGCTGTTTAAGCCGGACTCTGAATAACACCGTTAGTTTTATAAACGAAAAAATACCACAAGCTTAGAACAAAAAATACTACGTAGTTTTGAAATGGCCAAAAACACTACCGACATACCATCAGACATTTTGTGGAAGTATTTTTAATTGAATATACTTTGCATATATTTTACATTATACTTTGTTTATATTTCCGATTTTTTTGTATATATTTCCGATTATTGAGAAATACGGAATTATTGCAGTATAGAAACCTATTTCAAAATCGAAAAAATTAAGAAATACTACTTGTAAATGTACGTTGTACATGTACATTGTTGTAACATTGTACATGTAGGTACATTGTTGTAAATGTAATTGTGTTGTAAATGTACATTCTACATATACATGTACATTGTACATGTACATTGTACAATGTACATTGTTACTTAGAAATGTACATTGTAATGCTAAATGTGAAATAAAAAAAGCTTCGGACGCGAAAACATTCTAGACAAAAAAAAAGAAATTAAAATACAAAAAATAGTGATTTTAAAGTTAGTTTTTAAGATTGTTTTAAAAATAGCTAATCTAACGTACCGCCACTTGTGTGTTTATTTACCTATTATTTTAAAAATCTAACCTAACCTACCGAAATGTTGATGCTTTTTTAATGCCTCTATCTCGCTTATTTATTGAGACGGAATAAATATTATTGGAATCAGCGTGGTGAATATAGTCGGGGAACGTTAAAAAATCAACAATGCAGATAAAGTTCCTATAACGCAATAATACCGGAAATACAATTTTAACAAAACATTATATATTTAATTAAAAAAATACAATATACTACCACCCCTAAAAAAAAAGACTACTCCCCTAAAACAGAAGAATATGAAAATCCCGTATATCGGTTAGTATTTCTATATTTTACTTCGAAGTCTTTTAGCGCCGCCGCCCCGCAAGCCAAGGCGCTCTAAGGTAACCCGCGCACTACGATGTATTTTATTTCCAGAGAATTTCCGGACATATGAACCGCCCGCACTACGGAAAAAAAATATGTGGATTTTTGCAGACCTTTTGCAGTGGGAGACCGAAAAGTGAGTGACAGGATTGCCAATACAAAAAATCGTAATGGAAATGTACTTTATTATCAAATAATATATCAAAGAATTTCCTTTTTAAAAAATCATATTTTCATTTTATTTTTTAAATACAAAATATTTCATAATAAAGAAAAAAGTGAGAAAATTACTAGATGTAGCTGTCACTGCTTGCTCTTTATGGTTCATTTAATGACATGAAATGAAACGATATCCTGGAAATGATTTATTACGAAATATATAAAAAACATATTTGGATTATTGAACATTATGTTTAAGTTTCTGAAGAAAAAATTATTTAAGCGCTGCCAGGGCAGTGCCGCAACAAAAATGCGGTGTTTACCATTCGGCGTAGAAAGTGTACCACATCACAGTGCGCGCCTGGCCAAAAACCAAAGGGTAACAAAATAGAGAACGGGAGTCCGAAGGCTGGCTGTGAGCTAATGCGTTTACCGAATAGAAAAAGATAGGGGCATATGAGATTCCCTCTATCCTTGTCTAGTTGTACATGCGCGTTTATCCATAACATAGCAGACTTACCTATGGCGTCGAAGCGTTGCCATAGTGATATATACGCGTTGCAACAGTGATATATGTAAGTGTCTCCGTGAATGCACGACTAGACAAGGATGGAGGGGGTACTATATGCTGCTGTCTCTTTCTATTCGGCTGAGGCATTCTCAGGCTGGTCACGGGGTCTAGTTACTTATATGACTCTGCCTAAAACACTTTTCTCAACGTTGTCGTTCTGTATCATATATGTACACGTAGATCCGAATTAATGACAAAATCATGTCTTTACGTACACGATAACTCAAGAATGCGCGTCAGATTTGATAAATTTTTTGGCCGAACTGTTTTTTTCGTCAACGAAAAGAGCTGATAAGAGTTAGATTAGATGTTCAGCATCTTATCACCCAGGGAGTATTTTAGGGTAAATCAAATGGGTCAATGAATAACAAGGGGAAGAAAGGCCACTCCGGTTAACTAAATAAGCGTATGAACACGGTACCAAGTAAATAATACCTAGGGCGTTTGATAAGGCCAGCCGCGCACTGCGGTGCGGTGCGTTGCGGTAAGTTATGGAAAAAACATCGAATTTGTGTAGACCGCGCAATACGGTGGAAATTACGAACTTATTAGTCATTCTTTGCCTATTGCACGTCTCTGTCGTCGATCTGCGGAATAAATTCCGCAGTGGGCGGGGTTGGTTCTATACAGAGTAAGTTTTTAATTTGTTACATCCTTAAAAACTTTTTATTAAAAAAATAAAACAAACAAAAACAATATATATTTTTTTAATTTTGAAATTAGGTGAAATAACGCGTATACAGTTTATTCCCGATAGTTTACCTATTGCTAGATGGCGCAGCGCGCTCAAACTTTTATTTATCAGTCAAGTTTATCGAATATTTTTTTTTCCAAATAATTTAGTCAAAAGTTGATTACATGATTTTACTGATTCATCCACTTCAAGGATGTCACTAATTAAAAAGTCAACCTGTATTTTAATTTAATTACGTAATTTAAAAACATTTACAGTTCATGGACATGTAGGTACAATGTAATAGACAAAATAACCAGTAGCAAAAAACTGAAACCTGATATGCCAGAAACTGTTGCCAGATATTCCATTTCAATGTCGCCTAACTAGGCTATAGCCTGTTCTAAGGCAGACATTTAAATTAACATAATTTTATAAAAATATAGTAAAGTAATCGCCGTAATTTTAAGAAATAAAATTTTTGTAAATAAAAATAAATATTTTTTTACACAGAAACATGAAAATAATCCTAAAAATTTCAATATAAATTAAAATAAAATAATTGAAAGGCTTGGTCATTGTTTATATACATTTTCATTTAATAACTACAAACTGTCAATCAAACATCCATACAAACTGTCATAAAAATAAACTGTCAATTTAATAACTATCACATATATAAATACCATTCCATATATACCATTTAGACATTTATACTCAATGCTCTATCTATATTAATCCTCCCTTCCTTCATCAACCAAGACGTGACAGATTTTTTAAATGTTGTCATAGTGTTGATAGCCTTAATTGATTCAGGAAGGTGATTATAAATCCTAGGAGCGATGAATGAGTAGTGGCGCTGTCCATATGTGGTATTTTTACGCGGTATCAGCATATCTCCTGAGTGCACTGCTCTCGTAAATATCACTCCCTCATTAAAAGTTGGTTGACTTTTAAACCGCTCATGCAGTAAGGCCAATTTAATGTACAGCTGTCTGATGTCCAGGACATTGCAATGACTAAATACCTCCATAGTATGGAAAAACACGCCCGGTGACGCCCCGCAGACAATCTGCCGCAATCAACAGAATTTAAATCAGGGTCGATTTTTTTCCGTAATGCGTGCGCTTCAATGTGATTCATAGAAAATCTGTAAACTATGGAATCACATGGTAGCTCGCGCACTGCGGAAAAAAATTCGTCCGGATTTAAATTCTGTAGATTTCTACAGGTTTTCTGCCGTGCGTCGCCGGATTTATTTAACCGTACTGAGTTTTCAAAGTCGAAAGATTTTTTTTAATACGTTTTTTTTTTGAAAAATAGTATAAAAAGCGCTGAGCACGATGCGCCATCCAGCGGTAGGTAAAATATCGCTAACATCGTTTATTAGCTATATTTTACCTACCGATAGATGGCGCAACGCGCTCAAACGCTCAGTATACGTTTATTTAACAGTCAAGTTCTTCACATTTACAAATCAAAAAACAAAAAAAAATCTATTTTTCAAAACAATTTTTTTTTTTTTCCCGAAAAAAATAATAATAGTTATTCAGTTGCACGTACTGATTCACCCCCTGAAGGATGCCCGTTAATAAAAACTTATCCCGTATATACGAGACTTGCGTCAGCGTAAACAACGACTGACAAAAAGGATCAGTGACAAAAAGTCTGGAAGTTCCACCGCAGTCCATGTAGGTACCACATAAATGCAGTTTTTTTTCAGTGCGGCTTGAAAAACGTACCGCAACGCACCGCACCGCAGTGAGCGCCTTGGCTGATAGGTTACATCTTCGCCCATTACATTTGCTAATTATATTCAATTAAAAATCATATATTTTAAAAATATTTCTTTAATGACCAAAATTATTACATATACAAAAATACTACCGGTAAAATTTAATGGCGTCATAAAATACCAAAAATACCACAATTGGCTACATTGCTGCTTTAGAACAATGACCAAATTTGAATGAAGGGGAAGTCCCGTCACAATTCTTTAACATGATTTAGTCACAAATCTATAATAGGATTAAAAAGATAAGGAATTCCAGATGCTTTTTTTATCAGGCGATAGGAATTATTTCGGTTCGACCAGGTACAAACGGGGGGCGGCAGTTTTGCATGCTGCAAACTTGCACAAATGTCACTTTGACAGCTCCAAATTTGTTGAGGGCAGATTTCCAGGAGGCAACCTTGCAGGCGGCAACCTTGCAGGCGGCATTTTTGCAGACGGCATTCTTGCAGAAAGCAAACTTGCATACAAACCCGAAGTTAGCAACGTTTGAGAATGGCGCATTAGGACATGATTACACGAATAAAATAATTTTATATTATTTTACAAACCAAAAATAAAGCAGTAAAGCGGTCATGTTATTAATTTTAAATTTAGAAAAAGAAGTAGCAAATTATCATGTCAGGGTAAATTAAAGTGTGAATATTTTTCCCAACACCCCTACAAACGTCAAACTTGAAACTTGGAGCTGTCACTGCACGTCACTTGGTTCCACTCTTGGCTTGGTTCATCGGCCAATGACAGTTATCGATCGATTTGAGGTTATATCTAGGTATATGAGGTATATTAAGAGAAGCCAAAACTAGTGAGTGATCGGTTAGATGTGGCATGGGTAGGACCGAAGCTCGAATGCAATCGGCTTTCCCGTTAGTTATAACCACATCAAGCAATGACTTATGAGCGTCGGTTACACGTGTAGGATGCGATATTATTTGATGTAAGTCAAAAGCATCGATACATCCATGTAGTATAGTAGCTTCCCGAGAGAGAGGGGCCAGCAAATCTACATTAAAATCTGCCAAAACAATAAGTATGTCACAGATGGGCGACACATAAGATAACCGATCTTCAAGCAATTGAGCGCAGCCTGCCCAGCCATAGTCACTAGTGCGATATATTGAACCTATGATAAATGTTTGTTTTTTTAAAGTAAACTGAATCCATATTTGCTCTAATCTAATATCGTATTCAAAGTCTATTATATTAAACATGAAATTATTCTGAATAAAAAACCCAACGCCACCGCCGCGTTTTCTCTTACTATTCATTCGAGGCGATTGTACAAAAACATAACCAGGCACACGACAGAGCGATTCATCGACATCTGATAGCCAAATCTCTTGTACAGCAAGAATATGAATACTGTACATAGACAACATATTTATGATCTCATCCAACTTTTTACTAATCGAACGAATATTTATACTTGCAATATTGAATGTATATTTATTAACAGCTTCGTTTGTAGCCAAATTAGATAGTCTTTGTCGTACACTTCAATTGTAAGTAGGAATATCTAAGATAGATTGGTGTTCGGAACTGCAGCTATCCATGGTGTCCGCATCCTTTGAGTCGGTCGAGGTGTTGAGTGGATTCGCGGCAATTCTTCCCTTGGCTGCTGTGGGCGTTCTTGTAGAAGGGAAGGAAGGCGTAACATCCCCGGCGTCTGCGGCAGTAACATCGCGAGAATAGCCCGATCCGGTGTCGTTCTTTTTCTTCACCAGTGGTTTCCGCAAGCCTTCAGCATGGGAAGTATGGCGCAGAAACTGCGTACGCGTCAGCTTCCTTTGGCGGAGGTTATGGAATTTGGCACCGCTAGGCGCGGTCAGCGTTTGATTGGACGCAGGAGGAACGCGCGCGGTGACAGTGGCGCGACTCGTTGCTATCGGCCCAGGATTAGCCACAGGGTCTTCGTGGTGGTGGATCTTCTCCTTTGTCATTGCAGTCTGAGAGTAGAAGTTGACCGCATTTTTCGGGTGAATGCTGTTGGTGGTAGGCAGCTCAGATTCAGCGGATACACCTTCCAGCCTCTCGCTGTTCCATAGCTTGTTGTTTATAAATAGCTTCACACCTTTCAGTTGAGTCGTATGTCCCTGGAGTCTCGCAGCAATCATATGCGATATCAAGGTACGTCTGACCTCTCTCTGCTGTATCGTATAATCCTCGGAGAAGCGAATGTTTTGCCCCTGTACTTTCCTTGAATTTTGCAAAATAGACAGCTTAATGCTGTAATTAGAGAGCTGTACTAATATAGGCGAATTTGTTGCGCGGGGCCCGATTCTGGTAACAAAAGCAATTTGGTGCATGTCTATTGCTAATCCGAGCCCATTTCTTATCAAGTCACAAACAAGAGAGAGTAAGTCTTCGTACCTTTCTCTATCAGAGGTTGATTCGAGGCCAAATATAATTACATTCATTCTTCTCATATTTTGATCCAGCTGTTCGATTTTTTTATTAACATTTTGGAAACTCTCCCTATTATTCCTTGTAAGCGAGACAACTTCAGATGTAAGTGTAACATGCCAGTGATGTCATCCAACCGCTTGTTTAATTTTTGGAAGTGGCTTTCATCGCTCTTTGATTTAGCCATATTATATCTATTATATCTGGCAACTCACCCGTTTTTGGATCGATTTCCGAGATTTCTATTCCAGAAGAATGCCTGTGACTTGCACTATTAGCAGTAAGCCTTTCCCGCGTGATTAGCGCGTAATTACACCGATTTTTAAATTAAAGTCTGCGAAGCGGTAGCGAAATGAATATATCGCCACATCAGATTTAAGTGCACTATTTACGAAATTCACTTATTCCTTCAAATTAATGTAATATCACTTGATTGCGAGACGGTTTTTTTTTCACATTATGTCAGTTTTAATTCAAAATCTACTGTGCTATTAACCCGGCTTTCAGAGTGTGACATCGCAGGGCTGGTCACCCCGCGGCAGATAACTCAAAACTATTGCGCACCGCCGTTGCCCCACTCAGTCGGTTGCCCTCCGTGCTCAAGTAATAAAATGGGTTTTTATTAAATATTTGTGGTTTATGTATTTATCCATATAGATACATATATATTTTCAGAATTCAATTATCCAGGCCTTGCATTTGATACTAAACACAATCTATTTGTGTTAATTTTAATTGACATTTAGAGATTTGGACATTTATACAACTATTTACTTGATATTTGGATAGTTAAGGTACCCCATGTCACTCGGAATGACATTACGATTCTAACAATACCACACACTTCGGTTAAGCTTTTAGAAGCTATGGTGGAATGAAGAAACGGAAAACATATATACATGAATTCTGAACACATTACGCTCCTTTTTATTGGGCAGTCGTGTAAAAAATGTACCGATTGCTGTCAAATGGAGATAGTTTGAATGTCAAAATCCACATTACATTACTGACAAAAATATGTTTTAAATGACACTGTCAACCTGTTTAAAAATATTAAAATAACTAGATAAATATTAAATTTCGTTACATGATTATATCATTTATGTTCACTGACTTTGAAGACAACGACATTACAAAACAAGCCTCGTTTTAGCATATTGTAGATTTGTATGAAAGTGAGAAAAGTTCTGTTTGCAAAACAAAATTAGTGGCGCAGGTACCATTTATACAAATTCCTAAAATGTGTTGAAATAGGCAAGTTCTTACAAGCAACATTTGTTTGTAGAAAAGAAATTATCTGGTAAATGCAGTATAGGAACCTGTACTACATTGTTGATTTTTTAACTTCACTGGCCTATACTCACCACGCCTATTCCTAAACTGCAATAATCTTTTTTTTTTAATAATTAGCTTATTTATTTGGACTCAATAAATAAGCGAGATATAGGCATTCAAAGAAGCGTAAAACCCATACATTTCGGTAGGTTGTTAGCAATATTTTTTTCTTTTGTATGTAAATATATCGCAAAACAAAATTGTCCCAAGTGAACAGCATGGTTTCATTCCCGGGCGCTCTACTGTCACCAACTTACTTCTTTGTCTCAACCGCTGGACTGAGAACTGGGATGGGGGTATACCGACAGATGTTATATATCTCGACTTCGAAAAGGCCTTCGACAGAGTTCCTGTAAGAAGACTTTTGCAAAAACTTGAACATCCCGGAATTCGAGGGAAAATTTTAAGTTGGATATCAGACTTCTTAACTGGTCGCACCTTCCAAATGAAAGTAGGCGACTTTAAATCTGAACATTTCACTGTATCCAGTGGTGTACCCCAAGGGTCAGTGCTGGGTCCAGTTTTGTTCACCTTGTATATTACGGATCTTCAAGCCTCAATCACATCGCAGAGCAGCTACTTTGCCGATGACACAAAATTATTCGCCAATCCTATTCTATGCAGTGGACAGCTTCAGCAAGATCTTGACAAGATCAAAGCGTGGACGGAAGATTGGTTGCTTACCTTAAACGTTGAGAAATGTGTAGTGCTTCATATCGGGAAAAGCAACCCCAACAAACAATATTTTCTAGCAAACGCCCAACTAGAAGCAGTCAAGCAACAAGAAGATCTTGGAATAACAATTACTGATGATCTCAAATGGGAGAAACACATAATTGCAATTGCTAAAAGAGCCAACTCTATTCTCTATCTAATAAGGAAGGCTTTTCAACATCTATCAATATAGGTTTTTATCAAGATCTACAAGGCATATGTGAGACCTATTCTTGAGTATGGCTATCAGATCTGGAACCCTTACTTTTGCAAAGATGTAGATATCCTGGAAAAGGTACAGCGAAGGGCAACCAAAATGCCAGTGGGCCTGAAGAATAGGAATTATGAAGATCGCTTGAAATTACTTGGAATTACTACACTCAAACAAAGAAGACAAAGAGGGGACCTGATTGAGACATATAAAATTTTAACACATTATTACGATGTACCTGCACTGAAGAATATTTACAAATTCAACTTCAACACTAATCTTCGAGGTCACAACAAAAAACTCAACCGTACAAAATTTAAATCTAATCCTCTTAAGAACGTTTTGCCAAATAGAGTGGTGGACATGTGGAATAAACTACCATTTGAAGTGATTAGTGCAATCTCTGTCAATCAATTAAAAAACAGACTCGATTTGTACCTAAAAACTTGTTAATATTGTTTATATTATATTGTTAATATTGCTTAGCTTTACAAGATCTGATCTGGACGTATCAGCAAAGCTGCCTGTCGAGAATAAATAATAATAATAATAATAATACGTTTTTTTTAAATCAAAATGTTGTGCATCTGAGGCTTTTTTTCTATCACATTTTGTAGGTATTAAAATGATCGAATCTAGTAGTTTTTTTAAAGGCTTCTATAATGCATATATTCCATTATTCTTGTAAAATTAGAAAATAATTTGTAATATGACCGAAATTGGGCCCGATTGCGTTTCTTTGTGACCTAAAACTAAAATTAGTCCAAGCGATCGAGACAGAGCAATACGTTAGAGCAGAATATGAAACGAATGATCGTCGATATAATATACTACATGCTGAACTTATACTCGTTCGAGCATACTTCGTGCGGTGGAAGATTTGAACTTGGGCAGTTTTAATGCGAAAAAGTGATGACCGGTCATCTCACACTCCGCTCTAGCGTATTGCCCTGTCTCGTTCACACGGACTAATTTCCGATTTTAGTTCATGAAGAAACGCAATCGAGCCCATTATATACAAATATATACGATTTTATTTGTCAGTTAAAAATGTAATACAATACATACTGGCATCCTTGAAGGGGGTGAATCAGCAAGAGCAAGTAAGCGATTTTTGATTTAAAAAATATGGGCAAAACAAAATCAAAATTTATTCGTTTTTTATTTCAAAACTTTTTTTTTCTAATTTCAAAACTTAACTTTTAGAAAAATAGTATAAAAAGCGCTAAGCAAGAAGTGCATCCAGCGGTAGGTAAAATATCGCTAATATTGTTTATTAGCTATATTTTACCTACTGCTAGACGGCACAGTGCTCTGAAACGCTTGTCTAAGTTTTATTTAACAGTAAAGTTCTTTAAATTTTCAATTTAAAAAAAACATTCTTTTTAGTTTTTTTTTTCATTTTTAAAAATAAAAAGTTGCTTACCTGCTCGTACTGATTTACCCCCTTGAGGGATGCTGGTTAATTAAAACTCACCTGTATATAAAAATGGATGTTGGTATAACTGTCTGAGCTTAATAGACTCCGAAACCATTTGACCACTCACTAAGAAAAGTTGGTATCACATATCTGTATTTTTTCATGAAGAAGGTTTATATGGTATCCGCTTTGATGTAATTTACCAGTAGATGGCGTTGCAGCACATTAACTTCTATACCGCTCAACCGACCGCCATGAAAATTGGTAGACATTTGCGCACGAAAAGTAGACATTTGCATATGCATAATATTTTCGAGCTATCAACTTTATTGTAACTCGCCACCAGATGGCGCTGCAACCAACTTCTATACTGTTCAACCAATCGCCATAAAAATTGGTAAGACTTAGGTAATGAGCACGGATAATATCAAATTCCGGATAGGTCAAATTTTTAACTCCGCGATATTCTCCTGCTCCAGTCAGTAGATTATACCTATGTAGCCTCGCCTATTATTCAGTTTGCCAATCCCTGAGCAGCAGCTATGGAATCCATTTCGGTTTCGTTCAAACCAAACGGTTTTTGTTTTATTTTCGTGGATTTATTATTATAAGTATATAATACTACGTTGACTATTTAAGAATAACTTAAAACCGAGGCTTAAGATTTCAGTGAAGGATGTATTCATTATTGATATTGATTTAAAAGACGCCCTCGTTTTAGATTAAAGACATTGTTGTTGAATATTTCTGAGTATATTGTACTGACAGCTGTGATAAGACTTCGATTTTGCATATCCGCCTAGATTATTCCACATTGGCGCAGCCGCATAGAACCTACCTCTACAGAACAGGGTGAGTTTTTAATTAGTGACATCTTGAGGTAGGTGAATCAGTATGAGCAAATAAACGTTTGATAAAAATGGGAAAAACAAAAAAAATGTTTTGACAAATAGTATAAAAAGAGTAAAGCGCGTTGCGCCATCTAGCGCAGGTAAGATATTGCGAATATTGTTTATTCGCGATATTTTACCTATTGCTAGATGGCACAGCGGGCTCAACGCCTGTCAAACTTTTATTAATCAGTCAAGTTATTCAAATTTACCACAAAAAAAAAAAGTTTTTTTTTTTATTATCATAAGTTGCTTATTTGTCCCGCACTGATTAACCCAGTTCAAGGATGTCACTAATTAAAAACTCCCCTATATATTGTCATTGATTTTATTTATAATCAATGCTATGCTTCGGTAAGACAATAGTAAGACTAACTGTGATGGGATTGCTTACATAAGAATGCTTGGGATAGTTCGTTCCTCACAACTTTGTATACAAATTTGACAAAAGTTTAATTGCCTGCGAGTTCCTATATTCAGGATGGTGGATTCGTACAGATAATTTGACACATGTTGGAAGGCGGGATGAGGAATAAAAATCTTACGCAGGCATTTCGAAGCTGCTGTATACGTTTTTGGTCCAACATACAAAGGCAAGCTCCATATATGCAGCCACAATCACCGATTATATGCAAAAGAATATAATTTATTAATATAATAACATGGACTATTAATATAATAACGTAGTGGACTTCTTGTTCTGCCTGTGACAATCCTAGCCTATTGCCCCGCTGTCATTTTCATGTTATTTTATAATTTTATACAAACGAAACAACCCAAATCGGCTCTATATGAAAATGTTATATTATATAAAAATAAAAGGTTATATATAAAAATAAAAGGTTATATATAAAAATGCACACAAGAAAAATAGAAAAGGTAGGCCACAAACTTAGTATTTAAAAATTGAACCAAGAAAACCATATTTCATTGTTACCTAAATGTGAAAAAGTTCTTAGCCTCTAATGGCCCCTCCACGTTGGCCAGCGTTGGCGCATCCCCGATGTCTCTCTCGCTCTTTCCCATACATTTTTCTGACATGACATTTTCGACTCGCTTGCACCTTAGCAATATTGTCCTACATTGGCCAATGTGTGGAGGGGGCATAACACTATCCGTATTAAATCAGGCAAGACGGGGCCTTATTGCGCAAGAATGAGCTGGATGTCCAATCTTTAGTTTAGTATATCATGAATGTGTATGATCGAATTCATTACAAGCGTTTATTTACTTTGCAATGTTTGTCAGTATGTTCGTTTAGGTTAAATCTTGCAAGCAGAATTAGAACTTCCTCTTATCCTATGAAGTTGATGTTTTACATGTTGGTTCAGTTCTGATAACAATGCATTTTTATAACTCTACACCCAGGATTGGCTCCCTACGAGGGGACTCCTCAACGGTCAACAGCACAATACGAAATTTTGTATAACACTCAATTGTGATAGCCAGTTATGTTTATCATAACATGGCTGCTGAGCCCATGGTTGGCTGCCGACGGGGCGACTCATTAATTTCTTCAATTATGATAGCCCGTTCTGAATTTTACCTTCACATTGCTGATGCACAGGGTTGGCTCGGGACACGGGCATTTAAATAAAAGCTTGTTTTTAAAAATGTGTTTTTACTATTGACTTATTTCTCTTTTGGCTCACTCTGTGCCTATTTAGTCAGTTTTCCAGCCAAAAGTGGTATTGATTACTCCTCATTCCTTACCCCCTCTTTCTTTATTGACGTAGGTAATGTATATCCATGAGATTCCAGGCCGACCAATAGGACACAAAAACGTCGAGTGTTTTTCAAACCACTTTTTAAAACTTGGATTAAAATTAAAACTGTTGAAACATGTCCGTTAATTTATTAAAATTTTGATTTTTAAAATATATTTTTATTTTTAATAATAATTATATTCGATTTATTGCAATATAAATGATTTCATTCAGAAAAAAACAATAAAATTCTGAAATGAAATTATACAAAATGTCTGGCTGTATATTTACTCACAAATTACTTTTGGCCTATATCCACAGTACAAAAGGGTATTTCTCTAGCAAGCTCGTGGCAAAGATTATTATTATATATCAAGCACTTCTACATTAAATTAAAGTCTAGCTCCTATCTTGCATAGGGTTAGGCGGTAATTAGCCAAAAAATGAAGCAGTTGAAAATTTTGCAGTATTATTCGATCATCGGATGCAGCAACGGTTGGCATAGTAGACTCATAATTAATCCTACAATGTAACTCAATTAAAGACCATTTTAAGTCCAGGTATGGTTTTATTTTTTAATAAATGCGTAATAAGCAAACGTAGGTACCTATGTAGGTCCACAAAAAAGCAAACTGAAAACATTACAAGCAAGCTAAATAAGAAAAAAAAATATTAAATAACATGAGGGTGGGAGAGGGAAATCCCCAGATGAAAATTTCTTATCGCCTTTTCGAGCTAATGTTTATTTTATTTTTGATGATTTATAGAATATAATAAGAAGGAACCACCCCCCCCCCCCACGTCATTCTCCTCTTCTACCCTGCTCAAGGGTATTCACGACCTACTGATGGAGTGCAACGTCCAAAAATAGTCGCCCAATCGCTGTTCGGCCATAGCAGCGATGCCAGCTTTTTGAAAATTGTTGCTGCCACCTGATAAACAAAGAGAAAAAGAGAAACAGTTATTGGCATACTATTGATAAAAGTATACATTATTAATATAATAATATTTCTAACAAATTGTTCACTAATACCATCGAAGAGGTATTCATTTTTGATTTCCTGGCTCACTAACCAACCGGGCAAAAAATTGTTATGCGATTTTTTTTTCGAGATGAAGATAGAAATATTTATATTCAGAACCCCCAAGACGATTAACCCCTCCTATCGCGGGGTAAAAATTTAGTCGTCACTTCTGCCCGGGACAGTTTTGCGCGTGAAGTCGATGGCCTTGAGAAAAACGACCATAACTTTTAAACTACTATACGGATCGTAAAAAGAATAACTGTGAAATGATCGCATTGAAATTTGAAATTTATAATATTATAACCTTATCTCGTCAAACAATTCACGTCAAGATAATAATGAATAAATATTTAAAAAGTTGGCATTTTACGCAGCGCGGAGCGCCCGAACCAATATTGGTTAGATACAATTTTAGCATTTGTAAGCGTCTAACCAAAAATGGTTAACTCAAATAGGAAGGGTTAAGACCATATATAGTAGACTGAAGTCTGTGTGTCTTGAGTGTATGTATTCCTCCTCGATAGCACCCAAATAAATGCTTAATCCGATTGAGCTTAAAATTGGTTGCGGGCATCATCTGATCATGGCAAGAGTTGAAAAGATTGTGTGGTTGAAATCGGTCCAGTAGAGGGCGCACTAGTCATATATCAGAATTGGACTCGAGACTTGAAATTTGGTACACAGATGCCTCGTTAGGTCTGTTGGCGCTTAGCCCAAACCGGCCCTTAGCTGAGAAGCGAACCGCACTGCCACCCGGATGGGTTAGTTTGCAAACGAGGCGTTCGCAAACGAACCCAACCGGGTTCGTACGCCAGCCGAGAGAAGTCATCATCGATTTATTTATTAAATTTATATTCAGATGAAATCAGTGCTTGGCTACTTTCCGGGAATGTCTAGGGGTGACAAAACCGATGGACTTTTTCTCAATGAAAAGGATGATGTGTCAGTATTATTATCTCATATTGTAGCATTCTCACGCACTCACCAGCAAGAAAATAAAAAAATAAAATTTTGGCTACTTTTAGAGAATACAATCCCAGGATCCCTAATCCTGGGATCCCAAATCTCGGGATCTCGGCCGTTTTCTGACCCCCAAAATCCTGGGACTACTTGGCTAATCACGGGACTTTCTGGATTGCCACAAACAGGTTTAGTTTGCATTCCGTAGTTCGTTGAGCCTCGACAATGACCCCAGATATGCATTGCGACAAGTACTACACAAGTATAGCCCTTATAATATGTATGTCATAGAAATTAGAAGGAACTTCCCCGCTCGGAATACTTCAATACAATACTCTTTAGGTATTTCCCCAATGGGCTAACAGAGGAATCACTGGAATATCATAATATTGTCACGGGGTATTTCCTATTGGGAATTCCTTGTACGAAAGTATGAATATGCCAATCAGGTTTTATGTTTTTCATTTATAAATAAAATACAAACGGAGCTGCCATGGAACTCACCGACCGGAGCCGGGCCCATCATAATACTATTATTACACTTCTGGATGGTGAGCAGTGGATTCCGGACTAACGACAGACTGTGGTAGGCTTAAGACAGCTGTCTTGCCACATGTGAGCGTTCACCTTACCACCCATTCACTCCCCCTTCGAAGCCATAGAACTTGAGATTCGGAAGTTGCGGTTTTAGATATTTTTTTTAGGAGGAAATTGATTATTTTCCTGGAGAGACCAATATCACAACTTTCACCGCGTAAAGGTTGTTTTTCATTTATAAATAAAATACAAACGGAGCTGCCATGGAACTCACCGACCGGAGCCGGGCCCATCATAATACTATTATTACACTTCTGGATGGTGAGCAGTGGATTCCGGACTAACGACAGACTGTGGTAGGCTTAAGACAGCTGTCTTGCCACATGTGAGCGTACACCTTACCACCCATTCACTCCCCCTTCGAAGCCATAGAACTTGAGATTCGGAAGTTGCGGTTTCAGATATTTTTTTAGGAGGCAATTGATTATTTTCCTGGAGAGACCAATATCACAACTTTCACCGCGTGAAGGTGAACAGTGAAGCGTTCCGGGTGACGGCAGTTGCGAGATCATGGTATTTATTTAATTTTTACTCGCGGTCTTTTGGGATATTCGATTCCTATGGAACAGTTAATTCTATGACAAGGGCCATCTTCCGAGATAGAGACTAAAGAGTTATAGAGTTAGAGTCCATCTGAATAATAAAGTGCATAAATATTACGTATTGAACCTGTATACAAAATTAAAAATAGACATCTTTATGTATATAATATTAAAATAATAACAGTTATGATTTAAAAATTGATTGTTATTATATTATTATCTTATTTCGAGATAGGATGCCGCGAGATAGGATACCATTTATAATACGCCGTCATAATGCCATAAGAGAACATAAGAGAAAATTAATCAATGTTTGGAACTATGCGTCTTTAGATATTGAAATCGCGGTTTTAGATATTTTTTCTGGGAAAGAGTTGATTATTTTTCTGGAAAGAACAAGATCTTTAAAGGGGTGAAACAGATATTTAGCTGCCAGGCCACGAGCGCCAACTTTCACTGCGTGAAAGTGAACAGTTAAGCCGTTCCGGGCGACGGCATTTGCGAGATCATGTTATTAAATTAATTTGTACTCGTGGTCTTTTAGAATATTTGATTCCCATGGAACAGTTAATTCTACAATATACTTCCTAGATAGAGAGTAAAGAGTTATATCTGGACGGAGGGCTGTGCATCCGAGACTTTTTTGGCAATTTATACTGCTTAAGAGACAGAATCGACCTGCAGAATCCAATCTGAAGCTTTCTCGATTATTAAGAAAGGTTTTGTAGTTAAATGTTTTTTGCCTTTAGAGCCATCCCATCCCGCACAAACTGTATTGGGGGTCTGTAGGGTAATGTCAAACCCTTGTTGGCAAGAGCCACTGAGAGGCTTGGCGAATAACAGCAAGGCGAGGTTACGTAGGTTACGTCATTTAAGTTTAAAAGTCAATTATCTGAAATTAAGTATTTTAAATGGCGGGAGACTTTGTAAACATAAAAAAGACAGTGATACGTCGTCAGTGTGGAGTAATTTTTTAGATGCGAAGGATGGGAATATTGCTAAATGTAAGCGATGCCCAGCCATTCCCAAGACTGGGTGGATCGACAAGGGATTACTTACACATTTGTCATAAAACATATCAGGATTATATCAGCTTCAACAAGTCAAGATTCAGAAATCAGGACACAGCACCGCCGCCAACCAAGCGAATGTTAGATGATTATTTTACTAAAGTGCCGACAATAGCCTTGATGCTGTTTTGGAAGAATAATTGCATTAGATGGATTTGCATTCAGTGTATTCAGATGTAACTTCAGATGATTTGAGAAAAATGCTCTTAGCAAAATAGACGGATTTACCATTCGAAAACGTGTTGAATGAATTACAGCTAAAAACCCAAAAAGCAAGTAACTGCAGAATTGAAACATTTTAAAAGTGCAGGTGGAAGATTTAGTCTTTCTTTTGATAAGACGTCCAATAAACGGATACAAGGCTGTTAATAATGTTCATTCATATTTTTTTTTTGGAACTTAGAACTTGTTCCTATTTGTATATTGAAAGAGTGAGTAAATTTGATATTTCCCCGGAAACTGACATCGTAGCTATTGTAACCGATGGACCGAATGTTGTGATATAAAGGTGGGACAGTTTGTTTGCACTGAACAACAACTGTCATTCACACATGGTGTCAATTTGGCCGTCTGTGATGTGCTTTATGAAAAACATAATTATTTGCAAGACAGCCCTAACTCAGATGATACTATAAATGAACCAGCTGTGGCTGCCGATTATATGAACGACAGCGATGATGATGACCATTTAGAAAACTGAACAATTCTACTTTCCTCGCATGATCCGGGAAGCCATTGAAATAAGAAGAACCCCGAACTTCAATAGAGACGACGGTTACAAATTACAAACTCTCTTCTACATGGAACCCTCTTCTTAAAATGTTCCCGCCGCCGAACGCCAAACGCAAGGATGTAAGACAGTATACAGTGAGTTGTGTGCGAGACGGATTTTCGAAATTCGCGCGCTCCGAGCCCTGCCCCCACCACCGTTATAACCTACGCAGTGGCGGCAGCGGTATGCGGCCTACCCGCAAAACAACGGATTGACAGGTCTTTCAGTCTACCCTGGACAACGGCAGCTGCAACGTCACCGAAACGTCGCGTGCTACAAATTTCACGCGGTAAATTCGTTTTCTATCCTATTTATAATGTCCAGAACTAGCTTTAATCTTAATGTCACAAAATGATCTTAACCGAGAACACATACCAGAGTTACACATAATTAACACAAAATTAAAACATTAATCAGCTGATAAAGAAAATCAGCAAAGTTATAGTGTATTTCCAAATATCACCATTGAAAAATGAAACAGTACTTCAAAAATATGTGAAAATTGAACATGGAAAAGAGCTGTCACTTCTTTTGGAGTGTAAAACCAGGTGGAATGTGTTTCAACAATGCTGGAGCGATTTTATCTTTTGAAAACCTGCATTTAAAATGCTCTTATAGATCTCAATCATCAAATTCGTTTAGATGTTGATTTTAAATTGGTAAAAATTGTTGATGTGCTGACCCCAATTAAATTGACAGTAGAAGCAATCTGTCGGCGAGATGCTAATTTATGCACAGCTTATGCCGCTTGAAATTTCTTATAAAACAACTGGTCTAGCAGAAACTCAGCACTGGCATAAAAAAAATAAAACATCCTTTAGTGGAAAGTATAAAGCAACGTGATGATTTAACTGGTGTGTTGAATTATTTACAAAATCCACAAAAAGATTATTAGTTATCGGATTTGGAATGGTGTGACTTATTTCCACTTCCTACACAAACTTCAGTGAGGAAGCAAATAAAGAGTATTGTTAAAAGACTAGTCGAGATGACACGGAAGAAGAAGAAAGGACAGGATCACAAATAGATGCTAAGCTAAGGCCACAAATCTCCCAACCCCAATTGACACTAAAGGAAAAGTTACAACTGGAAATTGATATGAATATGAAATCCCCAGATCCTGAAGCACAAGTACAAAATAAATCGGGGTTGGCAAATAGTATTAGACGTGAAATAAGCCTGTTTGAAAATGGAGTTTGTGGATATCCCTTAAAAACAGCATAGAGTATATTATGTCTATTCTTACGAACCTGAGAAAGCTTTTTCAGCTTCTGCACATGTTGGCAATAAACAACGAAGCAGGCTTGGAAGTCATTGGATGCTTTGATTCTTTGATTGGATGCTTTGATATTTTGGATGCTTTGATATTTCTCAGATATTATTTTGTTTTGTCTTTTTTTCTTTTATTACTATATTTTGATTTGTGTTATGCAACAAAACAACATTAAAAACATTTTATAAGAAATTACTCAGTTTTTTTTTCATTTGAGCCCAATTATAAACCACACAGTCTAATCCCATTATAGCCCCGGTATCCCGGGATTACGCGTCAAAAATCTCGTAATCCCAGGATTGAAAAACATGCTCGGGATTGTATCTAGATATGTTTCAATTAGGAAAAAAATTATAAAAATGTGTAAAAAATCTAAATATTTCACAAAACAATCTCATACGAAACAAAGAGAAAGTAAGCGCTTATTTTATTCTACTGTTTTTGATTACCCTACATTTTTATTGCGAAAAGGTGGCGATAATATTACCGCCAAATTCAAGAGCACGGCGAAATGCAAAACTTGTTAAAATCGAGCAAACACATAGACAAATATGGCATGATAAACCAAGAATATAAATAAACAAGAATCCATGTAATATAATAATAACCTGAGCGTCCCTCGCAGCATAGGTGACCTGATCAGCCGGGAGGGAATGATCTTCCCAATGGTTCGCACTAATCCTCCAATCTTTCTCGAGCGTGACACCTGCGTATTTTGCGGCGAGGTCCTCTAGGCCTCCCGGATTCGAAGCATATTTCATGGCAAGGAATCGCAAATCTAGGCTTCCACGCACTGTAATGCGATAGTCGTCCAAAAGCTTCTTTGCGTCTTTGACAGAGTCTACACCCACTTTTAAAACGGATTCATTAGCGAGAATACGCTGTAAAAAAAATAATGAATAACAAATATTATTAAAACGACTGTAAAAGGCGTTTTTTTTTCGCCTCTCTTGATCAGAACAGTTCTGATCAAGAGAGGCGAAAAAAACAATGGACAGATACACAAAGATCATTCCGACCAGCCAATAATAAATAAATACAAACTGAGCTGCCATGGAATTCACCGACCGGAGTCGGGCCCATCATAATACTATTTTTTTTTACACTTCTGGGGGGTGAGCAGTGGATTCCGGACTTACGAACCGGCTGTGGTAGGTTTAGGACAGCTGTCTTGCCACATGTGAGCGTTCACCTTGCCACCCATTCACTCCCCCTTCGAAGCCATAGAATTTGAGATGCGCAAATCGCAGTTTTAGATAATTTTTCTAAGAAAGAGTTGATTATTTTTCTGGAAAGGCCAAGATCTTTAAAGAGGTGAAATAGAGATTTAGCTGGCAGGCCACGAGCGCCAACTTCCACCGCGTGAAGGTGAACAGTGAAGCCGTTCCGGGTTACGGCATTTGCAAGATCATGGTATTTATTTAATTTGTAATCGTGGTCTTTTGGGATATTTGATTCCCATGGAACAGTTAATTCTACAATAAGAGCCACCTTCCGAGATAGAGAGTAAAGAGTTATATCTGGACGGAGGGCTGTGCATCCGAGACTTTCAGGGAATTTATACTGCTTAGAGACCGAATCAACCTCCAGAATCCAATCTGTAGCTTTCTCGATTATTGAGAAAGGTTTTGTAGTTAAATGTTTTTTGCCTTTAGAGCCATCCCGCACAAACTGTATTGGGGGTTTGGAGGATACTGTCAAACCCTTGTTGGCACGAGCCACTGAGAGACTAATTACCTCGCGAATAACAGCGAGAACTTTGTCATGGCGGTAAGTGTACCGTCCTTGATCTAAGGCCACCTTGCAGCCAGCTAGAATGTGTCTAGCTGTGCAAGGGGTATTGCTACAGAGGGGACAAGAACTATCCTCGGCAAAGCTCCAACGAGCGAGGTTACTGGGGTCTGGAAGTGTATGCTGAAAGGCATTCAAATAAAATTTCAGCATCTCTGGCGTCCAGTCATAGAGCATTACCTTCCAGTGCATTGGAGGCGGAATGCAAAAGTCACCAATTGTTGTCCAATCATTCTGGCATTGAAGGCCAATAGCATGAGCCATACTCTTGCTGTCGTAATCTCCCCGCAAAAGAGACTTCTTCAAGTCCACGTCGCTCGTGGTTGTACTGCCATACCCCAGACCAGTGCCATTCTGGCTGATTCCAGTAAGGAACCTTTTGTGGAAGTCTACGCGGGCTTGTAGTTCATTTGAATCACTACAGCCACTTATTACGTGCTTCGATATTGCCGGATCTTTGGAATTGCACAGAATCGAATTTTTGGTTATTCTGGAGTTGGCGTAGAGCAGAGAGGGCAGTTTAAGCGCTAGCCCAAAATTTTGTTTGGACCTGAAGAGAGTCGAGGGGTCAGCTGGTTTGGCTAAGGACAGCCAGGATTTTAAACTAGCTGTCACCAGTGCATCTAGACGGGACAGTTGGGTTTTGGTAAAATCGTAAATAAGAAAGGGCCATGACAAATGTGACGTTAGATAATTGTCATAGATCCAGGCCTTACGAGGGCCAGAAATTAGCAAGGCATCTATTTTCGCCAGGCAACTTTTGAAATGCTCTATAACATGATCGCCCGAGACGTCTTTTCCCTGATGGGTGATTTTTCTGCCGAGGAATTTGAAATGATTGTTTGGGTCTATAAGGGAGATATTAGAGCCCTTATAGACCAATTTGGGGTCATAGGATGTAAATTTTGTGCCCATGCGGGCGAGTCCAAGGCAAAAACATTTGGAGGGCTTCACTTTTATACAGCCTGACCAGTCGCAGAAAAGCTCCACTTTCTGTAATAGCAGGGAAAGCTGCTTGGGGCTTCTGGTGATGAAAGTTAGGTCGTCGGCAAAAGCGAGGCACGACGAGGTGTATTGGCCGTCTGTTTTAAAACGGTAGCCCCACTTCCTGTCAAACTGGCTCAGGCTTTCCAGAAGTATATTAAAAACTATATTAAAAATCGTCGGGGAGAGGCAACAGCCCTGAAATAGTCCAATTGAATATGGTATAGAGCGGGTAGTCCATTCTTGCGTTTTAACATGGAAAGTCAGACAGTTGTAGTAGGAGGCTACAATGTCACGCACGACTGGTGGGAAGTTGTACCAGCGGAGTGCAAAGTGGAGGAGACTGTGTCAGACTGACCCAAAGGCATTCTCTAGGTCGAGCCAGCATACATTGATTTGGCGTTCGTGCTGTCTCGCATCCCTGATGGCAGCAGCCAGGAGAGAGTTGTGCTCGAGGCAGCCCGAGACGCCGCGCATGAAGCCTTTTTGAACTGATACTCCAAGGTACTCATTCCGGTGCATGAATTCGCTCATCCTCGTGTGGACTATGCTAAAAAAGATTTTGGCCACAGTGTCTGTGAGAGCAATGGGCCGAGCGTCCTTTGGTCCGGTGCAAACTGGGACCTTCGGAATTAAGATGACTGTCGCTCGGCCAAAATTCTGTGGGACTACACCGCTATTCCATATATTTCGGAAGATGGATCCTAAATATTGCAGAAGGCAGGGGCATTTTTTGTATACTAAATAGGGAATACCATCGGGACCCGGAGTAGAGCCCGACGGCTTCCTCTTTACTAAGAATCTCATCTAGTGATGGAGGTTGAGAAGCAAAAGCTATCGTAGGCAGGGGCGGAGGTGTAATGCCCGGCGGAGGGCTGTAATTATGGAGCCGCATTGGGTCCTCATACGTGGTCGAAAAGTATTCCGTGGCCATATCTTCCGGGATTTGGATTTTTCCCTTGGCGGCAGACAAAACCGTTTTGCTGTAGTTAAAACGGTTTTTGTCGAACCGGGCTTCCTCTTTGGATTTGAGAAATGCTGCCTTGCGCTTGTCGTTTTGCGTTGCTATGCTCTGTATGAGTTTTAGTATAGAGCGGTACGCGCGCGAGAAGTTGTGGCAGAGGGCTTTATCCCCGGCTTTCTTGGCTTCACGTAACTGGCGACGAAGTAGCCGCTTTTGCCTACGGAGCTTTGCCTTAAATGCGTTTTCTCTGTGAACCGGGTCGACATGGGTAGATTTTGGGTAAACACCCGAGAAGTATTCATGGACCGCCACCTGGAAGGACGACAGCTGGACGCTGGCAGGGGCATTACGGTTCACAGAGTGGTCAAGAATAGAAGTTAAATTATTATTATGAAATTCCCAGTCCTCTTTCGCAAGTGAAGGGAATTTTAGAGGAGGGAAGGATACGATTTGCGCGGGTAGAGGAGACCGGTCGGGTGACAAACTGCGGGCAGATGTGGAGTCAAGGGACATGTGAGGTTCAACTCTGTCCGTGACTCCTTGCGACGGTTTAAGACACTGACGTGCAGCGTCGCTATCATCGTGCCCAGCAATGTGTTTATACCAATAACGTAATATTATTAGATTTTATTTATATAGTTAAGTATGAAGGGCATTCTTTCTTTCTTTACATATTCATAACAATATGAAACTATCTATTTCAAATAAGGTGCTAAGATTGCACACCCTACTAGCTTCCTGGATAAAAGGTTGTATTGTTAATATTCTTATTATTATTATTATTTATGCTTTGTAAATTGGTTAAAGTTTATTATTCAGTAGGAATTTGCTTTCAGGAACTCTTGTGTCCTTTGCAAAATGCCATTTCTGCATCAAGCTTTATTTTATGTTCTTTTACGTTTATTTTACGTTCATGGCAGAGGGAAAGCATTGTGAATGTGCAATTTTTTTTTCGAGATGAAGACGGATATATATACATTTTGGACCCCGATGATTCAGACCATTTCCAGACTGAAGTCTGTCTGTATGCCTGTGTGTATGTGTGTATTCCTCCACGATAGCACCCAAAATCAGGCATACAGGCATCATTTGGTCGTGGCAAGAGTTGAAAAGATTGTGGTTGAAATCGGTCCACCGGGTGCACTAGTCGTACTTCAATCTCGAATCCATCAATCTTTGTGTTATTTTGGTTGGATTATCTCTTATACAAGCTGCACAAAAAAAACTGGATTTAAGAAATTAATGCATTATATTGGAAAATATGACATTGTAATACCACAGAAATACTACATATTCATCATAATCACTATCGGTTCAGCCCGGAGGTTACCCAGTGGGGGAGGAAAGAGTTGTGTGGGGGGGGGGGGTGTAAAGGGTTTGGCGCAGAGGGAAAGGTGGGTGGGCTTTCTGCTGGCTGTAAAATTCATGGGGTAACAACCAATTTTTTAAATTTTGATAAGAGCCATGAGCAATGGGACTGGAATACCACAGAGCAATGCTGCCATGTTTGGCAAGTACTATGTCCTGCTTTAGAGGAATCAACAAATACTGTAAAAGTAGATACACACTATAGATTCTAGTATGTAGGTAAGAGCCTCTTACCACAATCTAACCAAGTTAACCATTACTAACCTTAAGGTTGTCGGGGATTGCCTGCAACTTGAAGAGTCTGATTAAAACGCACTCTCCGTTTATCGCTGCCAACTGCAGTAAAGCAACTTTTTTGGGTTGTCGGTCAACCGAAACCCATTCGCAGTCAAATCCCAGCACAGGAAATGCTTCATAGTGCCTGAAACGGAGAAATAACATGTCATAAAAAAAGGAGCTGCTAAGGAATTCACTGAATGTGTCGTGTTCAACATCCGATTTACTTCGGGTGATACGCAATTACACTGATAGATATGATATATTTTATCACAAGTATTTGCCTGACATCTAAATCAACCATATTTTATATCATTTATATATAACATTAAATCAACCATATTTTATACTTCATCCAGGGAATCGTCGATATACTGAGCTGCAAGTGGAAGAGATCGCAGTCTCGTGACTGACAGTCTGTGATTGATTGTGACCAAATTGATCAAAATCATTTTGATAATGTAGGTTGCGATTCAATCGATACCGCCGCGACAATCGCTTTCATTGTTGTAGTGGCAATTCACAAGATTGGACATATATAAATAAATACAAACGGAGCTGCCATGGAATTCACCGACCGGAGCCGGGCCCATCATAATACTATTTTTTACACTTCTGGGGGGTGAGCAGTGGATTCCGGACTTACGAACCGGCTGTGGTAGGTTTAGGACAGCTGTCTTGCCACATGTGAGCGTTCACCTTGCCACCCATTCACTCCCCCTTCGAAGCCATAGAATTTGAGATGCGCAAATCGCAGTTTTAGATAATTTTTCTAAGAAAGAGTTGATTATTTTTCTGGAAAGGCCAAGATCTTTAAAGAGGTGAAATAGAGATTTAGCTGGCAGGCCACGAGCGCCAACTTCCACCGCGTGAAGGTGAACAGTGAAGCCGTTCCGGGTTACGGCATTTGCAAGATCATGGTATTTATTTAATTTGTACTCGTGGTCTTTTGGGATATTTGATTCCCATGGAACAGTTAATTCTACAATAAGAGCCACCTTCCGAGATAGAGAGTAAAGAGTTATATCTGGACGGAGGGCTGTGCATCCGAGACTTTCAGGGAATTTATACTGCTTAGAGACCGAATCAACCTCCAGAGTCCAATCTGTAGCTTTCTCGATTATTGAGAAAGGTTTTGTAGTTAAATGTTTTTTGCCTTTAGAGCCATCCCGCACAAACTGTATTGGGGGTTTGGAGGATACTGTCAAACCCTTGTTGGCACGAGCCACTGAGAGACTAATTACCTCGCGAATAACAGCGAGAACTTTGTCATGGCGGTAAGTGTACCGTCCTTGATCTAAGGCCACCTTGCAGCCAGCTAGAATGTGTCTAGCTGTGCAAGGGGTATTGCTACAGAGGGGACAAGAACTATCCTCGGCAAAGCTCCAACGAGCGAGGTTACTGGGGTCTGGAAGTGTATGCTGAAAGGCATTCAAATAAAATTTCAGCATCTCTGGCGTCCAGTCATAGAGCATTACCTTCCAGTGCATTGGAGGCGGAATGCAAAAGTCCCCAATTGTTGTCCAATCATTCTGGCATTGAAGGCCAATAGCATGAGCTATACTCTTGCTGTCGTAATCTCCCCGCAAAAGAGACTTCTTCAAGTCCACGTCGCTCGTGGTTGTACTGCCATACCCCAGACCAGTGCCATTCTGGCTGATTCCAGTAAGGAACCTTTTGTGGAAGTCTACGCGGGCTTGTAGTTCATTTGAATCACTACAGCCACTTATTACGTGCTTCGATATTGCCGGATCTTTGGAATTGCACAGAATCGAATTTTTGGTTATTCTGGAGTTGGCGTAGAGCAGAGAGGGCAGTTTAAGCGCTAGCCCAAAATTTTGTTTGGACCTGAAGAGAGTCGAGGGGTCAGCTGGTTTGGCTAAGGACAGCCAGGATTTTAAACTAGCTGTCACCAGTGCATCTAGACGGGACAGTTGGGTTTTGGTAAAATCGTAAATAAGAAAGGGCCATGACAAATGTGACGTTAGATAATTGTCATAGATCCAGGCCTTACGAGGGCCAGAAATTAGCAAGGCATCTATTTTCGCCAGGCAACTTTTGAAATGCTCTATAACATGATCGCCCGAGACGTCTTTTCCCTGATGGGTGATTTTTCTGCCGAGGAATTTGAAATGATTGTTTGGGTCTATAAGGGAGATATTAGAGCCCTTATAGACCAATTTGGGGTCATAGGATGTAAATTTTGTGCCCATGCGGGCGAGTCCAAGGCAAAAACATTTGGAGGGCTTCACTTTTATACAGCCTGACCAGTCGCAGAAAAGCTCCACTTTCTGTAATAGCAGGGAAAGCTGCTTGGGGCTTCTGGTGATGAAAGTTAGGTCGTCGGCAAAAGCGAGGCACGACGAGGTGTATTGGCCGTCTGTTTTAAAACGGTAGCCCCACTTCCTGTCAAACTGGGTCATAGTATATGAAGTATATGAAGAGTAGACGTATTGCTATTTAATATAAATTTTATGTTTTTTTTTTTACATTTTTTAAAATTATTTTTATTTTTTTAATGTTTTTTGATAAAAAATAGTAATTATAATTATTAAATATAGTGAATAAAGTGCAATTATGCACTGGATTCACTCGCGGTTGACACAGGACGCATCCCGAATGTACTTCGAACGCCGATGGATAATGATGGAAAGCAAAAGTTTTTATAATCTGGAGAACCGCATCAATAATCTGTAAAGCATAGTTTCGTATCATAAAATATTACTGAAGCAGCAGATCTAGAAATGAAGTAAACGGAATAACGAAACAACATCTCATCCGGCCCAATTGTCATCCTCAGCTGCTCGCGCTAGTGGCCATTTATTCTCTTCAGAATAAATGGCGGCGGCGCCCCAGGGGGTCACCGACTAATGACCGAGCTTAGGCGGTATAACCCAACAGCCCCAGTAGAGCAACTATCTGGAAGAGGCTTCAATGGCTTTGCGAGCCACATACTCTCCGAAATTTCTGGTGCAGAAGGCCACTGCACTATTTTCCCTAGTACTCAGCTTCATATGGATAGAACAAACATAAGTATGCAGGACTGACTGCCAACCTTCACTAGTTGGAGAGGCACCCAAAGAAGAAAAGAATCGGCTACAGAATTATTTAAAATCACATTGGAATAGGCAGTTTTATTAATTTTAAATACTCGTCAACAGAGTGATGTGATTTGACTCTCAGAAAAAACACGAATCAGCGAAATAAATGATGTGAAATAAAACACAAACCTTTGGAAGTCGTTGATCGCTCGCTCACATTCAAGTGACGTTTCAACAATTGTTACTCCCATTTTGGTTGATATTCTGGAAAATATTAATACAGTTAGAAAAAACAACAATAAAAGAAGCGTGAGGAGTGGAGTGATGAGAAATACCTACCCCAGAAAGCGTATTGCCAAAATGTATGTTCTATAAAGAGCCAATAGGGTGATGACCCTCGTTTTTAAAGAGAGAAAATACATTGCCTTAAAGCTGCGGTACACTGTGACCAGAAGGGGGGGGGGGGGTCCCATAACGAAGATTGACTGAAGAATAGGCAAAGTATATTATTTTGGTGTGTCTAAAGCCAGGTCGCCTGCGCCATGTTGCGAACGACACTGTTTTGCTAACATATTAGTAAAACATGTTTAGCGAACAGGCCATCCACTGCGATTTTCGTGTATAGATTATTTTTGTTAGTAACTTATCTATTTAAAATGATTTCCGAGAAGGAAGACGTATCTACGGTTTTGGCAATAGTGGATTTAGTTCTTAACAGAAGAAATAGAAAGAGATTTCATGTTAGACCTATACCTACAGCCACATTCGTTCAAGAATTGCTAATTTAAGACAGATTTGGGTTAGAAATATTTTTTCATTGTTCAGCGAGCGATTATGAAGATTTTTTAAGAATAATATTGGCAGATAGACATGAGAATAAGCATCTAACTTTTTAGATTGATTTTTATTTTTGTTGAATGTAGCGTTCCAACTAACGGGCCTTTTCCGTATCAATTGTATAAAACACAAAGTATTTTCTTTATTCCACTCCATTGACGATAAACTACAACAATACACGATATCAAAAAGATTTGATTTGATGTCTGGCGAGCACCACTGCGAGCACAAATACGAAATGATCTTGTGCCCCCAGCACCCTGCAGGCAAACGCAGGGAAGTTATCCATTCGACTATTGGCAGATAGACATGAGAATAAGCATCTAACTTTTTAGATTGATTTTTATTTTTGTTGAATGTAGCGTTCCAACTAACGGGCCTTTTCCGTATCAATTGTATAAAACACAAAGTATTTTCTTTATTCCACTCCATTGACGATAAACTACAACAATACACGATATCAAAAAGATTTGATTTGATGTCTGGCGAGCACCACTGCGAGCATAAATACGAAATGATCTTGTGCCCCCAGCACCCTGCAGGCAAACGCAGGGAAGTTATCCATTCGACTATTAGCAGATAGACATGAGAATAAGCATCTAACTTTTTAGATTGATATTTATTTTTGTTGAATGTAGCGTTCCAACTAACGGGGCCTTTTCCGTATCAATTGTATAAAACACAAAGTATTTTCTTTATTCCACTCCATTGACGATAAACTACAACAATACTCGATATCAAAAAGATTTGATTTGATGTCTGGCGAGCACCACTGCGAGCACAAATACGAAATGATCTTGTGCCCCCAGCACCCTGCAGGCAAACGCAGGGAAGTTATCCATTCGACTGGGCAAACAAAAACAGCAAACGAAACAGTTAGGCCACGCCCCAAAATAACATGACCTTGGTTATTATGTTAGCAAAACTCGATAACATGGCGCTGCGGAACCTGCTTAGCCCTTCAGGCCTCGGCCCCTCAGCCGATTGACAAGTTGATGTCCCAAAAAATTTTTGTAAAACTTAATAAAAAAAATTGAATTATGACACTGTCTCACCAAAACATTAATAAATGCCAAACCACTGTATCCATAATTAAAATAAAACATTAACATAATAAAACATAATAAAATAAATAAATTAAATTGAAATAAAACTAAAACGGGGTCGTCACGCTGCATCGTGTTTTGGCCGATATCGGCCAATCGGGGCTTGAGGGGTTAACGCTGATCAGTTGCCATGTTTGCCTTTTGGGTCTTCAAGTTTCCTATATTTTCTAATATTAACTTTATGCATTCAAATATATATAGTGATGGTAGTGAGATTCTTCTTCTTCTCCGTTGTTCTCTCGTTACTGAGGATCGTGGCCACTAGACAAAAGTTTGCCTACGAGGCTCCTCCACTTCAACCTGTCTTCTGCATGGCGGGTCGCAGATTGTATTGACCCTTTTGTAACTTCTTTGATGAGGTCGTTCCACCTGGCTGGTGATCTGCCTCTGCTTCTTCTTCCCTCCACTTGATCCCGGGAAAGCATTTTCTCCAGATTCTCTGGGTTTCTCCTGGCAACATGACCGAAGAAATGCAGGACCCTTCTCATGCGTACGGTGGAGAGTCTCACTTGGATGCCGAGTTCTTCCAGGACAGATTTGTTGGTGCGGCGTGCTGTCCATGGGATTCCTCCTAGCATTTTACGCCAACACCACATCTCCAGTGCATTGATTTTGGTGCGTATCCCAGCCTTCAGGGTCCATGTCTCCGATGCATAGAGAAAGATCGAGAAAACCAGAGCTCGAACCAGCCTGACCTTAGTCCGCTTGCTTATACTCCGATTCTTCCACAGGCTTTCTAGCTTGCTCATGGCCGATCTTGCCATCTGGCTTCTGCATGAGACTTCGTAAGGTAGTGAGATTAGAGATTTTTTTAAATGACCGCTACATGATTCAGTACGGTTAACGTTGATCAAAATTCTTATGGTTCGTATTGGAGAGAAAAAATGTTGGGCTTAAAACTGCAGTACGCTGTAATCAGAAGGGGATTCCGTAACAAAGAATTGACTCGAAATAGGCAAAGTATAATATTTTTGTGTGTTTAACGCCGATTAGTTTTCGTATTTTCCTTAACCCTTTAAGCCCCGCGACTTCGATATCGAAGTCAACTGAACGCATCCAGGAATAGTGATTTGATTGGGTTTTTCGTGTCATTCCATATGCAGTTGTATTTTATTTAAATGCGCGATGATACAAATATCGTGCATATTAAATAAAATGCAACTGCATACGGAATGACACGAAAAACCCAATCAAATCATTTTTCCTGGACGCGTTCAGTTGACTTCGATATCGAAGTCGCGGGGCTTGAAGGGTTAATAAGAAACAAGCGTTGGAAAGTCTGTCGCTAATTCCTCTCCGTGATGCCACACTAACGGGAAATGCCGTTAATAACAGCAATGATGGGCGTTTTTGCTGCGGCCACACCTAAATTTTAACGATAATTAACGGCATTTCCTGTTAAGCGGGCAATTCACTATCAGACTGGCCGCAGGTGGCTAGGCCCGCCTGGAGTCTGTCGCCTGCCCGTGTTGCGCACACACATAACGGCTAGTCATTCGTTGACGCAAGAGAGCTTCAGCGCAGTAATGCCGCGTGTGCGATGGCAGAAAAACGAAGAATCGCTTTAATTGGTGCTGCATTAATTGCAGTGGATGAGGGAAAATAAAAGAGTATGGTGCAAAAACTGGTACCTGGAGAGAAGAAACTACAGAGAGAAGAAAAACATTGTTCGATTAACTCAGGCATTGCCTAGGTCGCTATTCATTTATTTTTTACTTTCCACAAACAAGGATGCGACCTGTAGATCGAAATAAATGACTGCCAAAATGGTTTCTGTTTGTTCGTGTTTACTGTTGCTCATCAGTCGTAATCGCTCTCCAAAGCGCAACTGCCGGCGGGCCACCCGTCGTGCGCATTCACGCTCAGACATGTCCGTGCCCGTGCGGGAAAAATGCAATCGGCCGGGCGCACGGCGGGCACAGGCCAACAGACACGCTCGTGTCAGTCACCTAGAATTCACGAGCAGACCTGGGACACACCTGCCCGTGAAGGGCAGCCCGTGGCGGGTAGTCTGGTAGTGAAATTCCCCGCTTTAGTGTGGCCCGGGCGTGAGCATTCCATCTTATAGATGATTTACACTCTCGCCTCGCGCCTCGTGTCTGTGTATCGCCTCGGTTGATCAAAGTAAAATGAGTTTCTGTTTACACTCCTGTGCGTGAGAGCTAGCAACTATTAATACGAGAGCCAGCGACGAAAAAGTGAAAAGAGTGTTGGAAAAGCTGATACTTTCAAATCAGACAGTATTTTGGCCATAGCATGCCAGGGTACAGTCAGCAGGCTAGGTTTCGGGACACCTGGCGCTGGTGTACTAGGAAAGGTGTAATTTTAATTACCTATTATCTTAAAGCGTTTTGGAAAAGCTGAAAATTCATAAAGACTGTGGATGCAATAAAGAACTTGAAACATATGGTCAGACTGTTTCATAATGGAACGCGTGGCGTCAGCATCTCCATACATGTCTCGCATCGGTCTGTGACGTATCGGTCTATTGTGCCGTGCACTATAATTTTATTTATTTATTTTATTTATATATTTATTTGTTCCAAACATAATTATAAAACACATACAAATGGTCATACCAAGTAATGGTGGGAAGAAACAATGGCCCACATTCACACGACCATGCTCAGCGCATACCCAACTAGGCCAAATATAGCCTGTATCTGGGCATAAGACTTATTTTCTGACTATATACCTAGATACATATACACGTACACACACATATACATACACAAATATATAAATATAACGATCTAAATATATTATAGTATTATTCTTTTGCATTATATTTCAATATAGTACATTTTGTTTAATATCTTATAATTTATATCATATATCATAATGGCATCGACATTCTGACGCCGCGCGTTTAAATTAATCAATCTGACCATTTATTAGAGTTCTTTACTGCATCCACTGTCTACTGATTAATTTTCAGCTTTTCCAAAACACTTTAAGGGTACTAATTAAAATTCATGTTTCCTATCACGCAAAAACCAGGTGTTACGAAATTTGGCCTGTTGACTGTAACCCGGCATTCTACGGCTAAAATACTGTCTAATCTATATACTGGCTAAAATACTCACTAATCTGAAAGTATCAGCTTTTCCAAAAGTCTAGCGCTTTTTTGCGAGACGAGGCGCGAGGCACGGGTGCCCGTTCACACTTATCTCGCGCGAGAGTGTAAATGAGCCATTAGGTTTTCATCTAGAACTAAACCATGAAATTTACGGCTTTTAATACTGGCTACAGTGTTTGCATCGATAATTATTTTTTTACTGTTCAAACCATTTTTTTTTCTACATGATAGGAAGATTGATACTGTGTTAGATGTGTTGATAGTTTATTTTTCTGGAACCAGGGTGGGGCTATTCTTGAAAAAATTAGCATGCTAAATTTGTCTATGGCCCATGTAAATCAAATGGACCATAGACAAATTTGACCTTGCTATTTTTTTTTAAATTTGCCTCCTGGTAAGGGGCTCTCTAGACGATCAAGCATGATTGTCAAGCTTCGCTTCGCGGGCTGAGAGGGGATCGTAAACAGCAGGAAATACAAAAAAAATATTTACCAAAAATGCCTAATTTTGTAGTTTATACCAGGGAGCCACGTTAATTATTAGACGCAATTGATTGATGAATGATGTGAATCCTGGCATAAAACTACGAAATTAGGCATTTTTGGTAAATTTTTTTTTTAATATTTCAATATTTCCTGCAGTTTACGATCCCCTCCCAGCCCGGGACCCGATGCTTGGTCGCTAGAAAGCTTAGTGTTTGTTTAAAAACAATATCGAAACCAACCGAAATGTAAGGGTTTGACACAGCTACGTGTGAAGCTCATGGTAGTCATGGTTAAGTTTTCGAGCCAAAACTGTATCAAGTGCCTGGCCCGTAGAACAATTTAGCTACTGCATTACGGGCCTGGCACGTGGTACGTCAACCGGGCCAAAAACAGAATTGCTGAATCGTGGAAAAGCTCGGCAGTTTTGTTTACGGGGACAATGCCGTCGCATCTTAAATGGTAGGCGAAAGGGTTAAATGCATACATCTCCATTTATTGTCAGACAAAAGAGTATCGCAGTTTCGGTATCAGCGTGGTGGGTCAATAGTCGGGTGGCGTTAAAAAAGACACTGTAGAACTGGTAGCAAAACCTAATAAACACCGGGAAAGTATGCATTTGTGAACTTAACTGTAAAAAGAAATAGTAAAAAAACGTGGCTACTTACTATAATTTCCGAAAACCGACGAAGAAAAACCGAGAAGCTCCCACCGTCGCTCTCGCTGATTGCAGAGAAATGAAAATGAAATCTCAGTGAATGAAATTAATATCACTACCAGCTTTTATAGACGGATAAATACCACCGGCTTAGGAGAAAAAAATACCACCTTGTACGAGTAGTTAAAAATAGTCAAAAATACTGCTACCATATAATCCAGGGTTGGAATTCATACTATAATTATATTATTTGTATTATAATTTCATACCATGTACTATATACTATCGCAAGATCAAGATAGTACGCAAAAGTATTATTATGTCTTGATACCGCCTATCTATGCGGATTAATTTTACCCATTGAGATATATCTCAATGATTTTACCTTGATTTTTTATGCATTTTTTAAAATTATATTGCACAAAAAGTTGTACAGAATTTATCTCGTCCGAGGGCATGTTGCATCGCATCGTTGGCAAAAATGACGTACTTACCCAATTTAAAAGAATTCGCTGATATTGACGTTGTTTTATCATGGGTACCTGTTCTACTTTTAATTATGGTTATCTAAGTAAGGACGAAAACCTAACTCCCAAATGTTTTTTTTATTTAAATCTATATCTAAATGAATGCATAAATAAGTGTACTATATATTTTTGTAAAGTACTATCCATTTACCGTCCATAGACAATAATTTTCCAAGAGCTTGGTTCCAACCCTGAAGGGCAAACACACTATCGTACGCGTCCGTCAGCCGCGGCTTATGGGCGCGACTGAATAGGTATCTGTGTAATGAGTTTCCATTGAGCCGTGCACATTATCGGACGTCAGTCGCGGACGCCTGTGAATACGTTCGTAAGCCGCGGCTTACGGACGCGTCCGATAATGTGTTTGCCCCTTCACTCATCAGACATTTTGTATCAGTATTTTTAATTGAAATGTGTCATTTTATTGTCGATTATTGACCGGTCGGGTGCCAACAATATCTATAGGCATTTTTCGTCGTTCGACAGATCCGCGTTTAGCCCTTTCGGCCAGCCCCATTATATATATTATATTATATAAATATATAATATACATGACTAACAAACAAGATTAATTATTAGGGGGCTCCTGAACGGGCCATACTTTTACGACAACTTGGGTTGTCGACTACAGCGGGCGAGCCCGTCACCTCAGGAAGTTTTAACGATTAGTCGTTCTATCTCCCTGGAGTGAGCGCAGAAGACTTGAGGACAAAACAGACCACCATCTAGCTACGCCGCAAGCCCGTAAGAGGACAACGCCTTAACCGCGAGATAGCCAGGAGTGTTACCCGGCGGACTTATACTCACGCCCTTACTTCCAATTGTGACCAGATTACTCCAGTCTCTCGATTGGTTACGAGTTCGAGGTCGCTTGCGCGGTCCTCTCCCTTACGAAGCGGTGAAACGGTGTTTACCGAATCTATCGCGGACCATAGCGTCCTTTGCCCGGCTGTTCACCCAGGATCGGATGGCCCAACACTTTTACGACAATATGTGGCTGCATTATCACCAGCATGGCCTGGCCATAATTGCAACAACTTATTGCAGAATATGGCTGGAAAACATATAGCCCGGCCAGTCCCAGCAACAATTCTGAGATAATTTTGACTGGTAAACGGGCTACACAATTGGACAACAATGGCCGACGAAATCATACATGTCGTAGCAGCTAATATTGTTTTTAATGAAAATTTTAAACGACGAAAAAAAGACGAGAATGTGGATTCGAGCTGACTGCAATAAGCGTAATACTTTAGACATCTTAGCCTGAATGTTTTCGATGATATGAATTCAAATTGAAAGATCTTCCCCATGAATTCACTATTAATAATAAATTCGGAATACAATTATGTACCTATTAATGATGTATATAAACATTTAAATACACTAATAAATAATATAAATTATTTCACGTAATTGCACAATATCAGAATAGATAATAATATTTTATACATCAAAAAAAAATAATCATTAGATGATATAAATACAAAATGAAGATTTCGTGCGTCGTGCCTCGCATCAGAAAGGGACGCACTTATGGCGCAAAACGAAACAGCAATAAAGCTGGCCGGGCAATATTGCAGTATTTTCGATACCGGCCAGTAACATCGGCCATACGGAAAATATGTGCCTATATGGCCGGGCATTACTAAAACTATTTCTATATATTGGATTACATGGCTGGTATTGCTATCATATTATGATAACGGAGAATATCCTACAGTGGACAATATACTCAACAAATTTAAGGATGCCATACCTGGATTTAAATGCGGGAAAAGTTCCATGAAAACTATTTTGCAGAGTATAGGTTACAAATATCGAAATGGACGGATGGAAATATTTAATGGAAAGGAGTGACATTGTCTGCCAGAATGGAGTTTTTAAGAAAAATGCACAACTTAATTACCACCAATGATTCTCGATCCCGATTTTACCTCGATGAGACCTGGGTTAACCAGAATCATTCAAGAAGACATATGTGGCACGACGAAAACGATGAAGGCGGATTCAGGAACCAGAAAACCGGAATGGGATCTAGGCTTATTCTTTGTCATGCTGGGTCTGCAAGGTCTGGTTTTGCAAGGACTGAGCTCATCTGGGCTCAGGTTAAAGGAGAAGTCGCTTCGAAGAACAATACGTTCAATTTAGCAGATGTCGATAAATTGTTTCACGAAGCCGTCGAAAATGTTACACAGGAAAATTGGGCCAAGTGTGTTAAACACGCGGAAGATCTGCAAAGAGCTGATTTTGAAATATATATTTACAGAGACCAGCACCGTTTGGTTATAAATTTACAAGATAGCAGCGACAGCAGTTTAAATGACGAGTAGAATATAGCTTTTTTTATATATATTTGTTTAGCCTGACCAACCTATAATTGTATTTTTTGTTAAAATGTAATTTGTAATATTTAGTACTTTGTTTCATGTTACATTTTAAGATAAGATTTAGGTTAAAGTAAATATTTTTTTTATATTCTTTAAACTTTTATTTCACTTTATTGTTGCATGTATACGTTACTTTGTATTTACGTTTTTTTTTCCTAATAAATGTGTTTAAAACTAATTAAACCAATTATTACAAATAAATACATCGAAAATTTTCATCATAATCTATAATATCCATCGATATCTCTTGGCATCTATATCGATCCAACCATCGACCCATCATAATCCATCGATATTCCATCGATATTCCATCGATACATCGATAATCCATCGATACTGCTATTATTATTTTTAAAACACGCATCCCCATAGTGCGAGCGAAAGACAGCGAGTGTGAGCGAGAGGTCCGGCCTAATGATTTATGACTCCAGGTGCACGTTGATTTTGGCCTTTTTATAGCAATGTTGCCGGGCAATGTATGCTGCTATTGTATCCACATATAGCAGCATACATTGTATCCACATATAGCAGCGAAAATGTGGCCCGTTTAGAAGCCCCATTAGGTAGCAAGAGGGAATCCATTAAAAAACGACATTGTTAGTATTTATTTAGAAAATTAAACAAAAATTGCGGCGCAGTTTTTTGCGCGCGAAGGCTGGCTTCCGACCGGTTAAGGACATAAATTTTAACAAATCACATATTTTTAGTCAATATTTGCCAAAATATAATATTATGAAAGAAACACCTTCCAGAAATAGCCATCCGCTCTGGTTTTCTTTAACTTTAATAAAAATAATGAAGGAAAAGTCTAAATACCATAAGAAATGGAAAAAAATCCATAATTCTTCCGACTATGACACTTTCTGTATGTTACGCGCTCGACAAAGACGCGTCCAAGCAGAATGTTTTAAGAACTTTATAAATCAATGCCAATATGATATAACCCGTTCCCCGGAATGATAGAATTCCGCAACATATGACCTATGACAGCCACTCAATTAGCGGTGGCTCACAAATATCCGAAGCATTCTCTCAGTATTTTGAATCCGTGTTTGCGGATATCCCAACTTCCGCATCTTCATCACATAATATGGCGTCCAGCAATATTTCCCCAATAGCGACTATTAGCAGCATCGATACAAATGAGGCATTGATTTATAAGTACCTTAAAGCAGTTGACAAGAAGAAAAGTGCAGGCAGCGACTCGATTCCTCCCTGCTTTATCGCTAACTGTGCTACACAACTTGCAAAACCTGTCAGCATGTTATTCACAAGATCTGTCGACGAAGGACAATTTCCCTGTAAATGGAAGGAAGCCCATATCATACCAATCCATAAGGGTGGATGCAAATCGAAGGTCGAACATTACCGACCAATCTCCATCTTACCTACTCTAAGCAAGGTTTTCGAAAAGGTCGTCTTCGACCAAGTTTATCTATTTCCTCGTCTCTTTCCCAACAGCAGCATGGGTTTACACAGCGACGCTCTGTTTTGACCAATCTGTGTGAATTCACAGACTATGTATCTTGCCAAATGGATAATCGCTCTCAGGTCGATGTTATATATACCGATTTTAGCAAGGCATTCGATCGAGTTGATCATGCGATTCTAATTTGCAAACTCGGCAATATCGGTATACATGGTGACTTACTGCGTTGGTTCACTTCGTATGTCAGCAATCGTCATCAAGCTGTTGTCATCGGGGGGCATAAATCGAATTTTATATCGGTCCCATCTGGGGTACCGCAGGGGTCTCATTTAGGACCATTGCTCTTCAATATCTTCATCAACGACGTAGGCAATTGTTTCTCCAATAGTTTTCACATCTCCTATGCTGACGACTTAAAAATTTACCAGTCTGTAAATAGCATCGAGGATAGCGTCTCCATCCAAAGAGACCTCGACCGGTTCTACGACTATTGTGTTAGGAATAAGTTAACATTAAATATTTCAAAATGTCAAAAAATCACTTTCACAAGGAAAAACAATAAAATAAATTTCATTTATAAACTTAATCATATCCCCCTAAGTGAAAAGAGTGAGGTGCGCGATCTGGGTTTAGTATTAGATAATAAACTGCTGTTTGATAAACACATCGACTATGCTACCGGAAAAGCTCATAAAATGTTAGGATTCATCCAGCGAGTGTGTAAACCGTTTAGCGATGTAAGAACCCTTAAGATTTTATACTTCTCCTATGTACGCAGCATTCTCGAATACGGATCTATCATTTGGTCGCCTCAATATACAGTCTATAAAAATAGAGTTGAGAGACTCCAGAAGTACTTCATGAGACATCTTGATTTTAAATCGTTTCAAACCTCCGAAAGTTACTCAGAGAGACTTAACCGTCATAACATGGACTCACTCGAGGATAGGCGCCTCCAATATGATATACGTTTTCTGTACAATATTATTAATAATAAAATAGACAGTCCCTATTCTGTTGGCAGAATCTCCTACCGAATCCCCAACAATAAGACCAGTGCTCGCGATTTATTTTATCTACCGAGAGTCAATACCAATTATGGTCAAAATATGTATTTTTATAGAGCACTTCGATCATATAACCTCAACTTTCAATGTTTGGATATTTTTAATTTATCTTCAAATACTTGCTTCGAAGAAATTAGAAATACGATAAACAGCCTTCGGGTTTGATTGGTATTTCTTCGTCCGTTGGGTACGTAGGCTGTGGCAATCGCCACTACACTATAACAATGCTTTCTAGTCAGTATAATATTCTCTATAAAAGTTCATATGTATATTAACATTATAAATACATTGTGAAATATTATATATATATATATATATATATATATATATATATATATATATATATATATATATATATATATATATATATATATATATATATATATATATATATATATATATATATATATATATATATATATTTATATATATATATATATATATATATATATATATATATATATATATATATATATATATATATATATATATATATATATATATATATATATATATATATATATATATATATATATATATATATATATATATATATATATATATATATATATATATATATATATATATATATATATATATATTATTTATGAGATATATGGATGAGATATTTATGAGATATATGGATGAATAGTGATCGTTAGTCGACTGCAAAAGGACCTTTAAACTTACATTGCACCGTCGAAAGTCGTGCACATCCGTAAGTATATCTCATTCAAACATAAGCATTTCCCAATACAAGCTGGGATTTCCTTCGCTACTTTTTAAGTAGCTTTTACTAATTTTATTTTAAATAAAAACATCATCCTATAAACGGATTTCTTTACAAACCTTATCAAATATAACAATATTATTTTGTTTTCTACAATATTTCTTTACAATTTTTTAATATTATACAATTTTATATAGGTTTACCATATTTTGATAACATTATACAATCTTTATTATAAACTCCTCTGCCAGAAATTAAGATTGAAGTTTCTTCTTTCATTTCATTGAGCATATGGAGGTTTTTTTTATTTTTATTTCGATTTAATGGCTCGTTGCTAACAAACTCAGCCAATTGTATCATATTTTAAATGTTGGTAGCATTCGAAATTTGAATTATTTCGTAATTACACTTTCATTTGGAAAACGGCTTTGCCGAAGTGATCAATAGTTTAATTTTTTATTTTTTCGCTTAATTCGTCTCAATTGAAGGCATTTTGTGTTGCATAAGGATAAGCCCTATTTATGAGATATATGGATGAATAGTGATCGTTAGTCGACTGCAAAAGGACCTTTAAACTTACATTGCACCGTCGAAAGTCGTGCACATCCGTAAGTATATCTCATTCAAACATAAGCATTTCCCAATACAAGCTGGGATTTCCTTCGCTACTTTTTAAGTAGCTTTTACTAATTTTATTTTAAATAAAAACATCATCCTATAAACGGATTTCTTTACAAACCTTATCATATATATATATATATATATATATATATATATATATATATATATATATATATATATATATATATATATATATATATATATATATATATATATAATATATATATATATATATATATATATATATATATATATATATATATATATATATTATATATATATATATATATATATATATATATATATATATATATATATATATATATATATATATATATATATATATATATATATATATATATATTTCAAATTGAAATTATGTTAATCACTAAATAAATGAAATGATAAAATAATGAAAGGGCACTTATCTGGTCTGTGGTGACCAGGAGTGACTCCACGCCTTCTTCTTCTCCTCACTCAGTGTTTGCTGGTGCTTCCTGCTGTGGCACTAGAACCCGATCAAAATGGCAGTCTTTCACAGCGGCACACAACAATGCGAGACGAGAATGAATGCTGGAAAATAATAGGCGATTAGTGTTTCTTAAATATTAATGATTGTTATAAAATGTATATCAATATTTCGGCTCAGCCGTCGTCAAGATATGTGACATTTCTGAAATCGAACAATTCGTTGAAAATTTAAATTCAAGGAATCGAACAAAAAGAAATGGATTAATAATATTTTACACGATTTAGTTAAGGTACCGAAACCAACCGTGCAAAACGTTATTTTTTCAAAATTTTCTTCAAACGCAAAATTTAAAACCCATATTATGGTATAGATTTATTGACGACATAGTAATGATTTGGCCACACGGACAAACTACTCTAACAACCTTTCTTGACGACCTAAATAATTTTGGCCCTTTGAATTTCACTCATACCATTTCTAAATCACAAATTACTTTCTTAGATGTTGATTTAACAATTTCCGAAGGTAAAATTAAAACCGCGATTCATATAAAACCTACAAATAAAGAACAGTATTTACACTTTGATAGCTGTCATCCATTTCACACCAAGAGATCCATTCCCTATTCAATGTCCATTCGCGGACACCGTTTAGTTAACAACAAAGAAAATTTAGATAAATATCTCAATAATCTAAAGCAATCTCTTCTTGAAAGAAAATACCCTGCTCCTCTATTGGATAAACATATTCTAAACTCTGAAGTAAAATATATACCAAAACCTAAAATTACTTCAAATAAAAATAATAATAATAATAAAATCTTTCTTAGCACCACTTATTTTCCTGGTGCTGAGAAACTGCGAGATATATTATCTGATTTATTCCCCATCATTTCTAATGATGCATCCACTAAGGATCTCTTAGATTCACCGCCAATTTTATCTTTCCGCAGACCACCTAATATTAGATCAATATTAAACAAAACAAAAAATAATCAAAATTTCTCTATTGGTAATAATACTTATGGTCTTCAACCTTGTGGTCGTCCACGTTGTAAAACTTGTCCTCTGTTAGATCTAAGTCCTTTTTTTACCAGTCCAAATACTACTAATAGTTACAGGGTTCCCTTTCATTGCAGTTGTATTTCAAAAAATATAGTATATCAACTTCTGTGCAGGACTTGTGATGCCTTTTATATCGGTGAAACAACAACACCACTTAATATTAGACTAAATAATCATAGGGCTAGTGTAGGAAATGAAAGCCAACTCCCAATATCTTTGCATGCCAGGGCACATAATTTATCTTTTGATCAATGTTTTAAAGTTAAAATAATAAAATGCCTTGGTGATAATGCACAAGAAAGGGACGTCAAATCTTGGGAATTGGCTTATATTTATATTTTAGGCGCTTGCAAAGGTTCCGGTCTCAATAGGCAAAATTAATAAGGTTTATCATATTATCATAATCATCAAATGCTTTTTATTTTAATTTTTATCATTCATTTTAAAAATAACGTTTTGCACGGTTAGTTTCGGTACCTTAACTAAATCGTGTAAAATATTATTAATCCATTTCTTTTTGTTCGATTCCTTGAATTTAAATTTTCAACAAATTGTTCGATTTCAGAAATGTCACATATCTTGACGACGGCTGAGCCGAAATATTGATATACATTTTATAACAATCATTAATATTTAAGAAACACTAATCGCCTATTATTTTCCAGCATTCATTCTCGTCTCGCATTGTTGTGTGCCGCTGTGAAAGACTGCCATTTTGATCGGGTTCTAGTGCCACAGCAGGAAGCACCAGCAAACACTGAGTGAGGAGAAGAAGAAGGCGTGGAGTCACTCCTGGTCACCACAGACCAGATAAGTGCCCTTTCATTATTTTATCATTTCATTTATTTAGTGATTAACATAATTTCAATTTGAAAAATAATAATTTACACATTTACAATCAAATATTATATATATATATATATATATATATATATATATATATATATATATATATATATATATATATATATATATATATATATATAATATATATATATATATATATATATATATATATATATATATATATATATATATATATATATATATATATATATATATATATATATATATATATTATATATATATATATATATATATATATATATTATATATATATATATATATATATATATTTATATTAACTATATTTTTACATTTTATTATTACCGTATCGTATTATTTATATTAATTTATTGTTTGTGCACGTGTATGTATGTATATATGTATATACGTTATATATCATCATATATCATACATCTACATAACTCACGCGAGGCGCGAGGCGAGACGCAAAACCAAGTACGTAAACAAACAGAACAGAGGCAAAGCTTCTAGCAAGTAGGTAAACATTTTGTACGCTCGTTAGAAGCTTTGCCTCTGTTCCATTTGTTTACTGATATGGTTTTGCGTCTCGCCTCGCGCCTCGCGCGAGAGTGTAAACGGCCTATCACGGTTTGCAATAAGTAAATAATACCTATGATATGTATAAAGGTAATGGGTTATTATTAATATTACCTATATATTATTACATACTTACTATGTCTTTTTTTATGAAACCTTTGTCCAGTCTGGCCAGGGTAGACATTAATTCAACACGGGGGGGGGGGGGGGGAAATATTTTGATGTGGCAACACTTACACCTACGTTATGCCGCCTCCACACGTTGGCGAATGTTCGTGTCCCAAGTAGGTGTAAACAACTATTAGGAAACATACATGGAAAACTCCTATAGCAGATATGCCAACGTCACCGTACTAAATATGAGCTGTGGTTGTCAGCCTGCGAGCCGCGCTTGCGCACTCAGCACACCCCTTCTAATTTTGACGTGATTTTGACAGCTCCGAGCTCCGAAATCCGCATCTTATACGTTGCCTAATCTATAACACGAACATTCGCCAACGTGTGGATGCGGCATTAGACGAATCGATGTCGTCATGGTTCAGTTTATGAAATTGCATTCATTTTGACATTATTTCTCGTTATTCACATTCTTTTGCGTTAAAAATTAACAAATCTATTCGAATCGGAGCTAGAGAAGTCGTTTCCAGTGTCTCATAATGTACTTCTAGGTACATTTTGAGGTAATGTTTTCTTTGACATTTCGTATACTTTAACGACAAATTGTTAGTACATACCTGTTAGTAGGTACCTCAGTTGTTGTCAAAATTAATTATTATTTAACGGAGGCACGATTAAAGTTTTATTCATTTTCTTTCAAGCTCACAATAATTCAAACGTCAATGTTACGTGTAAGAATCAGTAAAGGAGTAGAAACACTAGCCTAAGTACAATACGCTTTTCAGGAGGCGGTACTGAAACATGTCCATATATTATTTGGTCTGAAGGGGCAAACACATTATCGGACGCTTCCGTAAGCCGCGGCTTACAAACGTATGCACAGGCGTCCGCGACCGACGTCCGATAATGTACACGGCTCAGAAATTCATTACACAGATCGCGCCCATAAGCCGCGGCTGACAGACGCGTCCTATAATGTATTTGCCCCTTTAAGGGGCGAGCACACTATCGGACGCGTCCGCTGCCGCGGCTTATGGGCTGTATGCACAGTCGTTTGGGACGTGGCTTGCCTGATCTCTATTGGACGTCCGAAGCAGAAATTCATTACACAGATCGCGCCCATAAGCCGCAGCTAACGGACGCGTCCGATAGTGTGTTCACCCCTTCAATAGAAATTCATTACACAGATCGCGCCCATAAGCCGCGGCTGACGGACGCGTCCGATAATGTGTTAGCCCCTTTACGAACGTATGCACAGGCGCGCGCGACCGACGTCCGATAATGTGCACGACTCAATAGAAATTCATTATACAGATCGCGCCCTTTACTATTCTCACTTTACTGTGTTGCAATATAAGTATTCTTCTGGTCAGAGGTCTATTCTTTCTGGTCAGACTGTACATGTGTTTATTTCCATATTTTCGTTGTAAAACATACGTCTATAGCTAACTATATACCTCGTCGTCCATTGGATTTAATAATTTGAGCAAACAAAAATAATTAAAAGAAAATATGTTGATTTCTTCAATAGCCATTGCTATTCATAGATATTGCTAAATTAAAAAAATACCATCAGCCAAATTTTAATGCGACATAAACTACCAAAAATACCAAATCCGGCCAAACTGCCGTTGGAAGAGCAATGAAATAATTTTAAAAGAAGGGGAAGTCCCGTCACATGTTTGCTCCACACTGCCGTTGGAAATCAACGGGGGGTAAAATTTTAAAAGAAGGGGAAATCCCGTCACATATCTATCTGCTTTGGGTCCCATCAAACTTGCAGAAGGCAATCTTGCAGAAGGCAGTTTTGCAAATGTCAAAATGACCTAACCTAACCTAACAGAAAAACTTAAAACATTTTTTTTTGTTTAGTTTGATGTATAAAAGTCATCCACTACAAGGATGCCGGTAATTAATGTCGGGTCCCATCAAACTTGCAGAAGGCAGATTTGCAGACGGCAATCTTGCAGACGGCATTCTTGCAGGCGGCAGTTTTGCAGAAGGCAATCTTGCAGAAGGCAGTTTTGCAAATGTCAAACTGACGTTTCGAGGGTCGGCATTTTTGCAGACGGCATTTTTGCAGAAAATGAAGTTAGAAGCAAAACATCGTATTTAAAATTTAGTGTTACCAGAGTAGAAATCGACAAAAGCCGCGTTTTCATATGTCAGGGTAGGGAAGAAACCAGTCCACTTCTTTGAGTGTCCTCTCCATCGCGGATCTCAGCAATCAACTTTCGATTTTAGGGAAAGAAAACCCTAACCTAACCTAACCTAACAGAAAAACTTAAAACATTTTTTTAATGTTTAGTTTGATGTACTGAATCAGCCACTACAAGGATGCCGGTAATTAATGTCACTTCGATTTTAGGGAAAGAAAAACCTAACCTAACCTAACCTAACAGAAAAACTTAAAACATTTGTACAGCTAATCCTTGTAGTGGATGTACTGAATCATCCACTACAAGGATGCCGGTAATTAAATGTGGAGAGGTAAACATATTCACCACTTTAATTTACCCTGACATGATAATTTGCTACTTATTTTTCTAAATTTAAAATTAATAACATATGACCGCTTTACTGCTTTATTTTTGGTTTGTAAAATAATATAAAATTATTTTATTCATGTAATCATGTCCTAATGCGCCATTCTCAAACGTTGCTAACTTCGGGTTTGTATGCAAGTTTGCTTTCTGCAAGAATGCCGTCTGCAAAAATGCCGCCTGCAAGGTTGCCGCCTGCAAGGTTGCCGCCTGCAAGGTTGCCTCCTGCAAATCTGCCCTCAACAGATTTGGAACTGTCAAAAGTGACATTTGTGCAAGACTGCCGCATGCAAAACTGGCGCCCCCCATTAATGTCACTTCGATTTTAGGGAAAGAAAAACCTAACCTAACCTAACAGAAAAACTTAAAAACTGTACTGAAGGTTGCCGCCTGCAAGGTTGCCGCCTGCAAGGTTGCCTCCTGCAAATCTGCCCTCAACAAATTTGGAACTGTCAAAAGTGACATTTGTGCAAAATTGCCGCATGCAAAACTGGCGCCCCCCTCTGCTTTACACATTGGCACAGTAGATATATGAGCTAAAGCAGTATGGAAACTAAGCCCATTTGTTGAAATAAATACCTACTCTTTATTGGAGCGCTAGGGCTGTTCATCTTTATTTTTTGTAAAAATGATGTTATTTTTAATTATTATATCAATAAAATCATTTATTTGGGGTACAGTTTCGATGACAATGCATATTTATGGCATGATCATGACCTGATTTTACAGTCAAGATCGGCTCCTGACGAGGATGCCTTTCCACTGTCAACAGCACAGACACACAATTTTGTGTACGCATTCAATTATGATAGCAACTTCCAAGTTTCAACATTACATGGGTGATGAACCCTGGATTGGCTCCGGATGAGGGAACTCCTCAACGGTCAACAGCAGAGATCCAAAATGTTGTATACGCATTCAATTATAATAGCCCCCTCTAAGTTCTACCATGACATGGCTAATGAACCATGGCTTGGCTCGCGATGAGGGAACTCCTAAACGGTCAACAGCAGGGACCCACAATTTTGTATACGCATTCAATTATGATAGCTCTTTCCAAATTCCACCATGACATGGCTGATGTACCCTGGGTTGGCTCCCGATGAGGGAACTCCTCAACGGTCAACAGCAGAGACTCAAAATTTTGTATACGCATTTAATTATGATAGGCCCTTCCAAGTTTCACTATGACATGGCTGATGTACCCTGGGTTGGCTCCCGATGAGGGGACTCCTCAATGGTCAACAGCAGAGACTCAAAATTTTGTATACGCATTCAATTATGATAGCCCCTTCCAAGTTTCATTATAACATCGCTGATGTACCTACCCTGGGTTGGCTCCCGATGAGGGGACTCCTCAACGGTCAACAGCAGAGACCCAAAATTTTGTATACGCATGCCGATTCGCATCCACCTCCTACTAGGTTTACAAGGGCTTCAGTTATTTCATGTCAACCTTATAGTAGCGATAATGACAAACAATATTATATTAAATCGAAAAATGTACAGATTGCTGATTGTTGTTGCCGATTGCCGAAAGTTTAGAGTTTCAAAATCCACAGCACATTACTAAAATAATGCATATTATATCTGCGACACTGTAAAACTGTTTATAAATATTAAAAATAACTGGATAATTATTAAATTTCGGCATGATAGATGATTATGTTTCCCGACTTTAGAGAAGACATTACAAAACGAGCCTTGTTTCAGCGCAGTGGATTTGTATGAAAGCGAAAACAGTTCTGTTTGCAAACAAGCTTATAAGCTTGATTAAAAGACCCTTTTTCTACATACTTTTGAAAATCAGGATGTAACCTTGCGTGAAAAATTATCTCATGATTCCACAATTGCCGCACTTTCATCAATTTTACAAATGTTAAAACAATCGACTCTATTCAGCGGCGTAACTAAACCAATGCAGCCGGTGCGGCGCACCGTCGCTCACGGTAATTTGGGGGCTTAAAATGGAACTTCACTCTACAATCAACGTTCAATCCAACTCTGCTGAAGCTAAGGAAGCCGATAAAATGGATGTCTAAAGCTGATCCATGATTTTGCAATGCAAATCTAGAAGAATACCACTCTTGAAAAATTGGTATATTTGTAATAATATTAGGTATGTATTTTTTAGGCTTTCGCACGTGCCAGTTCTACTTAAAATATAGTAATAAAAACTGATATTATTGTTTTTCTATTCACCAATATTCAAAGATGCATAAATATAATCCAGTAATTAAATTGACACTAAAGCGACGTATTAATATAAATATTTATTTGGAACATTAACCCGCTACACTGTTTTTATGTGACCCCGTGTGTCCCGCTGAAATTCTTGGGAACTTGTTGAACCCAAATAAAACGCCCATTTATAATGTATCTATAGTATAAATATGTGTTGTAGCTAGGTATATAGTAATTACAACTTATATGTCATTTATTTATTTATTTTATTTTCGGGAAACATACAGCGCTTCATTAATTATTACTAATTATTCTAATACAGTGTCTTATGTGCAGCTCAATGAGATGCAATGTAAAAGGGGGATATACCTAGGTAGTGAAATTAATGAAACCAAATAAAATACGTATATAAAGTCGATTTACAAAGGTTCAGATTTTAATGAGTGACATCCTTGAAGCAAATGAGCAACTTTTGGCAAATAAAATTGAAAAAACAACAAAAAAAAATGTTTTTTTGATCGTTTGAAAAATTTAAAATTTTGAAAAATAGTACAAAAAGGGTTGAGCGCGTTGCGCCATCTAGCGGTAGCTAAAATATCGCGAATGTGATTATTCGACATATTTTACCTATTGCTAGATGGCGCAGCGCGCTCAACGCTTGTCAAACTTTTATTTATCAGTAAAAAAAATCAAATTCACCAAAAAAAAAAACACGATATATGTTATCTTTTTTAGCCGCTTTCCGCTGATTTTGCATCATGCGCAAAAGCATTATGTGTCTAAAAATAATAACATTAAAATTTTCGAAAAGTTTTTTCCAAAAAGACTTTTTAAAACCTTGCTATTAATAATTAAAAAAAACATACATAGGGTACATACATACATACATACACACACACACACACACACACACACACACACACACACACACACACACACACACACACACACACACACACACACACACACACACACACACACACACACACCCTCCCTCACACACACACACACACACCCTCACACACACACCCTCACACACACACTCACACACACACACACACACACACACACACACCCTCACACACATACATACATACATACATGCATACATGCATACACGCATACATGCCTACATGCATACATGCATACATACATGCATGCATACGTACGTGCGTACGTGCGTACGTACGTACGTACATACACACATACACACATACATACCTACATACATACAACTAGAGTTGTCAACTACAACGGGCGAACCCGTCACCTCAAGAAGTTTTAACGTTTAGTCGTTCTATCTCCCTGGAGTGAGCGCAGAAAACTTGGACAAAACAGTCCACCGTCAAGCTCCGCCACATGCCCGTAAGAGGCCAACGCCTTAACCGCGAGATAGCCAGTGGCAAAAACATTGTTATACCATTCAACCACAATTTTTTCAAACTTTAAAATAAATCAACCTTTTCAGTTGACGAACAGCCTTCTCACACTCCTCCTTGCTGTTAACGATAAGCACCTAACGTGAAGCATATGTCCTCGAAAATCCAATGAACGAGCGTATCGTTCTCAAATTCTGCCTACATCGGGAGAAAATATAAATAATACTAGCGGCACCGGCGGCAGCGAAGATGATCGTCGAGGCGGTCACGTATTTATCCTTATTCGGCATTTTTAAACACACTGCAACTTCTAGACTAAATAGTAACGTTTAACCCTAAGAGGTTTTCGGCAGATTTTCGTTGTAATGCGGCAATATTGCGTAAAAGATCCTTCTATAGACCGCCATCCGATCGCGATAACATTATTTGTAGGTGTTCTTCTTCTTCTTTCTTTTCCTTGTGGCAATTCCACGCAGCTAGGGTGCTGGTGATTTTGTGCCAGTTTGTATGTATTGTTGACGGGAGGATGACTACTGTTAATGTTAGTACCTACAAAAAAAACAAAAAGGAAGGGACATCACAATTGAATACACAGAAGACAACATAGAGACTAAAAACATAACAGAATATTAGGGGAATATTTTGGAGGAAGAAAAAGGAGAAGGGTCAGGGTAATAGAGAAGTGCTTCTGGGGGCAGCGCCGCTCCCCACCGCCCCCCGAGAGCAGCCCCACCCCCGGCATCGGCCGCACCGAGAATGTGTCGTCCATTGACCGCAAGTTACTGCCAAAAACTCGCCCTATTCAGCGACTTTTTCCACAGCCAACCTCGACAACGGGGCCACATTTCCATCGGCCTGACGTCACAAGGCGGGTCCGATCCCGGAGCAGCGAACGGAAGTGGCCACCCCCAGAAGGCATTTCGGAATATGGGTTAAATGGCTAAATGATTTAGGTTAATGAATTTAGCGATGACTCGGGATTTTGATACGGAGGAGGGCTCCCCTGGAGCGGGCCTCATTAGCCAACATATCCGCCGATTCGTTACCGGCTATTCCTGAGTGGCCTGGAATCCACGTGAGTACTACTTCATCCCCTCTCTCTCTGACAGTGCGGAACGGGGATCGGATCTGGTTTTCCAGGTGAGAAGGGCGATGTGAGATGGCCGGATTGTTTAATTTCTCTACCAGACTTAGGGAGTCGCTAAAAATGGCACATGGGGAAATTTGGTTAGTCAGGATGTACTCGAGGGCTTTCAGGAGGGCAAAACTTTCAGCGGTGTAGATTGATGCTTTGCTGTGTAATTTATAAGCGATGGGAACTCTGCGGTTGTGGTGAAAAATTCCCACCCCCACGTACCCCCCAGCTTCTGTCTTGGAGCCGTCTGTAAATATGAGGTCCCAGCCAGGGAACCTGGATGCTACGAGGTCCAAAAATACGGCATTGTTTAGAGGTGATGGGGGCTGCCCTACTGGACATTTCGACAAGACGGTTTGAGAGAGATGTCCGGGGTGGTAAGTCTGTCTCCGAAGGGGAGATGGAAGTCTGGGAGGAGAGCATTCCTGTGAATGATGTCCTTGAGGCGGTATAGTTTCCTATGACTAACGCAGAGGGCGGGGGCTTTGTTATTTGGAGTGTTTCTCAGCAATTCGGAGAGAAGGGTGATTTTAGGAATAAGAGGGTGATTGACGAGCTGAAGGCGTTTAATATAAAATCTATCTGCTAGTCGTTGACATCGGAGGTTGACTGGAGGTTCACAAGACTCGGCTAGTAGGGCATTAGTGGGAGAGCTTCCCATGGCGCCAATGGTGCATCGGAGGCCTTTAAATTGAAGGGTGCTTAGTTTCATTTGCATTTTCAAGCTCATAGGGTAGCAGATAAAGGCAGCATAGTCGATGTGAGAACGAATGAGACAGTTGTGGAGGAGCTTAACTGTGAAGGGATGTGACCCCCACCACACTCCACTGACTGCTCGAAGAACATTCAGTGACTTTTCACCGCTGGAAACTACCTGCTCGATGTATCCCCTCCATTGTAGTTTGGTGTCTAGGATAACCCCAAGGAATTTGGCTTGCGCCTTGATGGGAATTAGGGAATTATTGAATGTTATATTCACTACTGGGGGAATATTTCTCCGAGTGAAGATAACGGCGCTACTCTTGGAAGGGGAGATAACTAGTCCTGAGTTGTGAAGGTATAAGTTTAGTGCCTCAAGCGCTTCTGATATCCTCTGCAAGGAGGCCGAGAGGTTGGGTGAGGAGTGGTATAATACAACGTCATCTGCGTACTGCAATATCCTGCAGTGATCCAGAACAGCATTCTCCAACCCCCTTGTATAAAGATTGTATAGGATGGGGGACAGCACGCTACCCTGGGGCAGACCCTTAAAGACTGACCTTGAAATGCAATCAGACAGGGAGGGAATGTTTATAGTACGGTCCGATAGGAGACGGCAGATGAAGGAGCAAAGTTTTTGAGGAACCCCTAGACTGACAAGTCTCCTCCTGAGGAGGGGGATCAAGGCATTGTCATACGCCGCCTGGACATCCAGGAATGCTGCGACAAGAAATTCCCTCCTATGGAAGGAGAGCCGTATGTCCGTTGTGAGGATGGAGATGTTGTCGAGGGTACCAAGGCCCCTACGGAAACCGAACTGAGTCTTGGACAGCTGGAATCTTGATTCGAAGAACCATTCTAGCCTGTTTTTTATTAAATGTTCCGCAATTTTACAAAGGGATGAGGATAACGCAATGGGGCGAAAATTTTTAGGGTTATCATTGTCTCGACCGGATTTTGGGATCGGTATGACAATCTGCGATCTCCAAGCGGTGGGGGGAGTTCCTGTCTCAAAGAACCCGTTTAGTAAATTTAGGAAGTAGGATTGGATCGGGGGAGGAGAAGAACTGATAAAGGAGTAAGGGATAAAGTCCTCCCCTGGTGAGGAATCCTTCAAGCGGTGGAGAACCGCTAATAGTTCTGCCGAGCTGAATGGTGAGATTAGCCACTGGTGGGCACTTGGGGAACGAAGCTGATCGAACTGCGTGATATTGATTTCATCACGGTTGGGACAGGTGGAAGGTGCCAAGTTGTCAGCGAATTGTTCTAGTACCGCCTCCTTAAGTGTGGTAGAAATAGGCGGATTCAATCCGCGACGGAACCTTTTCACCATGGTCCAAACTGTGGAACTGGGTGTATCCGGGGAGAGGTTAGCGCAGAACTGTTTCCAGCCATTTCTTTTTTAGACTTGAGGAGCTTCTTGCAGTCTTTTGCGACTTTGTGGTAAATATCCCAGTTCTTGGTGGACATTTCCTTGAGGTAGGACGAGAGGGCTGATTTACGCTTTGAAACGATCACGGTTCAGTCATCGTCCCACCATGGAGGCGAGGAGCGCACCAAGGAGTTTTCTAGACGCGGGTCCTTAGCCAAACCAGCTGACCCCTCGACTCTCTTCAGGTCCAAACAAAATTTTGGGCTAGCGCATAAACTGCCCTCTCTGCTTTACGCCAACTCCAGAATAACCAAAAATTCGATTCTGTGCAATTCCAAAGATCCGGCAATATCGAAGCACGTAATAAGTGGCCGTAGTGATTCAAATGATCTACAAGCCCGCGTAGACTTCCACAAAAAGTTCCTTACTGGAATCAGCCAGAATGGCACTGGTCTGGGGTATGGCAGTACAACCACGAGCGACGTGGACTTGAAGAAGTCTCTTTTGCGGGGAGATTACGACAGCAAGAGTATGGCTCATGCTATTGGCCTTCAATGCCAGAATGATTAGACAACAATTGGGGACTTTTGCATTCCGCATCCAATGCACTGGAAGGTAATGCTCTATGACTGGACGCCAGAGATGCTGAAATTTTATTTGAATGCCTTTCAGCATACACTTTCAGACCCAGTAACCTCGCTCGTTGGAGCTTTGCCGAGGATAGTTCTTGTCCCCTCTGTAGCAATACCCCTTGCACAGCTAGACACATCCTAGCTGGCTGCAAGGTGGCCTTAGATCAAGGACGGTACACTTACCGCCATGACAAAGTTCTCGCTGTTGTTCGCGAGGTAATTAGTCTCTCAGTGGCTAGTGCCAACAAGGGTTTGACAGTATCCTCCAAACCCCCAATACAGTTTGTGCGGGATGGCTCTAAAGACAAAAAACATTTAACTACAAAACCTTTCTCAATAATCGAGAAAGCTACAGATTGGATTCTGGAGGTTGATTTGGTCTCTAAAAAGTATAAATTCCCTGAAAGTCTCGGATGCACAGCCCTCCGTCCAGATATAACTCTTTACTCTCTATCTCGGTCACTGTTCACCTTCACGCGGTGGAAGTTGGCGCTCGTGGCTTGCCAGCTAAATCTCTATTTCACCTCTTTAAAGATCTTGGCCTTTCCAGATAAATAATCAACTCTTTCTTAGAAAAATTATCTAAAACTGCGATTTGCGCATCTCGAATTCTATGGCTTCGAAGGGGGAGTGAATGGGTGGTAAGGTGAACGCTCACATGTGGCAAGACAGCTGTCCTAAACCTACCACAGCCGGTTCGTAAGTCCGGAATCCACTGCTCACCCCCCAGAAGTGTAAAAAAAATAGTATGATGATGGGCCCGACTCCGGTCGGTGAATTCCATGGCAGCTCCGTTTGTATTTATTGTTAATTTGTAGTATTTTTCGTGGTATCAAAATGGTATTTATTAAATATGATGTAGTATTTTTTTTTATTTTGCTGAGTTTAAATATTATGTGTGTTCCGTATATATATATATATATATATATATATATATATATATATATATATATATATATATATATATATATATATATATATATATATATATATATATATATATATATATATATATATATATATATATATATATATATATATATATATATATATATATATATATATATATATATATAGTTTTGTGTATATATTCTTTTTAGAATTGATCAATAAGATGATTATAAAGTAAATAATTATAAAAGCCACTTACATCGTGACGAAGGATTCCCTTGATCGGATTCGGGAATGCTTTAGGTGTTAACGAGAATGATGAATGCCTCTCACTTGCGGAAAGAGGAGTAGGTTTAAGTTGGGCCCATTTTTCAACTAGTAAACGCTCACCCTTCATCCAATTATCTCAAAAATTAAGCTACAATCCTTCTTTATACGTAAACTCACTCAATTTCCTATTATTTCAGGGGAAATAACAAGACAAGACGAGCTACTTGACAGATGGAAGAATTTAAAATTTCGAATTTCGTTTTTTTATTTTCTAAAGGTGCGATATAAAGAAGCTGCTATCAATATTCAGCTGAAAACTTAAAACTAAAAGCGTGACATGCCCTCATATCAATGAAAGGAAGCAGTCAGCTCTTTCCTATTAGTTGGAAAGATTACCTTTAACCTAGATGGATTATTTACAATGAACGAAACATAAAATATGTAAAAATTCAATATTTTGAAATATATATATATATATATATATATATATATATATATATATATATATATATATATATATATATATATATATATATATATATATATATATATATATATATATATATATATATATATATATATATATATATATATATATATATATATATATATATATATATATATATATATATATATATATATATATATATATATATATATATATATATATATATATATATATATATGTATATATATATATATATATATGTACAGTAGTGGAATTAAGTGTGGACACTTTTTAAAATTTCATGTAATTTGTTGTTTGACTGTATATAAAAACTACTTTTCGGTTATACAACCCTTCTAGATTATTTTGTTCGTATTCCTTGTGTTATATGTTATTAACAAACATGCCATATGGCGATTAAAAAATTATAGATAGCTATTTAAGGGAACTTAAAGTATTCTTAAGTAATCGTCTTGCAAAGAACGAAATTTGTGGAATAAGGTTTTTAAGCTGTGGCGACATTACAGTGTCATTTGTTCAGTCTAAGTCAATCACAGAGCACGTGGGATTGTCACATGCTCCAATCAGGACACTTAAGGATGCAACATGTTTGGTTTTGCAATTGTATTAGTCAGCCATTGCCTGCATTAAAGTGAGATTGGTTTTCGCGTGTGTTGAAGTGCAGTCAGAGTGCTTTTTAGTTCTCATATTATTGAAAATGGCTCATACGAATCCAAAACGTGCTGATTGATCATCTGGAAAGAGAAGCAGACCTGTTACGCTTCGCGAAGTAGGATACACATACGAAGATATCGCAAAAACATTGGGTGAAGGAGCTACCAAGTCTGGAGTAAGAAAGGTTTGCCAACGCTTCAATAAGGACAGAACAACAAGAACTGCTCCAAAATCCAGCCAAAAGCCAAAGGTGACCGCCATCAAACATTCAAAGACATTAACAAGGTCCTTAAAACTTCTGGACTTGATATTACTGACAGAACAGTTAGGAAGAAATTATGAAAAAATGGATTACGAGCAAGAATGCCTCGAAAAAGCTATACCTCAACATAAAACAAAGCCAAAAACCTCTGGGCGGGGCAGCAACACATAAGGAGTGGACCTCAGAAGACCGAAAAAAAGTAATTTGCAGTGATGAGACAAAAATTTCCATTTATGGAAGTGATGGAATCAGGTTTGTTCGTCGGCGACAAGGTGAAGACATGCTACCACTGCGACTATGAAACATCCAGTGAGTGTAATGGTGTGGTGTTGTATGACAATAGATGGCGTTGGACGACTGGAAGTGGTAGAAGGTACAATTACAGCTAAAAAGTACCAATATATGATTCTGGAGCAAAAATTATTATCCAGCATTGATGATTTGTTCGAGGGAGACCGTAGTCGATGCATCTTCCAGCAGGATGGAGCCCCATGCCACACAGCCAAAACGAGAACGAAATGGTTACAGGTCCACCACATTAATGTTCTGCATTGGCCAGGATTAAAATTCAATTGAAAATCTCTGGTGAAGGCTTAAAATACTGGTTTCTCGTCGGAGACCCAGTAAAAAAAGAAAATTAATTGAAGCAATTATTCAAGCATGGTTCCAGGTCATCACACCTGAAGATTTACCACGTTTGATGGACTCTATGCCACGGAGGATAGAGCAAGTTATTAAACTAAAAGGATTTCCAATAAAATATTAAAATTAAATGTAAATTTTAAATATTTAATATAATCAATACATAATATGTGTTTTGGTAAAAAAACGGATGTCATTGTTTTATTCGGCATTTTTATTATTTATTCCAAAAAAAGATGTCTATAAATACAAAATATAACAGTATAATATATTGTTACTTGAATTAGCTAAAAAAATTACAATTAAACATTAAATTATTTTTTAATGGATGAATGAATATCGCATACAAACAATTTATAAAAAGTGTCCACACTTATTTCCACTACTGTATATATATATATATATATATATATATATATATATATATATATATATATATATATATATATATATATATATATATATATATATATATATATATATATATATATATATATATATATATATATATATATATATATATATATATATATATATATATATATATATATATATATATATATATATATATATATATATATATATATATATATATATATATATATATATATATATATATATATATATATATATATATATATATATATATATATATATATATATATATATATATATATATATATATATATATATATATATATATATATATATATATATATATATATATATATATATATATATATATATATATATATATATATATATATATATATATATATATATATATATATATATATATATATATATATATATATATATATATATATAGGTATATATATGAGATATTCCAACCAAAATTTCACAATGTGGTTTCGACCGAACAAGGCATCTGTGTACCAAATTGCAAGTCTTTAACACGTTGAACGCCATGACGGACACCATGTCTCCGACAGCATACTTTCCCCCGGGGCCGCACCAATAAATCTAGAATCGTCCAAAAATCGTTGAGGTGCTTTTTCACAAAAAAAATCAGTAAATAACTCTAAAATAATGGGTGACTTACGGAAACAGCGATTTACTCATTATTACCCGATATGTCAAATGGCAGACACCAGTGTTCGTCTCGGCCTGTGAGAATGTCCAACCGTCTTTCCTTTTTTGTGCTAAGTAGTCTGGTTGTATTGTGAAGCTGCGCGGGTCACTTGCCTTAGTAAAAACAGTCGATATGCTGTCCGTTGGCCGCCTACAGGCTTTTGAAGTGATCAACGGTTGTGATCGCGTCGGACACCATGGGTCCGACGCGGCCCCCTGGACCCGATATACCTACTGGCAGTCACAAGGTTATCCGCCGCGGCCCACTGGGCTAAACATGGTTTTTTAGTTTGGCGTCCAACGTGTTAAGTCCAATATTTTGAGATTGAAGTAGGACTATTGTACTATATTTGTAGTATTGTCTGCGATGTAGTAGTTTATTAAATATGGCGGAGTTTAAATATTATTTGTGTCGCTTGTATATGAAATATTCCAATCAAAATTTTACAATGTAGTTTCGGCCGAACGAGGCATCTGTGTAGCGAATTGCAAGTCTCTTAAGTCTAATATTTCGAGATTAACGTATGGCTAGCGCGCCCCCCTGGTGGGCTGATTTCAACCACAAAACCTTTTCAACTCTTGCCATGACCAAATGATGCCTGCATGCCGAAGTTTGGGAGCTATCGTGGGGGAACAGACACACAGAAGTGAGTTCACAATACTCACTTTCATTACTCAATTACTCAATTCACTTGCTTATATTCAAACTCACTTTCTAAAATTATTGAAAAGTTCACAAAGAAGAGCCTATTGAAGTAATTAAATTCCAAAGAGTTTTTCTAAAAAAACCAATATGGGTTTCTTGAGGGACGATGCTATTTCCCAGCTCACCGAGACCGTGACACATTGCATAGATGAGGCTGATAAATGATGTCTGGCAGTTTTTTTTAGATCTGGCTAAAGCACTCGAGTCAGTCCTTCATAACGAATTAATGTCACACCTACAAGAGCATGAAAGTGGCATGAAAAAGAGAGCTCTTGATTGGTTTTATAGCTATATTACCGGTAGAAGCCAAATAGTGAATATTGGAAATACAAATAGGGACACGGGACATGGGATATGAACACGGGACATGAACTATGGCGTCCGCAAGGTAGTGTACTTGGGCCTATACTTTTCCTAATATACATAAATATCCTATTCGAACTACTGCCGAGTAAAACTATTACGTACGCGGATGACACCGCGTTTTTTTTTAAAGGAAAGTCATGGAAAAATGTTTTTGAAATGGCAAATAAAGAAATGGATTAGGTAAAATGTTGGCTTGACGAATCAGCTCTCACGCTCAATATTAAAAAAAAGACATTTTCTGCCAACAAAACTGGGCAAGCCCCTAAAGAACTAGGTTTAGTCACGACTGTGACAAAACAAAACGTTGATGCACGGCCACAGTAGAAACATGAGCAGTACGGAAACTAAGCCCATTTTTAAAAATAAATAACTACTCTCCATTGGAGCGCTAGGGTTGTCAATCTTTATTTTTTGTAAAAATGATGTTATTTTTAATTATTAATAAAATCATTTGGGGTACGATGACAATGCATTTTTATGGCATGATCATGACCTGATTTTACAGCCAAGATCGGCTCCTGACGAGGATACTTTTCCTCTGTCAACAGCAAAGACACACAATTTTGTGTACGCATTCAATTATGATAGCAACTTCCAAGTTTCAGAATTACATGGCTGATGTACCCTGGGTTGGCTCCCAACGAGGGAACTCCTCAACGGTCAACAGCAGAGACCCAAAATTTTGTATACGCATTCAATTATGATAGCTCCTTCCATTTTCCACCATGACATGGCTGATGAACCCTGGATTGGCTCCCGATGAGGGAACTCCTCAACGGTCAACAGCAGAGACTCAAAATATTGTATACGCATTCAATTATAATAGCCCCTTCTAAGTTCCACCATGACATGGCTGATGTACCCTGGGTTGGCTTCCGATGAGGAAACTCCTCAACGGTCAACAGCAGAGACTCAAAATTTTGTATACGCATTCAATTATGATAGGTCCTTCCAAATTCCACCATAACATGGCTGACGTACCCTGGGTTGGCTCCCAACGAGGAAACTCCTCAACGGTCAACAGCAGAGACTCAAAATTTTGTATACGCATTCAATTATGATAGGCCCTTTCAAGTTTCACTATGACATGGCTGATGTACCCTGGGTTGGCTCCCGATGAGGGGACTCTTCAACGGTCAACAGCAGAGACTCAAAATTTTGTATACACATTCAATTATGATAGCCCCTTCCTCTCTGCTGTTGACCGTTGAAGAGTCCCCTCATCGGGAGCCAACCCAGGGTACATCATCCATGTCATAGTGAAACTTAGAAGAGTCTATCATAATTGAATGCGTATACAAAATTTTGAGTCTCTGCTGTTGACCGTTGAAGAGTCCCCTCATCGGGAGCCAACCCAGGGTACATCAGCCATGTCATAGTGAAACTTGAAAGGGCCTATCATAATTGAATGCGTATACAAAATTTTGAGTCTCTGCTGTTGACCGTTGAGGAGTTTCCTCGTTGGGAGCCAACCCAGGGTACTTCAGCCATGTTATGGTGGAATTTGGAAGGACCTATCATAATTGAATGCGTATACAAAATTTTGAGTCTCTGCTGTTGACCGTTGAGGAGTTTCCTCGTTGGGAGCCAACCCAGGGTACATCAGCCATGTCATAGTGAAACTTGAAAGGGCCTATCATAATTGAATGCGTGTACAAAATTTTGAGTCTCTGCTGTTGACCGTTGAGGAGTTTCCTCGTTGGGAGCCAACCCAGGGTACATCAGCCATGTCATAGTGAAACTTGAAAGGGCCTATCATAATTGAATGCGTATACAAAATTTTGAGTCTCTGCTGTTGACCGTTGAGGAGTTTCCTCGTTGGGAGCCAACCCAGGGTACATCAGCCATTTCATAGTGAAACTTGAAAGGGCCTATCATAATTGAATGCGTATACAAAATTTTGAGTCTCTGCTGTTGACCGTTGAGGAGTTTCCTCGTTGGGAGCCCAGGGTACATCAGCCATGTCATAGTGAAACTTGAAAGGGCCTATCATAATTGAATGCGTATACAAAATTTTGAGTCTCTGCTGTTGACCGTTGAGGAGTTTCCTCGTTGGGAGCCAACCCAGGGTACGTCAGCCATGTTATGGTGGAAAATGGAAGGAGCTATCATAATTGAATGCGTATACAAAATTATGGGTCTCTGCTGTTGACCGTTGAGGAGTTTCCTCGTTGGGAGCCAACCCAGGGTACATCAGCCATGTCATAGTGAAACTTGAAAGGGCCTATCATAATTGAATGCGTATACAAAATTTTGAGTCTCTGCTGTTGACCGTTGAGGAGTTTCCTCGTTGGGAGCCAACTCAGGGTACGTCAGCCATGTTATGGTGGAATTTGGAAGGAGCTATCATAATTGAATGCGTATACAAAATTTTAGATCTCTGCTGTTGACGGTTGAGGAGTCCCCTCATCGGGAGCCAACCCAGGGTAGATCAGCCATGTCATGGTGAAACTTGGAAGTTGCTATCATAAATGAATGCGTAAACAAAATATTGGGTCTCTGCTGTTTACCGTTGAGGAGTCCTCTAGTCAGGAGCCAACGCTGGGTGGACGGATTTCAACCACAATTTGCATGCCAAATTTCAGCTCAATCGGATGAAGCGTTTCGGCGCTCACAGAAGTGCGTCCACAAAAGAAAAATGCCCAACACTGCGTGCGGATAGGTAGTTAGTCCATCATCAGATGCTGGGCATCACACAAGGTTATAGTTTTTGTCAAGACAAATCAAACGAGCCCAAACATGACAGGTTTATCGTGTGCACAAGTTTATAGTTTTTGTCAAGACAAATCAAAGCAACCCAATAATACCTTTTTTAATACTGAGATTCTAAGGAACACTTTGATGAAGTTTTACCTAAATCGGTTCAGCTGTTTTTGAGCCAAATCAAAACATACAGAAAGACTTACATACATATACTGCCCTCAAGAATTGTATATAGGAGTATAGATAAGCAACTTAACAATCAATCATTCTTACCTTTGGTGGCACCATTGAATTGAACACTATAAAATCAATTTTGGCACCCACGACTGACTTCCCCCCGAAGCATGCTTAGCTTATTGTTGAAGCGTGCGTCTGTGTGAGTGCGTTCGTTTTGATCGTTTGTACGTAGCTTCCGTACTGCTTAGCTCTTTCTATACTGTGGCACGGCTATCGATAGTGATCACAATAAAATATCTCGAGGTTTTATTTGATGATCATCTGCTCTGGGCGGGGAATATTAATTATTTAGCCTCTAAAATGCGACAAGTTGGATTTGTATTTATGGATTTGCGAAACATACTAGATAAAATTACAATCAAAATGACATATCATTCACTCGCGAGTCGATATTGTACTATATTGTACTATATATTGTACTATATTGGAGGTTGTGCAAAGGCTATATTCAACCTCTACTTGTAGCGCAAAAAACTATTTTACTTCACATTACATTTTCGTCGTGTCCAATTGACGGCTAAAGACCGCTCTTGGACGTGTCAAAATAAAGTAAAAAGTATTTTACGAAGGCCATTTAGACATCCATCAGAACTGCTCTTTCAAGAGTGTCAGGTGCTGGGAGTTCGGCCCCTATTTGTCAAAATGATTTTGGGTTATGTAAGACAAATAAATAATCTCATCAAATCGCAAAAATCTCACAGAATACGGAGCGGCTGGCGATTATTATAAAGTGCCCCAAATGAGAACTACTTTTGCTCAAAGATTTTCCATATATTTAGCCCCAAAAATATACAATATCTTACCCAGGCACGTACCCAGGATTTTTTTTCGGGGGGGGATAATAATTTGAAGTACAAAATTTAAACGACGATTAATTTTCCTTCGCATTTAATGCTAGATAAAAGAACGTAAAATAAAGATGTCTGTTTACAAGTTTAAGTAAAGATTTGCAATAAATGTGATTATTATAAATAGAAAACCATAACAGTACAATACTTTATTACTTTTACTTAATTTTAAAAATTTTAACGATACAGCAAATTTTTCTTATGTTGATATACCTAATGTATTACAGAGTCTTTCTTTAGAACTATGTAGGTAAGTAGCTCTCTGACTAACATAGGATTTAATTAAATACAGTCTTGGTTGTAATAAGGCCTGTGATTCGGGAAAAATCTCGGTCGGGCTCAACAAAACACAAGTTACATGTTGGCTTTTCAAGATTAGATGATTATACTAAAATTTCCTAGAATGTATTAAGGTGCAATCCTTTAAATTGAAATGAATAAAAAAATCTGCTGTGGACGAAACAAGACTTTTCCAGCGATATCCATAGACGACATTTTTTTATGTGTGAAAAAAGTACAGCAAAGGAAGATTTAATTTACAGGAATGATATTTGACATAGGCACATTAAATTAACATCTTCCTTCTTGACTTAGCGCTCATCACATCGAGCACTTCCTCCGGAGTAGGAGAGTAAGCTGAGTGGGTAGACAGCAATGCTAAGCCAGTCAGTCGATCATCTCCTGTTTTATTCCTGACGAAAGATTTTATCCTTTTCATCGTAGAAAAAGACCTCTCCACCGACGCTGTGGATACGGGTAAAGTTATGAGTATTTGTATTAGCTTTCTGATGGAAGGAAAGAATCCATGATCGCACGCATCTAAGACTTTCATCAGGTCCGTTGGTTTGGTTTCAAAATCCTTCCATCTTGAACACCAGAGTCGATATTCAGCAGGCTGTTGTTCTTCATATATGCTGTGGGACGGTTTCTCAGTGATGCCCCCTAGGTTGACACTATCGCCAAAGGTTGAGTTTTCAACGAAAGACGCCCTTTTTTTAGGCGCAGGTTTAAAAAAAGTGTCAATTCTCTTCATTGTCTTTACACATAGAAATAACCTAAAAAACTAAGTTTTTTAAAGTCAATGTTTTTACACGACACACGGACACAAATATGTCTTGCTTATTACATACGAGTATGTTGAACAATCGAAATGACTCATGGATGTAGTCCTAGACGACGAATTTGATGGAGAAAATGTAGACACGGACGGATCACGAATACGACCGCGACCGCAGTGAAGCGGCGACCGACTGAAGCCGGCGCTGGAGGGTGTTGGTAGCATCGTCTGGCGCCCAGCTTCAGAGAGGACCCGGCCAGTGTTGCCAGATAGTCAAGCGGTGAAATCCCGACATATCGCTAAAAACCCGCTGGGATTTTTTTTTTAGGATTTGAAATACAACACCAAACATTTCGGGGGGGGATAAGTCCAGTGTATCCCCCCCCCTCGGTACGTCCCTCTTACCCGAAGATATAAAAACTAGCCCAAGTACAGTTGTATTAAAAAAAACTGGTATCCTGGTTGCTCAGTGTTGGCACATCAGCAGTAAATCTACATCTACACCACCTTTTGTAACATTCCCCCCCCCCTCAAGCTTTAAACCTCTACTGACTGGCCTAAGTTGGACGATAGGCAAGTGAAGGTGAGTGAGGTAGCCGAGGCTGTGGGGATATCGGAAGAAAGGGTGCGAAACATCTTGCACAAAGAATTAGGGATGTGAAAGCTCTGCGCAAGATGGGTGCCGCATTTGTTGATTGCCGATTAAAAGCAAATACGCAAAAGATTTTCGCAGCAATATTTCGCAGCATGGATGAGACATGGGTCCACAGCAGTCCAAGCAGTAGATGGAAGCCGGTGGTTCATAGCCAAAGAAAGCGAAGTCATGGCCAGCGTATTTTGGGATGCGAAAGGGATCCTGTTAATTGATTACCTTGAAAGAGGCAAAACAATTACAGGTGAATATTACTCCAACCATCTTAACCAGCTGGATGCCAATATTCACAAGAAGAGGCCTGGCTTGAGGAAGGAAAAAATCACCTTTGCCAGGACAACGCGCCTACATACAAGGGTGCAATGGCGATGGGATTTGGGGTACAATTTGCTCGTCCATCCCCCCTACGACCATCACTTTACAGAAAATACAATATTTATCCATACTTATTTCCGTCCGATTTTGTGCTAGGAATGGTAGGATACAACAGTCTTGAAACACGTCGATATATTTCACTAATTATATTAAGGAACTATTTATTTGCCAGAGATACTATGTAGTTTGAATTGTACTTCCCTGTAAATTACACAGCGAGGAGATCGCATCTATTGTTTAATGTGCCGTACCACCGTACAAATATTTTTATAGACAGGCCAGTGGGAAGGGTTATAGCTCTTCTTAATTCCTTCCCACAGAAATAGATATCTTTTGTATATCCCTTTGGCAGCTAAAAGGGCAACTCCCTGTTATCTCATGTTTATCATAATCTGTCTTTTATTTAGTTTTATATTTTTATGTTTTTTTCTTGTTCAATGTTAGCATTAATTTAGTTATGTAAGTTATTTATTTTTAGACTTACACTCTAGCTTTAATATTCAAGGGCGAATTGGATTCATCTGTAATGCTCTTGAATACTATTTGAAACTAATAAATAAATAAATAAATGAATCACCCTCAAACTTACATCTGTTCCCAAACTTGAAGAAATTTGTTCCTGGGAAGCGCTTTGCGTATAATAAAGAAGTTGAGAGGGCGCGTAGATGAATATTTTCACAGCCTTCCAGACTTTTTCGGGAAGGAATATCGATGTTGGAGAAACGCTCGACCAAGTGTGTTGAAGTCAAGGGAGATTATGTAGAACAATGCAATCATTTTTAGCTGAAAATCGCAGTCTTTTGTTGTCAGGCCGAGAACTTTTCACCTTACCGTCGAATTTATACTATTTTTGACTGTTTCCATAGTAAAAAATGTTTTTTTTTCTACCAAACTCGCGGCAAAGATTATTAGTATAATAACATACCAAGCGCTTTTACATTAAATCTGTGTCTAACCCATATGCTTGCATATGGTTTTATTTATTTTATTATTATTTGTTGAGTGGGGCTTTTCTAAGATCTTTATGAGCCTTGTACCACTGCGACCATTGCTGATCTATTGTGTTCGCCACCTACTATAGTTCTGCGCTAAGCCTCGTGTCATTTAAGAACCGCAACAGGCTTTTGGCGCCAGATTGTTTTACCTCCTCAGGTTGGAGGTAGTGACCACCCAAGTGGGTGTATCTTTTACGCATCAGCGGGCCACACTCGCACATGAGGTGCTGGGGAGTTTCCTCTGCCCCTTGGCAGAACCTGCACATTTTTGTGTCTCTGAGCTTGAGGTTGAACATGTGTTTGTTCAGGCCACAATGCCCCGTGAGCGCCCTCACCAGTATGCGTAGATTGTTCCTATTTAGCGATAGGGCCTCAAGGGCCGTCTTACGGTCGTAAGCCTTAATAAGCGCTTTGGAATGATTCAACCCTGGCGTGTTGTTCCAGTGGTTGACGGATTGTTCTAAACACATTTGTTTGAGCATTAGGTTTGCAAGGCTTTTTGGTACGCCACAGCAAGGTTCAGGGCCGTATAACGTTCCCTTTGCTCCCGTCCTAGCAAGTTCGTCGGCTTTTTCATTTCCCTCGATTCCTGCATGGCCGGAAACCCATATTAGAATTACCCTGTTCTTTTCGCCCAGGGAATTCAGTAGTGATATGCAGTTTTGCACTAGCTTTGAATTAATGGTATTCAAGGCCAGTGCCATAAGAGCTGCTTTGCTATCCGAGTGGATATAGATACGGTGGTTGGCGTAGTCCTTTTGGAGGTTGATATCCGCACATTCAATAATGGCGTAAACTTCCGCTTGGAATATGGAGGCGTATTTTCCCAAGTTTACACTTCTTTAGAAGTTTGGTCGCTCTCCATATATACCAAGGCCTACGTCAAGTCCCGATTTGGACACATCAGTATACCATTTAAGGCTACCGGCCTCCCATTGCAGTTGGCTTTTTAGCCTGTCGTCTCTGGGCGGTAGTTCCACTGTAAAAAGTTTTCCAAAATTTAGGAGTGGGTGCATGGTGTCTGATACCATGTTGAGGGTTGGATTTTCACTGACTGAGTCAAGAACTGATCTTAGTGCTTGTGAGATCCAGTTTACCTTCTCTCGGGCAGATAGCCTGTAGGTACATGCTGGCTTTCGCCACCTGTTGCAAATGAATGTGTAGGGGCGGTAAGTTCAGCAGTGCATCTAGAGCTGCTCCAGGAGTGGAGGACATTGCGTCAGTTGTCATGAGGCACGCCGTCCTTTGGATATTGTTAAGTTTGGTAATCACAGTTTTCTGGTTGGCTTTGTTGCACCATACCACCGAAGCGTACGAGATTATCGGCCTCACAATGGCAGTTTATAGCCAGTGGGAGATTTTGGGGTTAAGGCCCCAGTTTTTCCCTGCCAGTCTTGCTTATACCCAAAGCACTTTTAGCTTTTTGAATTGTTTTGTCTAGGTGGCTGTTCCAGGGAGTCTCTGGTCGAGTGTGACTCCCAGATACTTTACTTCCTTGGAGAAAGGAATCTGCCTGTGGTTTAGGAATGGCATTTTTAGTCCACCTAGTTGACGTTTGTTGGTAAATGGCACGAGGACGGTCTTATCGGCGTTGACCGATAATTCGTTCTCTCTGCACCAATTGCTAACGATTGTTAACGCTTTTTGCATCATGTGTGAGATCGTGTTTTGGCAGAAGCCCCGGACAATGACTACTAGGTCATCAGCATAGCCCTGTGTGTCAATCCTGGCCTCTGCCATCCTATGCAGGAGTTGATCCATTGCAAGAGTCCATAGTAGGGGCGAGAGTACGCCTCCCTGCGGGCAGCCTCTTGTAGTGGTGACTTCAAGGTTTGTTCCGTGAAGAGCTACCTTGGCCGTGCGGTTTGAGAGCATCGCTTTCACCCATCTGCTTGTGGTGTTGTCAACTTGTTTGGACTCTAGCCCCTTCACCAGTGATTTAATTGGGGTTTTGTCGAAGGCGCCCTCAATGTCTAAAAATGCGCATACTGCGATTTGTTTGTCTTCCAACGCCTTTTCCACTCTGTCTACTAGGTAGAGCAGAGTGGTTTCCGTGGATTTGCCTCTGCGGTAGGCGTGTTGGTTACAACTGATAGGGTTGACCGTTAGGATTTTTTCCCTGATACAGCTATCCAGCATCTTTTCCATCGCTTTCAGTAGAAAGGATGTGAGGCTAATTGGCCTGAAGGACTTTGACAGTGCGTAGTCCTTCCTGCCAGCCTTAGGTATGAATACCGATCAGAAGACCATGCACCCTGTTTATCCCCAGAGCTAACACCAATTACAGGCTAAACAGTTATCTATTGAGAGCAAGCCAAAGTTTCAATGATGTAGCTACCCAATATGACATTGACTTATTTAATATGTCAGTCCAGCAGCTCAAGAAGTTACTGGCTGACGCCTTCTTTGGCTAATCCTTTGTTCTATTTTGTTTAGTTTTTTCTTAGTCTACTTGTTTTTCTTTTTTTTCTCCCCCTTTTATATATCTATTCATACATTTTTACTTGTGGAACCTTGTAATTGGCCTTATATACATATTAATTTGTAATAACCGTATACCTAGCTGTAAGATTCCTAAAATTAATAAAATAAAAAAATAAAAAAATAAAATAGCACTTTGACCTTGGTCCATTCTTCTGGTATATGTCCCCAGGCATAGCTTGCTCTGAAGATTTTAACCAGATATGGGGTTAGAACGTCGATACCTTGTTGCAAAAGCACGGGCATGATTCCATCATCCCCGCATGATTTGTAAGGTTTAAAGGATTTTACGGGCAATTTAACTTGATCGGCCTTATGATTCTAGCAGCCCTACTCCAGTCCTCGTTTCGAGGTCTGTATGGAGCAGTGGCGGCGTTGCTAATTGTCACAGCACCTGGGAAGTGGGTCGATATTAGTTCCTCCAAAGTTTCCTATTCATTTGTTGTAAAGGTTCCGTTTGGTTTTTTCAGAAGACCAATTTGGTTAGGTTTGTCCTTTGCGAGCAGTTTATGTACTCTGGCTCCTTGAGGCGTTTCCACTATGTCCTCGCAGAAACTTTTCCATGTTGCTCTTTTGGCTCTCCTAATTTCTTTGTTGTACTCGGTTATTTAGGGTTTTTTTGTATTCCTCCCAGTTGAGAGTTTGTTTAGCCTTATTGAATAGTTTCCGGGTTTCCTTCCTTAAGTTCCACCATGGAACTTTTCTTTTGGAGGTCTTTGTCTTGAGTGGGCTGCTTTTCTCGTAGGCGTGTATGTATAATGCCTTTTGTGGTAGCCGCTGCGGCCAATTCTAGACTCCCGCGTGTTTTTATATTTTATTGTATTGTTTCAAGGTTAAGCCTTAGTGTGGTACGGTAAGCGTCCCAGTTGGTGGCTTTAGGATTCCTGAAAGTTGTGGTTTGACAGTCTACGGTGTTTAGTAGTTTAAAAGTTATTTGTCTGTGATCAGACATTGAAGTGTCATCCCTGACATGCCAGTTTTTTGCATATGGTTAGGCGTTCATTGAAAAAAAAACAAACATGCAGTTGAATTTTTTGAAGTATTATTAGATCATTAGATACAGCAGTAGTACTGCATAGGTTTGCATAGTAGACAGAAATTAATCCTACAATGTAACTCAATTAAGACAACGTTAAGTCCAGGCATGGTTTAATTTTTTAACTAAATACATAATACGCATATTAGGTACCTACATAGGTGCGTAAAAAGAAACTGAAAACGTTACAAGCTAAAAAAGAAATTAAATAACATAAGGGGTGAGAGAGGGAAAATCCAGAAGTAAAATTCGCCATCGCCATTTAATAATGTTTATTTTATTAACAGCATTTGTATACAATAGAATAAAAAGTACCCTCCCGTGTAAAACTCCTCTCCTACCCATTAAAGATGTACCCGTATCTACGATCTACATATTCATCGCAATATCCAAAAATCGTCACCCAATTGTTAGCGTTCAGAGTTTGTGGCCACAGCAGCGATGCCAGCTTTTTGAAAATGCTGACGGCAACCTGAGAAACAAAAAGAGAAAATCAGTTAAGGCCATACAATAATATTTCTAAGAAATTGTTCACTACTACCCTCCAAGCGGTATTAAATTGTTTACAATGGAAAGGACGGTGTTTCAATGTCAGTATGGAGAAGACATCTTGTATCTAAGATTTGCAGCTGGTAGAGACAATGCAGGAACTTTCAGTAATGCTAAACAGCTTCGGCGATACTTCACAGCAAGTAGGATGGCGGGTAAACATGTAAAAAACCATGAAAAATACCGGTCACCTCCCGTGCCTATATATATGCGTTCTCTATGTTAGTTAGTTTTTCTGGGCTATTCCCGCACTTGGCCTCTTTATTGGGCCGTTGTGCGTGGCTCATGTTTCTATTTATGTTACTCCAGCCAACCCAGGCTGTCCCAGAAGGTTAGCAGCCTGTTTGGGTTGCTACAGGCCTCCTGGACAGATGCTGGAGATTGTAGTATTCTTGACCGTTGCTCTGCCACGCTCCTGCATTCCATGAGCACATGCTGTGGCGTTTCTTCTTCCTCCATGCATCCTCTGCATAGAGGGCTGTCTGTCACACCTATGGTAAACAGGTGTTTGTTTAGGGGACAGTGGCCTGTCAGAGTACCTATGACTTTACGGATTTTGTCCCTTTTTAATCTGGTGAGGTTGCGGGCAAGTTTTTTAGACGCTTCCGGAACCGCGTTCTTTGTTTGCCTGCATCATGCATTTTTTTCCATTCTTTAAGGTGGGTTTCGTCGGTGTTCCTGCGTAGCCATGTTTTTATTTGGGGTTGGGGTATGTGTATGGCTATCAATAAAGCGTAAGGGCAATCTTTGCAAGTGTGCTGTTTGAATTTTAAAAATGTAAGCCGTCTGATCTTTATGTTTATGCGGAAAAGGGATAAACTGTAAATGTAGTCAATCCACTATTTTTTTTTAACTTTACAATAAAAAAATATTCTCTGGGAAAACTTCTTTTTTTCATTCTTTCTTTTTATTCCACACAGCTACAGCAACGCAAGGTAGGGTAATAAAGGGGGAGGATTTTGGTTTAGAATAAAAATATTTTTGAAATAGTAAAACAACTATTTTTGAGATATTGAATTGCAAATGTTTCTACCGCTGTAGAAATAACAGTATCTGCTTGCGCCGATAAAAGCGAGGGTAATTTTGTCTGAAACAACAAAAAAATGTAAGATATTAATTTTTACATATGTTTTGTAGATGAACTAAAAAAGTAACTAAAAGTTATCACTTTTATAATTTTTCAACGATAGAAATAAAACCGATTTTCGCCCCAAAATTTTGTATTTTAGTAATCTTAATTTTTTTTTTTGGAACAACTCGACCCGTCATGTAGTTTTTTTTTATCACCGGCTCAAAACTGAAAACGTTTCGAGGAAAGCGCATTTAAAATTTTCTTTAAAAAAAAAAATTGTGTTTTTTACACTTACAGCAATCTGAAACTATCAGCTATTCCATAGGTAAGATTCATACATAGATTTCAACTTTAGATTTTAAAAAAACGTGAAAAACATGTTTTTTTTTCGTTGTCTAAACCAGTCTAAACCCCTTAAATTGAATGATGTGATTTCTCAGTTAATCTTCCTTTGCTAGAATACTGTTATTTACTTATCCTTTTATTTCATATCAGACTAAGCCACAGTGAAACGTGGCCGGGTTTAGCTAGTATAGTATAATAATAACCTGAGCATCCATTGCGGCATAGTTGACCTGATTAGCCGGGAGAGAAGGAGCTTCCCAATTGAACGCCCTAACGGTCCAATCCTTCTCAAGTGCCACACCCGCATAATTCCAGGCAAGATCCTCCAGTCCACCCGGATTCGGGATATATTTCTCAGCAAGGAATCGCAGATCCAAGGCCCCATGCACTGTAATACCATAGTCTTGCAGAAGCTTCTGTGCATCATCAACAGGAGTTACACCCACTTTTAAAATGGAATCAGTCCGGAGAATTCGCTGTGAAAAATAATAAACAAAATATTATTACAATGACTGTTTCGATCAAGAAAACAATGGACCGATAAAAAGAGATCGAACCGACCAGCCACTTCGTAATACCAGCCAAATCGTAAAATATGAAGTGCAATTCTCTTTCTTTATATATACATAACAATATGAATCTCTTTATCTTATTATACAAGGCTTGTCCCAAAATTTGAGTCTCCATAATTATAAAAAATCGAGTTTTATTTTTAAAAAAATACATGATTATATCGAGTATTTATACACTATTTTTCGACATAATCGCCGTTCATATTGAGGCATTTTTGTAGTCGATCTGGAAGCTTTTGTATGCCAGCATCATATAACCCTCCATCCACCTCTTTTTCCAAGTAGTCCTTCACTGCAGTCTTTACTTATTCGTCTGAATTCAGCCTTTTCCCACCCATATGTTTCTTTAGGTTGATGAACAAGTGATAGTTCGATGGGGCAAGGTCTGGGTTGTAGAGGGGTGGGGGAAAAAGTCCCAACCGAACTTATCCAAAAGCGTTTTTGTGTCGGGTGCCACGTGAGGTCGAGCGCGTTATCATGCAAAAGACTCTCTTCGTCAGCATTCCAGGTCTTTGGTTTCTTATGGCTTGATGCAATTTTTTAAACGTCTCACAATACAAGGCCGAATTAATGGTGGTCCCAGTTAGCATAAATTCGATGAGAATAACCCCTTTCCTGGCCCAGAAGACAGTAGCCATAGTTTTGTGGTAGATTGCGCCACTTTAAATTTCTTATTTTTGAGGGGAAATGAATTCCTCCACTCCATTGACTGTTGTTTTGATTCTTGCGTGAAGTGGTAGACCTACTTTTCATCCCCTGTCACTATTGAGTCCAAAAATGCCGCTCCTTCTTCAGCGTACAGCTTCGAAACCTCGCGGGAACTTTTGATGCTTTGTCGTCTGTGAAGGAGGAGGACGCTGACGACGTTGACACGCTCATCTTGTTTACAAAATAACGAAGGGACTGAACGTCCGATCCGGCCAGTTTAAATTTTCTTAGAAAGAGAAGAAACTGACGGTTACAGCAGTTGAACCAATTTGAAAAAATAAAATTTCCCTTGGCCACTAGGAGCTTGGGACATTACTTTTGGGACAAGCCTCGTATAGGATGCTAATATTGCAATCTCCTAGTTAATCACCCCTCTATTAATATTATTTATGTTTTGTAAAAGCCTTGAAGTTAAATATTTTCAGTAGGACTTGTCCAGAGTAGTAGGCCTCATTCGGTGTTTTTATTTTGTTTCCAGGAACTTTTAGTCCTTTGCAAAATGCCATTTCTGCATCAAGCTAATGCACGGTGATTTTAAATTTTTGATAGAGCCGCATGAGCAATCGAACTGCAATTCCGAGTTTAGAGGAAACAATATATACTTTAGTTAAAGTAGGCAAACACTATAATTTAGTTTTTATCTCGCAATAATTTAGTTTTTAACACGAATAAAATGATAAAAGTGTGAAAGAAGTCATATTGAGTGTTTATATATTCGCAATCAAGTGATATTACATTGATTTGAAGGAATAAGTGAATTTCGTAAATAGTGCACTTAAATCTGATTTGGCGATATATTCATTTCGCTACCGCTTCGCAGACTTTAATTTAAAAATCGGTGTAATTACGCGTTAATCACGCAGGAAAGGCGTAATGCTAATAGTGCAAGTCACAGGTATTCTTCTGGAATAGAAATCTCGGAAATCGATCCAAAAACGGGTGAGTTGCCAGATATAATAGATATAATATGGCTAAATCAAAGAGCGATGAAAGCCACTTCCAAAAATTAAACAAGCGGTTGGATGACATCACTGGCATGTTACAGACACTTACATCTGAAGTTGTCTCGCTTACAAGGAATAATAGGGAGAGTTTCCAAAATGTTAATAAAAAAATCGAACAGCTGGATCGAAATATGAGAAGGATGAATGTAATTATATTTGGCCTCGAATCAACCTCTGATAGAGAAAGGTACGAAGACTTACTCTCTCTTGTTTGTGACTTGATACGAAATGGGCTCGGATTAGCAATAGACATGCATCAAATTGCTTTTGTTACCAGAATCGGGCCCCGTGCAACAAATTCGCCTATATTAGTACAGCTCTCTAATTACAGCATTAAGCTGTCTATTTTGCAAAATTCAAGGAAAGTACAGGGGCAAAACATTCGCTTCTCCGAGGATTATACGATACAGCAGAGAGAGGTCAGACGTACGTTGATATCGCATATGATTGCTGCGAGACTCCAGGGACATACGGCTCAACTGAAAGGTGTGAAGCTATTTATAAATAACAAGCTATGGAACAGCGAGAGGCTGGAAGGTGTATCAGCTGAATCTGAATCTGAGCTGCCTACCACCAACAGCATTCACCCGAAAAATGCGGTCAACTTCTACTCTCAGACTGCAATGACAAAGGAGAAGATCCACCACCACGAAGCCCCTGTGGCTAATCCTGGGCCGATAGCAACGAGTCGCGCCACTGTCACCGCGCGCGTTCCTCCTGCGTCCAATCAAACGCTGACCGCGCCTAGCTGTGCCAAATTCCATAACCTCCGCCAAAGGAAGCTGACGCGTACGCAGTTTCTGCGCCATACTTCCCATGCTGGAAACTTGCGGAAACCACTGGTGAAGAAAAAGAACGACACCGGATCGGGCTATTCTCGCGATGTTACTGCCGCAGACGCCGGGGATGTTACGCCTTCCTTCCCTTCTATATATACAAGAACGCCCACAGCAGCCGAGGGAAGAATTACCGCGAATCCACTCAACACCTCGACCGACTCAAAGGATGCGGACACCATGGATGGCTGCAGTTCCGGACACCAATCTATCTTAGATATTCCTACTTACAATTGAAGTGTACGACAAAGACTATCTAATTTGGCTACAAACGAAGCTGTTAATAAATATACATTCAATATTGCAAGCATAAATATTCGTTCGATTAGTAAAAAGTTGGATGAGATCATAAATATGTTGTCTATGTACAGTATTCATATTCTTGCTGTACAAGAGATTTGGCTATCAGATGTCGATGAATCGCTCTGTCGTGTGCCTGGTTATGTTTTTGTACAATCGCCTCGAATGAATAGTAAGAGAAAACGCGGCGGTGGGGTTGGGTTTTTTATTCAGAATAATTTCATGTTTAATATAATAGACTTTGAATACGATATTAGATTAGAGCAAATATGGATTCAGTTTACTTTTAAAAAACAAACATTTATCATAGGTTCAATATATCGTACTAGTGACTATGGCTGGGCAGGCTGCGCTCAATTGCTTGAAGATCGGTTGTCGTATGTGTCGCCCATCTGTGACATACTTATTGTTTTGGCAGATTTTAATGTAGATTTGCTGGCCCCTCTCTCTCGGGAAGCTACTATACTACATGGATGTATCGATGCTTTCGGCTTACATCAAATAATATCGCATCCTACACGTGTAACCGACGCTCATAAGTCATTGCTTGATGTGGTTATAACTAACGGGAAAGCCGATTGCATTCGAGCTTCGGTCCTACCCATGCCACATCTAACCGATCACTCACTAGTTTTGGCTTCTCTTAATTTCCATAAACCCACTAAGGCCATACGCACAATTGAGTATAGGCCGATTGATCGGATTAAACAAGACATTTTCATAAACCATCTGTCTAAAATCGATTGGTCATCTTGTTTAAAAACACATTCCGCTGAAGACAATCTCAACACTCTTAGCAACCTAATTATGTCTGCTTTTGATTTGTTTGCCCCGATACGAAATCATACGATACGTGAAAGAAATACACCGTGGATAAGTGACGAAATCAAGGAGCTCATGTTCCGTCGCGATAAACTTGCTAAGAAAGCTCGTATTAGTGAACACTATAGGAAACCTTATAATCATTTAACCCTTGGAGTAAATGGGTATTTTCATGGATGCATCTGTCTCTTTTGCAGGATTTTCGGCGACATCGACCTTAAAGTACTATAACTACGAAACTACTACACCAATCATAAAAAGAACAACTGCACAATGATTACATTGAAATTTCGAATATAGAATATTGAAATATCATTTTGTAAAACAATTAGATAATTATGAATAAATATGAGAACGTCAAAGAAGTGAAAAAAACGCGGAACCAGATCTGGTCGTATCATACTCAACGGATAATTGTTTCAGAACCAGATTTGGTCGTATCATACTCAAGGGGTTAAGAAATTATATTAATAGTTTGTGTAAGCGGGCGAAGAGTGAATATTTTTCTCATCATGTTAATACTAATTTAAAAAATAGCAAAATGTTATGGAAAGAAATCAATCACCTGACAAATGCAAACTCTTTTGATAGCGCCTTGCCACCAAACTTCGATGCAGAGTTGTTAAATGTATATTTCTCTGACAACTCAAAAATTTTAAAAGCGGACGTAGATTCTATTCAGTATTACAATATGTATCCTAATTTACGCAACATCAATACCTTGCAGTTTAATAAGGTGTCTTACAGGGAAGTCACGAAATATATAAATGAAATAAGCTCAAATGCGATTGGGAATGATGGCATTTCTATCAAAATGTTAAAAATCTGTTTGCCATATATAATTGAGTACATTACCGCTATAATAAACAAGTGCATCGAAACCTGTCAAGTGCCACGTCAGTGGAAAATTTCACTGATTCGCCCGATTCCAAAGAAAACACCTGTTTCTAGTTTTAAAGATCTCCGCCCTATCAGTATTCTTCCTTGCTTTTCAAAAATCCTGGAGAAGGCTATTTATTCACAAATGATTCCTTTTATCGCAAAAAATAATCTGCTTCCTGATTACCAGTCTGGCTTTCGCCGCAATCATAGCACCTCTACTGCGCTGGCGCACGTCACAAATTTATGTCTATCCAATATGGATAAAGGCAAAGCAACTGCCCTCATACTTTTAGATTACAGCAAGGCTTTTGATTCTCTGGATCACTCTCTTCTGGTGGCAAAACTTTTACATCTAGGCTTTTCTGGGTCAGCATGCGAATTGATACGTAGTTATCTGTCAGAGCGTTTTCAAAAAGTAATTTTGAAAGATGTATCTGGCCGTCAATCGATTTCCTCTCTTCGTGAAGTTAAAACAGGCGTACCACAGGGATCAATACTGGGCCCGGTCTTATTTGCACTATATACTTCTGACATAGCTGCAAATTTTGAGAACTGTCGCTATCATCTATATGCCGACGACACTCAATTAATGCATTCCATAGACACGAATTGTCCATTTTCAGCAGTCAGCCTAATCAATGCCGATCTTGAAAGGTTATCCGCTTGGTCCAATAAACATGGCTTACAAATCAACCCTTCGAAGTCATGTTTTATGATTATTGGGTCGAAACAGGGCAGGACTAAAATTGCTAACTATGGCTCTCTTCCTATAATGGTGGACAGTTTGCCAATACCACTGGTCACTACGGCTAAAAATCTGGGTATTCTATTTGATGGAAAATTACGGTTTGAGGAACATGTCAGCAAAAGCGTTGGGTGGGGTTTCTCACGTCTAAAGGCCTTATACAGAATTCGGGAGTACCTCAGCGTCAGAATCAGAATACTACTTGTAAATGCCCTTATATTGTCTATAATGGACTATGGCGACTGTGTGTATGGCCCCTGTCTATATAGGAAGACTGAGCGGAGACTTCAGAGAATGCAAAATGCCTGCGCAAGATTTTGCTTTAGGATTCCTCCGCGTCATCATGTGTCACCATTCCTTGCGAAAGCTTCCATGTTGAATATGAGTAAAAGAAGGCAGCTCCATCTTGCGACCCTTGTACTCAAGGTAGTACGCAATAAACAGCCGCGATATCTTTACAAGATTATGACGTGGTCCCGTAACCGGCATGTCCATTCAACACGGGCACGTGAACAACTTGATATAATACCCAAGCACAAAACTACACATTTCCAGTGCAGCTTTTCGTATTATTCTGCGGTTGTATGGAATCGGTTGGGAATGGCTTTGCGATCGAAATCAATTGCAGTATTTAAGGACCACTTTAAAAGTTTATTATTAAAGGAAGATATTTAGATGTCATAATTTGATTTTATTTTAAAATAACTATTGCTAATTGGATTATTACTATTGTCTTCGTTTATTTATTAATTTGTAACCTGATTATTTAATGTTAAATATTTTGATTTTGATTATTTTTGATTTATTATATGTAGATTATTAAATTTATGTAATTACGTTATTTTCTTTTAATATCATTTGATGTTGAATATCTTGATTTTAATTATTTCAATTTGTGTATTTATTTGATTATGATTATTTGGATTTTTTGTTTTAAGATTTATTTGATTAGGTTATTTTATTTTAAAAATCATATACCTATGTATCAATAATTAATAGGTGTGTCCTGAAAACCAGGATAAGAGATATCCTGAGGATACCCCTAATTTGCAGCGTTTGTAGCTTTATTTCATAGTCTTTGTCTATTTATAGTTTTAATTTTTAATCTGTGTGTTCTTGTTTTTTTTTTGTATATGTTTTTTATAACAGCTGCAAATAAATAAATAAATAAATAATAAATAGTTTCTAGTATCTAGGTAAGTACCTCTATCGAGTAACTCGATCTAGCCTAGTAAATCACTACTAACCTTTAAGTTTTCGGGGATATACTCCAACTTAAAGAGTCTAATCAAAACACACTCTCCGTTAATGGCTGCCAACTGCAGTAAAGCGACTTTTCTGCGCGGTCCGCTAAAAGAAACCCATTCGCAATCAAATCCCAGCACGGGAAATGCCTGAAACTCATAATGCCTGAAACAAAGAAATATCAAATGTAATACAAACGGAGCTGCAATAGAATTCACCGACCGAAGTTGGGTTAGGATAAAACTTTTTTTTCATAAAAATCATAATACTCTTTTTGGGGGGTGAGCGGTAGATTCCGGACTAACGACTGGCTATGGTAGGTTTAGGACAGCTGTCTTGCCACATGTGAGCGTTCACCTTACCACCAACCCACCCATTCACAATCCGTTTGAAGCCATAGAATTTGAGATGCGGAAATCGCGGTTAAACAGAGTTTTGGCTGGTTTAAAAAGGTGAAACAGAGATTTGGCTGGCAGGTCACGAGGGCCAACTTCCACCGCATGAAGGTGACAGTGAAGCCGTTCCGGGTGACGGCATTTGCGAGATCATGGTATTTATTTAATTTGTACTCGAGGTCTTTATTTGATATTGGGGATATTTGATTCCCATGGAGCAGTTAATTCTACGATAAGGGCCATCTTTCGAGATAGAGTAAAGAGTTATGTTTAGACGGAGGGCTGTGCATTCGAGACTTTCAGGGAATTTATCCTGCTTAGAGACCGACTCGAGCTGCAGAATCCAATTTGAAGCTTTCTCAATTATTGAGAAAGGTTTTGTATTGAAATGTTTTTTTGCCTTTAGAGCCAGACCCGCACAAACTGTATTGGGGATTTGGAGGGTACTGTCAGACCCTTGTTGGCACAGCCACTGAGAGGCTGACAACAGCAAGGACCTCGCAAATAGCAGCAAGGACTTTGTCGTAGCGGTAAGTGTACCGTCCTTGCTCTAATGCCAGCTCCACACGTTAGCGAATGTTGGCAAATATTGCGAAGCGGAAGGTGGAAGCGAGTCGGCAACACTGTGATGAGAAAAATGTATGAGAAAGTGCGAGAGGGACATAGGCGATGCGGCCAATGCTGGCCAATGTGTATAGCGGGCATGAGGCCACCTTGCAGCCAGCTAGAATATGTCTAGCTGTGCAAGGGGTATTGCTACAGAGGGGACATGAACTATCCTCAGAACAGCTCTAACGAGCGAGATTACTGGGGTCTGGGAGTGTATGCTGAAAGGCATTTATATAAAAACATGATATCTAATAAAATCCAAAGTATTTTATACTACATCCAGGCAATCGAAGATATACTGCAAATGGAAGGGATCACAGTCTTGGATTCGGAGTCGGAATCATTTTGAAAATGCAGATCACACATCAACACCGCCAAGACAATCGTTTTCATTGTCGTAGTGGCAATTATCCAGAGTGGGCGTCTTTTCGTAGAGAAAGAGTAGACATAATGTGATTTATTATATTTATATTCTTATTTAATGATGATGTAATGTACAGAATGATGTAAAACAACGTTGAATTAGGCAGTTTTACTATTTTCAAATACTAGTTAACAGTGATGTGTTGATGTGTTATAGATGTAATTTGTAATTTGACACTCAGAATAGACAGGAATTAATGAAATAAATGAAAAACAAACCTTTTCAAGTCGTTGATCGCTTGCTCGCATTCACGTGCAGTTTCAGCGATTGTTATATTTGGTTCGATTGATACTGTTGAACCCATTTTGTGTTGATATTCTGGAAAATATTAATATTCTAGTAAACAATAACAAAAGAAGCGTGGAGAGCGAACTGACGGGACAAACACCTACCCCGGAAAGCATATTGCCAAACCGTATGCTCTAAAAAAGCCAGCACCGGAAGACCCTCCAAAACAATACAGTTTGGCAGATATAATAAACGATTCGTATTACCAAACTATATATTATATTCATAGCCAACAAGGGAGAAGGAATGCTCTGATATAATAATATTATACTACAGTTTGACATGGGTCATAGTTTTTTTTTACAAAACAAATATATATTCATCGTTTTTTAATAGTTAATTATATACAACTTGGAATCAGACGGTATGAGAAAATCCAAAACCATCGCAGATAAAGAAAAAGATGGATCAAGATGGATTTTGAAGAAATAAAAAAATACACTGCTGTATTTTTTGAAATGTTACATTTTCTTGGAATGTATGTATCATATTATATAAATTATACTATATTATATTAAGTATTTATAAGGAATTAGTCATTATAATGATCGAATTTAAAAGTGTGTTTTTTGTGTGAAAAATATACCGTAGGACGGGAGGACTTTGTGCCGGGCAGGTGAGAATGTGCAACGGCTGTCCCGCCATACGTTTGAATATAATTCCGCAACCTAGCGAAGCTGACGGCAATTCTCCATACATTGACCGAAACGTAACTAGATGCACCATCTATTAGACGCATTCGGAATTCCTTAGTTGCGAACCTGCCTATCATTCATTACGCCAGAAAAACTGACACATTTGGTCGATTTGTGAGGTTATCTGCATACTTTCATCTGGAGAGAAAAATTGGTCACAGCTATTATTATCACGGTATGTCGATCTTTTAATAATATTAGTTGTTACCAAAATACGCTAAAAATCATTCTTATTGATTATCATTTCGAAAAGTTATGCGTAATTTAAAAAAAAAACTAAACTTGGCAGGTGAAAAGGTGCCATCAAAATTATGTCATTAGGAATTGAATATATATGTTATTCTTTGTTATAAGTTGATGTGCGACGATGCCACGGGTGTACAGTCGGACTCCGGGAGCCAGATCATATAAAAACTATACTGGGGAAACTTTAAGAAGAATTTTGGAGGAAATACGTTCTGGGAACATTCCTAGACGAGCCGCGGCTGAAAGGTATGGCATCCACAGAAATACTTTGGCAGCTAAACTGAAGGGTACAAACCCTCGGAGACCTGGAGGACAAACTATATTCACTAAATAAGAGGAACTTGCATTCGTAACACACATCACTGCGTTATCTGCGTTTGGATTTCCAATAACATCTTTGGAACTACAAGTTATTGCAAAAACCTACTTAGATAAACAAGGGAGAAGAGTAATGGCTTTCCAGAACAAGTATCCTGGCAAAGAATGGGTGTGTTCTTTTCAGAAACGATATAACCATCTGTTATCTAATAGAATTGCACGAAATATTACACATGGCTGAGCAGAAATCAACGAAATTTCTGAGATGATAGATGTAGACTAATTAATGTTTCTCGAGTGATTAAAAAAATGTCTTTTTTTCTATTGTCTGCATTTTGTTTAAAATAATGTAGAAGTTAGTTTTTTAAAATATGTTTGTAACGTGAGGACTTGTCCTAGTAGTCTAAATAGGGGACAATGTGCCATTGCAACTAGTTTAGGAGATATCAATGAAAATGCAAAGTGGCACATTGTCGCCCCGACGACGCAGGTGAGAATGTGCCACGTATTTGATTTTTTTCCTGAAAATGTATGTCATAAAAGTAATTATAGTATTCATGTACCAATTATAAAAGAGTTAATGAATAACTGTGTTTTTTTTCATAGGCGAAAAATTCCCAGAAATCCTAGTAAAATCAAAAAAACCTCAGAAAGTGGCACAAAGTCCTACGGTACAAGTTTTTTCCTTTCCACCTTTTTCATACATCAAGAAAAAACACTAGATTCGATTATTGTAATGCTAAATCTGATAGAAAATAGCCTCGGACTCACAATATTTTGAGACAAAAAACTACAAATTTGCATACCATGTGTGACAATATTTTTTTAGTTTGTTTTTAAAAAGGTTAAAAAAAAACTAACTTACCCTACCGTCATATAGGTGTTTACAAATTGTTTAAAAAAAAAACTAACTTAACCCACAGAAATGTAAGTGTTAACTTCTTTAACCCTTCAGGCCTCGACCCCTCAGCCGATTGACAAGTTGCTGTCCCAAAAATTTTTAGTAAAAATTAGTAAAAAAAATGAATTACGACACTGTCTCACCAAAACATTAATTACTGCCAAACCACTGTACCCATAATTATAATAAAATAATAAAATTAAACAAATTAAATTAAAATTAAATTAAAACGGGGCCGTCTCGCTGAATCGTGTTGTGGCCGATATCGGAAAATCGGGGCCTGAGGGGTTAAATTCCTATATCTCACTTATTTATTGAGTTTGGATAAATATTACTGCAGTTTCTGAATGGTGAATATAGTAAGCTAAATATAAAACATCGACAGTGTAGAATTGTCCCTATTATACATTAATATAATTTTCTTTACAACTCTTTTTTTATTTAAGACTTTCTTACTAAGAAAAAAAAATGTAGTTTTGAGTAATTTTCTTTAAAAAATATATCCTTCCAAAAAATACTTTCAGCATTTTCATCTATTTGCAAAGGTTTTGCATTTCCCCATTCTTTCTGATCTCAAAGATTCACGCTAAACATAGGTAACTACAAAACGAAGAATATATTTTTTTTAGCAAAATGGGCATATATTTTGAATGTCGAAATCATTTTTTGCTCAATGTTCGCACACCTGTCGAAATAATATACATCATTTTTTATTTTCTGTGCAAATGATTTTTTTGTTAAAAACGGAGAAAGCAGAGGGCACAAGAAAACACCACCTTAAATCCGTCCAAATCTGTTTCCAGCTTGATTCAGAGTATCAGGAGATTACGTTTCAGGAGAAGGTATCAATAGGATATTACGTACAACGGTGAGTTGTCACCTACAAGGGGGTGCCCAAAAGTGACGGGACTCGGGACTGTTGTTGCAGCTCCAAGTTGGAACTTGGAGTGGGGAAACACACGGTCATTCCTACTTAGTATATATAGGTCCCTGTGAGTCAGTACGTCCAGCCCCATCTCCAAAGTATACCAAACAGTAGGTTTACTCTCGAGCTAAAGGGCATGTGGGCAGAGGGGTACGTCTCGACGAAAGCCTATGGTTAGCGTTACGCGCAGGTAAAGGCTGGCGCTTTTTTCGAATGTTTGCATATCCGCTTGGGCCGAGTAGCGGACATCTGGCGGCCATCACGAGCCCTTACGACTCTGACGTCTTCGGTTTGATTTCAATTTTGTTCTAAGAGAAGCTACTGTCTGTAGTACTGTGCCATCGCTGTGAATGGACTAAGAGTGGCGCAGTGTTATTTTTTCAAACCTTGTTTTTTTAACCTCTGCTAAATCGTGCAAAAATAACAATGAGTGTGTTTGACGTTTTTCTTCCTGTTGAATAAAACTACAATTCAGGCTTATGAAATGCTTAGAGAAGGCTTATTAGTGGTAGTCACTTCAAAAGGGTTCAAATGAGTGTGGAAGATGAACCTCGAGCCTTTCTTGGAAAACGTCCCTTTCAACGAGCCACATCCCGAAAAATGTTGAAAAAATCAGAGAAAGATGAATGAAGACCGCAGAATCACTGTTGCGGAACTTTTAAACCACAGGTGTCTATTGGGGTGCCTGTCAACGGATTTTGAGTTGTGATTTGGGGATGAGATGCTATCATTACCGTCACTGCCACCGTGGCACTATAGGTTTAATGTTAACTGGGACTGTAAAACAGTTAACTCCTTTTTAGCGCCCACCTGTTTCGAGAACTACAGGTGTGGGCCTGGGACGTAATGAGCAACTCGACGATAGCTTGTTGATATGGATATAATGTGAATTCGAAGAAATAAAACAAAACGGTTCGCGCACAAAAAAATCCAAGCACAAAGATTAGAACGCACCCAGCCGCCTGTGTCAAGAGGTCGATCAGACTGTACTGTCGGGTCGCGCGCACCCTCGCGCTCCCTGCGCATCGCTCACGATGCATTTTTTTAAATCAACAGACCCCGCTTCGGGCGTCTATTGCCATCTCTCTCAATAGCAGCTGCTACAACTGCCTTACTCTTCCCACCGCATCTACTCGTCTTAAGCCGCACGGTTCATCTCTCTCAATGCTTGGATTATCGTTTATTTTTTTATATAATTGCGTGTGTGTGGACATTCGATTACGACCGTTAGAGAAGAATGCCCAAGAAACTCTGAACGGGTTTTTTAACAAAGTTAAAATATTACTTTAAATTACAAATTTACAAAATATATAAAATTACGTTTGATTTTTTAAATTACTTTGTCATCGGCGGCAACATACTCTCCCTCAGTGCGCTAACGCGCTTCATTTCTTTAGCTTGCCGTTGCCAAGATGACAGCAACCTTCGCTACCGGTCTGCGTAGAGTCCTCCCAGTTGCAGTAACTGCCCCATCAGAGGCATTACCGGCTTCACCGCCCGGATCCTGCAGAAACCGCACTCTCTTGCGGTTCACCTCACGGTGCTGCGTCCGCCTAGTACCCAGTACTTCTGGCGGACGTTGTTCAACACCGTCTCCTGTCCTTGCTGCGCCGACTTCCGGTGGTAATCTGCCAACATCAACTGTGTCATCCGATGTTTTAGACACAGTATATTCGGCCTCTTCATAGCACTGGCTACTTGACTAGCATTCGCCAATCTTCCGTCCATGATGAGCAAACCTTTGTCATCCAAGCGGGGAGACAACGTCACTAATCGACTGGTTTTATCCACTGCCTTCTTTTGTTTGTGCTCTGTGACCTCGGTCGAGAATAACTCTCTCTGGGTCTGTCGCACTAATTGCTCGATGGCTCGTTCAATTTCCTTCATTGAAAGTGCCCCTCTCCCTCGTGGAGTTTTATGCCGACATATATCAATGAAGCGAAGAGCATACGCCATGCTTCGAGCCAGACGATTCCATGACGAGAAACGCTGCCAATCAACTAAGTTCGGGCTAGCGTTGACAGCATAGGTGTATCACAACTCCTCGTCGTGAACCTCATATTCGGTTTCAGACGGCCACTTGTCCTCGGTTTCACGTAGAAAGGCCAGACCTTCAAGCCAGCGTGAGCTCTCGCACAGGTCGCTTTTTTCTCGACCCCTGGTACCTTCGTCTGCGACATTTTCTGTAGTTGGCAGCCATCGCCAGTCACTGATTTCGTTTTGTTCGTCGATTTCACCGAGTCGATGTGCTACAAACACATGGTACTTTCGTGGGTCGTTTCGAATCCATTGAATGACCGTTTTGGAATCTGACCACATTCGCAGACGCTGAATCTTCTCTTTGCGTTCGTGGCGGATCGTTGTTGCTAGTCGACTACCAATTACTGCAGCCATCAACTCCATTCGAGGAATAGTCATTGCCTTGAGTGGCGCTACTCGAGACTTGCTCGCCACAAATGCTATTCGACGTCTTTCGGTCGTACCAGATACTAAATAGGCCACCGCCGCGTAAGCTTTTTCGCTTGCATCGCAGAATATATGCAGTTCTCGGTTTCCTGGCTCCTGCCTGTACCACCGAGGTATGCGAATCTCACTTAGATTTTTTAATTCCGTGAGCCAGATCTTCCATTTGGCGAAGGTAACGTCGCTCAGCACCGCATCCCATGCGATCTTTTCCCGCCATACTTCTTGCAAAAGTATTTTGCCTTGACGGTGAAAGGTGTCAGCATGCCGAGCGGATCAAAGACTGACATTATGACGCTCAACATTTGTCTTTTCGTTGGTTTTATCTGACCAGTTAGTAATCGGGCGTCAATGCGGGCGAACTTAATATTAAAAGATAGTTCATCTTTGGTTGGATCCCATTCTAGGCCCAGTACGCGTTCAAATGTGTTCTCCTGTCCAAGATTAAGACTCACTTTTTTGGCTGCTTTGTTTGCAGCCACGGATTGGAGTACGTGTTTCGAGTTGCTGTTCCAATTCCTGAGCTCAAAGCCGCCTCGCCGGTGAACTTCCATGACGTTTCTGGCCCGATTGGCGGCTTCCTTTTCAGAGTCTGCACAATCAATGTAGTCGTCAACATAATGGCATCGAACGATAGGCTCTACTGCGTTGGGAAATTCTGTGCTATATTTTTTAGCGTTCTTATTTTTCACATACTGCGCCGAGCACGGTGACGAAGATGCTCCGAAAACCATAGCGTAAGTCTTGGGCTCTTCCTGGCTTGCAAGGTTTCGCCACAAGAACCGTTGAGAGCCTTGGTCTTCACGGCGAATATTGACACGCAGAAACATTTCTTCGCTGTCCGCCGTGAATGCAATCCGCTTATCTCAAAATTGCATTAGCATCCCGATCAAGGTATTGAGTGGATCCGGTCCCTTCTCTAAATGGTCGTTTAAACAGCGTCCGTTTGCTTTGGCAGCCGCGTCAAAGACTACCCGAATCTTTCCGGGTTTATTGACGTTTACGACGCAAAAATGCGGCAAGTACCAGGTTCTTGGCCCTTTCTGTTGAATTTCTATTTCTGAAAGCTCTCTGGCGTATCCCTCCTTCAGATAGCTTTCGATCTTCTGAACGTAGGCTGCTGCGGTGACCGGATCTTTGGCCAATTTCGCCTCTAAGCTAGCCAGTCGTTTCAGGGCGGCCGACCGGCTCGGCGGCAATCCCATCGTCCCAGGTCGCCACAGTAAGCCGGTCTCCCATCTGCCATTTACTTGACGTCTCGTAGCGGCTAGCGTAGCCTCGGCGTGTTCATTGCGTTTTTTGATAAGGGCGCCTCAGTGCCGCTCCGGCTTCCTCTACTTGAAGATACTTCGCCACAAGCGACTCAGCAGATTCATCGTCCTGACTCGTTCGGATATGAAATATTTCACCTTGGTCGACAGTGTTTCGATTATATAGTCTTGTCGATTTCGTATCGATTGGCCCATTGAGCGTCCATCCGAGCAGGCTAAGAGTTGCTGTCGGAGCGCCTGTGGGACCCCAAACGATTTCTCGCGGTGCTATGAGGTGGTAATGCTCCATGCCAATCAGTATATCGGTAGGGCCGCGCCTGTCAGCGATAGTGACTTTTCGTAGGTGAGGCCATTTATTTAAGTCTGCAGCCACCACCTTTTGTACCGGGGTGTTCAGTTTTTTCAATGTTCTAACGCCCTTAATCCAATGCCAAGCTACGTCGCCAACGCCTTGTATTTCTAGACTTACGGTCCTAGATGTGTGGTCGACGTGCGGTTGTTCTGCGATGCCCTTTAGCGCCATGGGTCGTATTTCTCCTTCGAGTCCGACTGCTCGTGCTACTTCATCATTTAACAGAGTAACAGTCGAACCTTCGTCAAAAAACGCCCGTGTTTCAATCGCTCCTGACGGTCCCTTGATTTTAACAGGAGCTACTCGTAGAAGAACTTCATTGGCTGACTCGCAGGTGTAAGTCTCCGCACAGTCGATTGGCATTGGTGTAGTATGCTGATATGACGTTTCGGCGTCGGTTCGCCCTGATAGTAGCGTACGTAAAGGGCGCGCGGCTGATAGTCAGAGCGGAGCGCTGATTCTATTTGTTGTCGACCGTGGTGATTTTTCGGCTCTCTGTTTGGTAGGGCAGTTGACACTCCTATGTCCCTCGTTGAAACAATTGAAACAGAGGTCGTTCTGCCGAAGCCACTGCATTTTTTCATCTGGTCTCATTTTCTTGAGTATTGTGCAGTCATTGACGTCGTGATTTTGCTTGCAATAACGGCAGACACGTTTGTTTTGCGCGTGACGGATCTTGTTTGTCGGCGCTCTGTCCACTCGCGGGCCATGAAATCGGTGTGTATTTACGACATAAACAGGTGCGCGTGCTTGCTTCGATGCTCCGCTGTGCCGTACAGTACTAGGTTTTGTAAGAGGTTGGATCGGTAGTCGACGGTTACTATGCTCGCTGATTTCGGATCGTATGAGATGACTCATGTTTTCACCGATTTTTTTTATGAAGGCCCCGAAATCGAACAATGAAGGCCTCTTACCATTCTCCATTTTTTCTATTTCTTGTGACCATGTGTAGCGGTGCACATAAGGCAACTTGCATTCTAACTCGCCCAGAAGATCGAAGTTATATCCGTACTCTGGCATATTTTTTAGTGCTGCTACCAGATTATGAACAGTTGTGGCGAATTTTACTACGTCCAATGGTGAGGGCTCGCTTCGCAAAGATGGCAGCTCTTTCGCCTTCTTCAGCAGACGTTTAACCAGTCTATCTGGTTGACCGAAGCGTACTTCTAGAGTACGGCGAATTTCAGACAGATTTTCTGTATTTAGTATTAATGATGAAACGGCGTCACGCGCTTCGCCTTTGAGACACCTTTGTAAGCGCGTTAGTGTTTCGATAGGTGCGATTTTTGCATTCATAGCTTGATCCAGTTGGGCGGCAAACGTGGGCCACAACTCTGCATCGCCATCGAAGAAAGGCAGGTCTTTGGGTAACGTTTGGCGGGTTAATACTGCTTCAATGGTGTCTACGTTACGGTGACCCGGTTTCTCGGTTGGTACGGTTTTTTCTCTGTGTTCCAAAAGGCGCTCCATGATTTTTACGAAGCGTAGCGTGCTGTCTTCTTCGCCACTGGTAGCTGGCAGCGGCTGTATCGGCTCTTCTACTTGAGAGGCGATTGATTTGTGGGAAGCTGCTGTCTGCTGCGATCTATCGATCCATTGACTGACGCTTGTATGGATCGGCTCTTCGCGTGGTTGTTGATTTAATGAGTGTTGATTAACCTCTTTTTCGGATTTGTCGTCATCTTCATCGCTTGCCATAATTAGTTCGCGCTCTAACCTCGCTGTCGCGATCAATCGTTCACGCATCTGCATCAGACGGGAGCGACGTGCGGCTGCCGATGCCTCTTCTTCCTCTTCCAGTAATTTTTCTAGCTTATTCATTTCTTTTTGCTCCTTGAGAGCTTGTTCCGCAAGTCGCCGCCGTTGACTATCTCGGCTGCGACTTTTCTTGCTGCCACTCGCTCGACTTTGCAGACTGATGACAGAGGTACTGCGACCACGTTTGTGCGCTGATACAGTGACTTCGTTACGAGATGTCGGGTTAGAGATCATCCGGATTGACGAATACTCTATCGGCACTGCGGCACCAACATCAGTGCCAGTTATCGCCGTCATCTCTTGTAAGGTTGGCTCCTCTGCGCCATTCTGCTTCGCCTTAAGGCTCCTTCCGCTTCTTACGCTCATGATGACACCGAACGGCGTTACCGCCGTTCGTTCTAGATGAGGACTTAATGGGAGTTTCGCCCTCTGTTTGCGCAGGTCACGGCGGGCAGCGACTATATATAGCGCCTTTGCCCGAAGAGACCACGGAAACTGTGGGCAAAACTCTTAAGTCCTATCCTATAGTTTCACTCACGTCACGGGTGCGCTTTGCACACGCACAACCGTAAAATACGCACTCGCGTCGATATAAACAAAAAAAACACAGCTGAGAGCGCCACTCAGCTGTAAACAGACCTACGTCACAGCTGTTCGCGCGACGCACTCCACTGCGACGTTTACACTCGCGCCGAAAACAACAGATGTTCGATCACAATAGAAGCTTTGCGTTCTCAGGTATCTTAATTTTACGTTTGTTTGATTCGATCGTGCGAAGCAACACAATTTCCTTTTTTATGGATCGATGTTGTTTATCCATTCAGATTGAACCAGCTACCGCTGTTCGGGCAATAAACGCGCTACGCGAATATTCCGAGTACGGGCTCACTGTTGTTCAGATTGAATAATTACCGCTGCTCAGCCGATAAACGCGCTACGCGTATATGCTGAATTGCGGGCTCACTATTCATTTGCAGGTTCGGTTACCGATCGCTAAATCCATCGACACGCTGCGTGCTTTCACTTAGCCTACGGGCTGGCCGATTCTGCCTTATCAATTGTATTGCTCACCCAAAGAATCTTACGCGTGACAAAACCCTTTCACAAAGCTTCCAATGTACTGTTCGCACCTGACACTCTCGATGTTATATTATTACAATACGACAACACAATTAACGCACAATAAACAGTTACTCAAAATAGTTTCCTCGCCTCACCCTTGTTTTTGTGTCACCGGTTTTAACGCAAAAAAAAACAATAACAGTCTGCTTCGACCGACCCTTGCATTCGCAGCGAAAGCGGGTCCCTTTTTTTTATGATGGCGCCGTAACGGGCCCACGCGACCCTTCAACAGATGTACGGAACGGGATTGGAATGCAGCGCGCTCAGGCGACCCCGCCTTTCGGCGATGCGGCGCGCGAAGCACTTGTGACTCGGCGCATACACTACGTCCCTTTTGCGGCGAATACGATTCACTTTATTTTGTTTATATATCACTTGTTTTCACTTTGTCTATAGATCCGGCTCGAAGGACCAATATCATTACCGTCACTGCCACCGTGGCACTATAGGTTTAATGTTAACTGGGACTGTAAAACAGTTAACTCCTTTTTAGCGCCCACCTGTTTCGAGAACTACAGGTGTGGGCCTGGGACGTAATGAGCAACTCGACGATAGCTTGTTGATATGGATATAATGTGAATTCGAAGAAATAAAACAAAACGGTTCGCGCACAAAAAAATCCAAGCACAAAGATTAGAACGCACCCAGCCGCCTGTGTCAAGAGGTCGATCAGACTGTACTGTCGGGTCGCGCGCACCCTCGCGCTCCCTGCGCATCGCTCACGATGCATTTTTTTAAATCAACAGACCCCGCTTCGGGCGTCTATTGCCATCTCTCTCAATAGCAGCTGCTACAACTGCCTTACTCTTCCCACCGCATCTACTCGTCTTAAGCCGCACGGTTCATCTCTCTCAATGCTTGGATTATCATTTATTTTTTTATATAATTGCGTGTGTGTGGACATTCGATTACGACCGTTAGAGAAGAATGCCCAAGAAACTCTGAACGGGTTTTTTAACAAAGTTAAAATATTACTTTAAATTACAAATTTACAAAATATATAAAATTACGTTTGATTTTTTAAATTACTTTGTCATCGGCGGCAACAGATGCCTTGCAGCAAAGTTTGTTCCAAGAGTGCCCCACACAGCTTTGAGTGTTCGTTAATGCCCGGGTCACACTGCCTGAAAATGCCGTTATTAATTATCGCGATGATGGGCGTTTAATGTTGGTGTGGCCACCACTTATCGTGATAATTTTACAACAGCATTAACATTGCCGTTTGACTTTTTTTTTCTATTTGTTGAGTGGGGCTTTTCTAAGATCTTTATGAGCCTTGTAACACTGCGACCATTGCTGATCTATTGTGTTCGCCACCTACTATAGTTCTGCGCTAAGCCTCGTGTCATTTAAGAACCGCAGCAGGCTTTTGACGCCAGATTGTTTTACCTCCTCAGGTTGGAGGTAGTGACCACCCAAGTGGGTGTATCTTTTACGCATCAGCGGGCCACCCTCGCACATGAGGTGCTGGGGAGTTTCCTCTGCCCCTTGGCAGAACCTGCACATTTTTGTGTCTCTGAGCTTGAGGTTGTACATGTGTTTGTTCAGACCACAATGCCCCGTGAGCGCCCTCACCAGTATGCGTAGATTGTTCCTATTTAGCGATAGGGCCTCACGGTCGTAAGCGATAGGGCCTCACGGGCGTCTTACGGTCGTAAGCCTTAATAAGCGCTTTGGAATGATTCAACCCTGACGTGTTGTTCAAGTGGTTGACGGATTGTTCTAAACACCATTTGTTTGAACATTAGGTTTGCAAGGCTTTTTGGTACGCCACAGCAAGGTTCAGGGCCGTATAACGTTCCCTTTGCTCCCGTCCTAGCAAGTTTGACGTTAGGCGATAGCTGGTGGCGGTACATCAAAGAGTTTAAAGCGAGAATTAATGTGTTGGAGCGGCCACTAGGGAATGCAATCTTGCAGCAAAATCTTCAATCTCGGTATTTGCAAGATTTAAGAGGTCAGTCTTGCAAGATCTCGGTATGATGACACCAATTTAATCATACGAAACCAATTTCCGACAGGAAACTATTATAACTTTAACTAGTTAGTTTAGTTTAGTTAGTTTGTCTGGGCTTTTTCCCGCACTTGGCCTCTTGATTGGGCCGTTGTGCGTATAACTTTAACTATTAAAAACAATGGGAACACTGCGTTATCAAATATAAATATCCAATTATATCGAAAATACTCCGCACTGCCTTGAGCACTCACGACGTTCCGTTCCGTTCTCCGGTGACAGGTCCCTGGAGAATGTAACAGGGGTGTCATTACAGTGCCGGGAATCCCTGGGATGTGACGGTGAGCACTGCGTAGGTTTGCGCCGTGGTGGCGCTCCTAAATGGTAATGAAATGTGCTGCTGCGTGATCTCACAAATCTTACAAAATTAGTGCAAGATCTTGGTATTTCGAGATCTCGGCATACCGAGATTGCATTCCTTAGCGGCCACACTACGTTTACCATTGTGAACCGCGAGCGCAACGGGATTGCACGCGTTTGTATTCGGATTACCGATACATTAATATGGAGTGGACTAACGAGAAAGTCATCGTGTTCCTCGAAATTCTGCAGACAGATTCATGTTTGTAGGATCCGAGACACAAGTTACAAGAATCGTGCACTCCTCAACAGACACCAAATTTTGTATACGCGGTTAATTATTATAGCCCGTTATGTTTTATCATGACATGGCTGCTGAACCCAGGATTGGATCCCGACGAGGGTACTCCTCAACGGTCAATAGCAAAGAAACGAAATTTTGTAGACGCATTCAATTATGATAGCCCATTCTAACTTTCATCATGACATGGCTGCTGAGCCCAGGGTTGGCACCCGACGAGGGGACTTCTCAACGGTCAACAGCACAGAAAAAAATGTATATGCATTCAATCATGACAACCCGTTATAAGTTTCACCGCGACAAGGCTGCTGCACCCAGGGTTGGCTTCGAACCAGGGAACTCCTCAACGGTCAACAGCAAAAACACGAAATTTTGTATAGCATTCAATTATGATAGCCCGTTCTGAGTTTCACTATGATATGGCTGCTTCACCCAGGGTTGGCTTGGGACAAAGCATTTTAACCCCTCAAGCCCCGATTGGCCGATATCGGCCACAATTCAGCGTGACGGCCCCGTTTTAATTTTATTTTAATTTAATTTGTTATATTTTATTATGTTTTATTATGTTAATATGTTTCATTTTAATTATAGGTACAGTGGTTTGGCAGTAATTAATGTTTTGGTGCAACAGTGTCGTAATTCAATTTTTTTACTAATTTTTACTAAAATTTTTTGGGACAACAACTTGTCAATCGGCTGAGGGGCCGAGGCCTGAAGGGTTAATAAAAGCTTGTTTTTAAAAATGTGTTTTTACTATTAACTTATTTCTTTATTCAGTAATGATAAAATATATTCATATAATAAAAATGTGCACTCATGAAATACAATGTAGCAGCTTCAACGTCCATCTTGTCTGAAATTCAAGGAACATTAACCGCACGAAACCGCCTTCGCGCGCAAAAAACTGCGCAGCAACTTTTTGGTTGATTTTGTAAATAAATACTGACAATATCGTTTTTGCATGAATTCCATCTTGTTATATAGTAGTCAATCTTGTTAGTCGTGTATATTTGGGGCCGGCCGAAACGGTTAAGATCTGTCAAACGATGCAAATTGCCTCCGACGTCAGACAAATTAACGCCAATTTTATTGCCAAGCATGGATGTTGACATTGAACGTTCAAAAGTGACCACTCAATTAACGCGTTAATATTTAACGCAGCATTTATCTCGATGATTGGCATTGAAGTTTTCCGTTAAGTGTGGCCGCGGCATCAGAAATGGACTGTCATTCCACGCACCCTACTCACCCGACTTGGCTCCTTCCATCTTCTGTTGGTACTGGTGTTAAAAAAAACCGATTTAGAACTGGTAAAGGTATAGGAACCTCTTCTAGATAGGAACCTCTTCTAGATTGTTGATTTTTTAACGTCACCAGACTATATTCACCGCGCTGTTTCCGAATATGCAATAATCTTTATTCGGTCTCAATAAATAAGCGTGATATAGGCATTCAAAGAAGCGCCAAACCCATACATTTAGGTAGGTTAAGTTTTTTCTTAAATAATGCATAAACACCTATTTGGCGGTAGGTTAGATTAGTTTTTTGCCCCTTAAAAAGTGAGTTTTAAAAAACCTTTTTTTTTAATGTAAATTTAGTCTTGAGTTTTACGCGTCCGAAGCTTTTTTCTTTCATATTTAGCGTTAGAATGAACGAATCTAGTAGTATTTCATTTTTCAATTTTTTCATTTTTCAAAGGTTGCTATACTGCAATAATTCCCTGGTAAATACCGTATTTTCCAGGAACGTAATAAATACCATATTTTCCAACAGATTTTTTAGCATTACAATGATCGAATTTAGTTTGTGCTTTTATTTGATAAATGAAAAAGATGGAAAAGATGGAAACTAAATTCGATCATTCTTCAAATTTGTGCAATAACTTTATAATTACTCACAAAAGTACGGCGTAAAGACGAGAAACAAGCACACCCAAAGCACACCCGGAGCACACCCACAGCACACCCAGAGAAAGCACAGAACATAAATATGATCACTGAGCATATGATCAGTGCACAGAACCACAGACTTATTAGCACGAAGTTATGCTTATTAGGGAACTGAACAACCCACAATAAGAACAACCCAAGAACAAACCACAAAGCGACACAGAAAATCACACACGGCGGCGGAAGTAAAATTATCTGTCAGTTTCACTGATCATATAGTTTTATAAACGAAAAAATACCACAAGCTTAGAACAAAAAATACTACGTAGTTTTGAAATGGCCAAAGCCTACTGACATAGACATTTTGTGGAAGTATTTTTAATATATGTAATATATATACTTTGCATATATATTACATATACTTTGTTTATATTTCCGATTTTTTTGTATATATTTCCGATTATTAGGAAATACGGAATTATTGCAGTGTAGAAACTTTTTCAAAATCGAAAAAATTAATAAATACTACTTGTAAATGTACATTGTACATGTACATTGTTGTAAATGTGTTGTAAATGTACATTGTACATATACATGTACATTGTACATGTACATTGTACATTGTACATTGTTACTTAGAAATGTACATTGTAATGCTAAATGTGAAATAAAAAAAGCTTCGGACGCAAAAACATTCTAGACAAAAAAAAATAATTTTAATACAAAAAAAAGTGATTTTAAAGTCAGTTTTAAGTTTGTTTAAAAAATAGCTAATCTAACCTACCGCCACTTGTATGTTTATTTACCTATTATTTAAAAAAAATCTAACCTAACCTACCGAAATGTTGACGCTTTTCTAATGCCTCTATCTCGCTTATTTGTTGAGACGGAATAAATATAATTTGAATCAGCGTGGTGAATATAGTCGGGGAACGTTAAAAAATCAACAATGCAGATAAGGTTCCTATAATGCAATAATACCGAAAATACAATTTTAACAAAACATTATATATTTAATTTAAAAAATACAAAATACAATATACTACCACTCCTACCAGTCTTTTAGCGCCGCCGCCCCGCAAGCCAAGGCGCTCTAAGGTAACCCGCGGACTATGATGTGTTTTATTTCCGGAGAATTTCCGGACATATGCGTACGCACATGAACCGCGCACACTACGGAAAAATCTTCTTCTTCTTCTTCTTAATTGTGGCAATTCCACGCAGCTTGTTGCTGGCGATTGTGCCAATATGGGAGATTCTTCTTCGTTTCCTGTGTTGTCTTGACAACGGGATGGGAACTATGGTTAGTAGCCAACCTACGGACAAAGAGAAGGGACAACACTGTTTTAAGTACATAACATAGGAACCACAATATGGACATTACAGGGATAAACGTAAGAAGGGATGCCTGTTAGGGAATGATTTAGTTAATAATTTAGACGATGAGACATAAGTATTGCAGGAACGGATAGTGGGAGTAGATCTTGGAAAGTATCTTTTAGGTTAGGGAGAAAATGTGGACTACGGAAAAATATGTGGATTTATGCAGACCTTTTGCAGTGGGAGACCGAAAAGTGAGTGACAGGATTGCCAATACAAAAAATCGTAATGAAATGTACTTTATTATCTAATAATATATCAAAGGAGGGGTAATTTCCTTTTTAAAAAATCATATTTTAATTTTATTTTTAAAAAAAAAATTTTTTTATAATAAAGAAAAAAGTGAGAAAATTACTAGATGTTGCTGTCACTGCTCGCTCTTAACGGTTCATTTAATGACATGAAATGAAACGATATCTTGGAAATGATTTATTACGAAATATATAAAAAAATACGTGTGGCACTCGGGGACTGCCGCGGTAAAGCTATTGCATAGCATTTTTAACAACTTATGCAATTATAATTATTTATTATTTTATTTATTTTATTTTTTCTGATATCAGATAACTGCGCTCTATCGGGAACCGTTGAAATTATTCCGAATCATTTGCGGCTGCGAAAGCAAATGATTCGGAATAATTTAAACTTCTTCCGATAGAGCGCCGCGCACGAATTTTTTATTCGATAAAGCAAAAAACGGATTATTCGTAAAAAATCGTAGATAAAAAGATAGATAATTAAATTATCTTTAAAATGGTGCAGGTTTCATAATAATACGCCAGATAGTATTTGCGTAGTAGTCGTTTTTGTGTTCGGTTAGACCTAATTTCACAAATTAATTACACTATGTAATATAAACAAAATCTAAAATATTCAAAGCTAAGGATATTAGGAAAATGTTCTTGTTTAACATATATTTTTTTCGAATCGTAAGCAGTACTCGTTTAGACGTAATTATCAGTTTAAAATCATTAATTTTCGTTAAGAAATTTCTTCATTCGGTCGCCGCGCTGGTCTAGGCCCGCGATAAAAGCTATGCAATAGCTTTAAAATATTAGTTTATTACAAACATTTGTTTACGAAATATCGGCGCTACGAAAATCTAAGCCTAGGGCGAGAAGGACCCTAAAAAAACACAAAGTCGAATTGAGAACCTCCTCCTATTTTTGAAGTCGGTTAAAAATAGAGGTAAGGATGAAAAGCAAACTCATTGTTCTTCAGTTAATTAGTCTTTCTTCAGTTTCAAAGACAGTAGACACTATATCATTACCTACAAGAAATATTAAGATAAGTACATACAAACATTTTAATAAACATTGTGGGTACCTAATTGAAAATTTTCATTTAATGTTACAAGACCAATCCAAGTTACAATATGAATATGTGTATGCACATGCCGTGAAAGTGAATACCTATATATAGACATCACATAAAATTTCGTTTTTCTTGATTTAGATGCAGCGAATTTTTCTATAATATTATCGAAAGTTAAATTCTGTAGGAAATCACTCTCAATGAATAAAAGTGCTAAAGCGTCAAGTTTTACTTGGCGTAAGGTAGATCGTAAGTAGTTTTTTATTCTTTTTAAACCCGAAAATGATCTTTCACCGCTGCAATTCGTGATGGCCATGGAAAAGAAAATTCGCAGAACGATCTCTACGTTACATTGACTTGACATTACAACTTTTTAACAATGCCAATAGTTTTTTCGGTTCAGATTCCTGTGTCCCTACTTTGTTATCATGTTTTATATTATCTTTCAAAAATTGTGCTAAATGCGCACTCTTCAGGAAACACATCTTCCAAATCCGTGTTATAAATTTGCAGTAGTGTTGTGATTTACTTGTTATCTGATCTTTTGTCATATTAATTAAGTTCCACATAAATCCAAACTGAGCATGTAATTTTCTGTAAATCGCTAGGCTATTCTCCAAATTAACTTCAATCTATGGCAATGAAATATAGCTCCACTATAAAGGACTGCCTTCCGTTAAACTGTGTATAACCCCCAATAGTTTCATCGAAAGGAACTTTCGGTTTCTTTTGTGTTTTCATGTCTTTTTTATACATATCCGAGCCACACATTTGTTTGGCCTCAGTTTCAAATCTTTCAAATTCCCTTTCGTCACGAAGCATATTCAAGAATGATTCTAAGTAACTATACAAGCAAACAACATTAGATAACTCTGTATCTATTCCTTGTAGTTTTTTTCTTACCTCTTGAAATTTCACCAGTATAATATTTCAAAAACATATCATTAGAGTAATTTCGAGGAGTTTAACTTTATCCACCATGGATTTAGCTTCTAACTTAACATCCTTCGCTTGGCGTTCATCACTGCTTATCTATATGACCTCATGGTAAGACTTGTACAAAGCTTTACTCGCGTCAGCACGGGCACTCCATCGAGTTCTAGATAACGTTTTCAGAACAAGGAGATCTTTTTCTAATTTATTTAATAAGATTTCCCATCTATTCGTTGCGTCAGCAGTGTGTAAGTCTCAAATAATTTGTAAATGCAGTGTTGGTTGAGTGAGGCGGCGAGAGCGCGCGTGCGGAAATATTACAATTTTGAGTATTTATTTATTTCTCGCACATAAGTGATCTGACTTATAGGCCCTATATGCGCCCCTAAAATCCTAGCGCCCTAGGCTATAGCCTAATTAGCCTATTGGTAAATCGGGCCCTGACGTTCTGTGTCATATATGTACACTTAGATCCGGATTAATGACAAAATCATGTCTTTACGTACACGATAACCCAAGAATGCGTGTCAGATTTGATAATTTTTTGGGCAGAACTGTTTTTTTCGTCAACGAAAAGAGCTGATAAGAGTTAGATTAGATGTTCAGCATCTTATCACCCAGGGAGTATTTTAGGGTAAATCAAATGGGTCAATGAATAACAAGGGGAAGAAAGGCCACTCCGGTTGGCGGTTAACTAAATGCGTTAACTAAAGCGTATGAACACGGTACCAAGTAAATAATACCTAGGGCGTTTGATAAGGCCAGCCGCGCACTGCGGGGCGGTGCGTTGCGGTAAGTTATGGAAAAAACATCGAATTTGTGTAGACCGCGCTACGGTGGAAATTACGAACTTATTAGTCATTCTTTGTCTATAGCACGTCTCTGTCGTCGATCTGCGGAATAAATTCCGCAGTGGGCGGGGTTGGTTCTATACAGAGTAAGTTTTTAATTTGTTACATCCTTAAAAACTTTTTATTAAAAAAATAAAACAAACAAAAACAATATACCTATATATTTTTAAATTTGAAATTTTTTATGTTTTGAAAAAATAGTATAAAAAGAGTTAAGCGCGTTGCGCTATCTAGCGGTAGGTGAAATAACGCGTATAAAGTTTATTCCCGATAGTTTACCTATTGCTAGATGGCGCAGCGCGCTCAACGCTTGTCAATTTTTTATTTATCAGTCAAGTTTATCAAATATTTTTTCTTCCAAATAATTTAGTCAAAAGTTGATTACATGATTTTACTGATTCGTCCACTTCAAGGATGTCACTAATTAAAAACTCAACCTGTATACCTCCATAGTATGGAAAAACACGCCCGGTGCCGCCCCGCAAACAATCTGCCGCAATCCACAGAATTTAAATCAGGGTCGATTTTTTTCCGTAATGCGTGCGCTTCAATGTGATTCATAGAAAATCTGTAAACTATGGAATCACATGGTAGCACGCGCACTGCGGAAAAAAAATCGTCCGGATTTAAATACTGTGGATTTCTACAGGTTTTCTGCCGTGCGTCGCCGGATTTATTTTTCCGTACTGAGTTTTCAAAGTCAAAAGATTTTTTTTTAATACGTTTTTTTTTTGTTGATAAATAGTATAAAAAGCGCTGAGCACGATGCGCCATCCAGCGGTAGGTAAAATATCGCTAACATCGTTTATTAGCTATATTTTACCTACCGATAGATGGCGCAACGCGCTCAAACGCTCAGTATACTTTTATTTAACAGTCAAGTTCTTCACATTTACAACTTAAAAATAAAACAAAGATCAATTTTTCAAAACAATTTTTTTTTCCGAAAAAATTAATAATAGTTATTCAGTGGTTCGTACTGATTCACCCCCTGAAGGATACCCGTTAATAAAAACCTATCCCGTATATACGAGACTTGCGTCAGCGTAAACAACGAGTGACAAAAAGGATCAGTGACAAAAAGTCTGGAAGTTCCACCGCAGTGCATGTAGGTACCACATAAATGCAGTTTTTTTTCAGTGCGGCTTGAAAAACGTACCGCAACGCACCGCACCGCAGTGAGCGCCTTGCCTGATAGGTTACATCTTTGTCCATTACATTTGCTAAGTATATTCAATTAAAAATCATATATGTATTTTAAAAATATTTCTTTAATGACCAAAATTATTACATATACAAAAATACCAACGGTGAAATTTAATGGCGTCATAAAATACCAAAAATACCATATTTGGCTACATTGTTGCTTTAGATCAATGACCTGAAATTTGAATGAATGGGAAGTCCCGTCACAAATCTTTAACATGATTTAGTCACAAATCTATAATAGGATTTAAAAAGATAAGAAATTCAATATGTTTTCCGTCGCCAATCTATATTCGAATAAAAAAATAAGGAATAATTCCAGATGCTTTTTTCATCAGGCGATAGGAATTATTTCGGTTCGACCAGGTACAAACGTCAAACTTGGAACTTGGAGCTGTCACTCACTGCACGTCACTTGGTTAATCGGCCAATGACAGTTATCGATCGATTTGAGGTTATATCTCTGCGATCTTGTGCGATCTATTTATAAACCTCGACTGCCGTTACAAAAAGTTAACTATTGTATTTATAATATTAGAAACGATTTATTTGCGCTAAAAGCACGTTTTTTAGAAACTAAAGTTCTTTGTTGAAACATTTATCCGTACGGCCCCATTAAAGGGTTCACTCTATAAACATCCAGTGCCTAGACGATTGCGAATTGTGAAGTAAGACAATGATGCACAAAAATGAAGTCCCTGCAAATCGTATTTGCCGGTAACTATTACGCATCAATGTGCCGCGCAATATAATGGACTATATTTTTGTGACATGTATGAAGTAATGCTGACGCCACGCATTCCATTGTTAAGCAGTCTGGCCATTTGTTTCGAGTTCTGTATTGCATATACTGTCTACTGATGAATTTTCAGCTTTTCAAAAATACTTTGGGGGCACTAATAAATTAAGGTTCCTAGTACGCCAGCGCCAGGTGTCCCGAAGTATTGCTTGCTGACTACCCTAGAATTTTATGGCCAAAATACTGTCTGATCTGAAAGTATCAGCTTTTACAAAACTCTTGCACTTTTTTGTCGCTGCTTGGACTATACAGTTTGTTCAGTTATTTGTTCCCAGAGTAGCAGCGATAAGACAGACAATATTAGATTAAATAAACAAGAAACATCATTTAAAGAAATAAAAACACAACTGCCATTACAAAAAGAGAACGACTGTATTTATAATTATTAAAAAACCTTTTTTTGCGCTAAAAAGCACATTCGTTAAAGAATAAAGTTCTTCGTTGAAACAATATTTCTCGAAACAAATATTCAATTTACGGAAGCTCCGCTACGTCTCCGTTGACCGTCACCTTCATCTCACTGCTTAAAGACGATTGCGCATACTGTGAGTCATTCCGACGGGCCTTGTCAAAGTCCCGACGAGCGGGGCTTCATGTAATGCCTCCAGTACACTCTCGCCGAGACATGCGAGATCGAGTGTGTACTGTAGCTCTCGCCTCGCGTTGGCCTGTCTCGTGCGCCCTCGGCTGCCTCGCCTCGCCTAACTGATGCGAGAATGTACTGGGCATGTCTCGGTCCCCCGTTCCTCCCTCGGCAAGTCTCGCCTCGCCTCGTGGCGCTCGCTTGAATGTCGGTTTTTTGCACGAATCAAAAGAAACGCGGGGCGAGACCGAGAGCCATAAAGACCCCCAGTTCACTCTCGCCAGCCTCGTGTCTACGTAGTTTATTTTTTCTCTTGTGTTGTGTTGTGTTGTGAAGTGGTTTTTTTCTCTTTTACTCTCAATTAATATATTAACCCCTCGCGGCCCGCGGTTTGAATTTTAATGTGTGCCTTACGGCCCGTAAGAAATTCGCGAGTCTCAAAAAAAAGATGGCGTTTCAGAAAAAAAACGATTACTCCGAAACTGTCACACCGATCGTCTAAAAAAGACTGTTTTATGTTCCTATTGAAATTTGCTATTAGATATTTGTAACGTCGTTATGTAAAGCAATAAAGATTATTCATAATTATTAGTCGATTAAATAATCCATAATTAGCGGTCGGCCTCGCCTGGCCATTTCGGGCCGTCTGGGGTTCGACGGTAAATATCAATTCTGGACGTTTCGGGCCGTCTGGTACGCGAGGGGTTAATATTGAAATGGACAGCAGGGTAAACCATGTATATGGGACCCTACTCATCCGCAACATAAAAATAAAAAAAAACTTCCATTACTGCAAGTGCTAGTAGTTCAGCAAAAATGTAAACCACTTATTGATGAATCGCTCTCTCGGACGATATTAATGACAAGCCGAGAGGCGAGAGTGTACTTTGCACCACTTGGTTACCTGCCCTCTCGGCAAATGTATCGCCTCGAGGGACATTGGGCGAGTCATTGGACGTTGGGCGAGAGTGAACTTTGCCCACCTCGGCTCTCGGCGCCTCGGCAAATGTCTCGGCGACAACACTCGACGAGAGTGTACTGCTAGCATAAGCCTGACCTATTAACACAGTAGATATATGAGCTAAAGCAGTATGGAAACTAAGCCCATTTGTTGAAATAAATACCTACTCTCCATTGGAGCGCTAGGGTTGTCAATCTTTATTTTTTGTAAAAATGATAAGTTATTTTTAATTATTAATAAAATCATTTATTTGGGGTACAGTTTCGATGACAATGCATTTTTATGGCATGATCATGACCTGATTTTACAGCCAAGATATATTAAGTATCCTGACGAGGATACTTTTCCACTGTCAACAGCACAGACACACAATTTTGTGTACGCATTCAATTATGATAGCAACTTCCAAGTTTCAACATTAGATGGCTGATGTACCCTGGGTTGGCTCCCAACGAGGGAACTCCTCAACGGTCAACAGCAGAGACCCAAAATTTTGTATACGCATTCAATTATAATAGCTCCTTCCATGTTCCACCATGTCATGGTTGACGAATCCTGGATTGGCTCCCGATGAGGGAACTCCTCAACGGTCAACAGCAGAGACCCAAAATGTTGTATACGCATTCAATTATAATAGCCCCTTCTAAGTTCCACCATGACATGGCTGATGTACCCTGGGTTGGCTTCCAATGAGGAAACTCCTCAACGGTCAACAACCGAGACCCAACATTTTGTATACGCATTCAATTATGATAGCCCCTTCCGTTGTTCCATCATGACATGGCTGATGAACCATGGCTTGGCTCCCGATGAGGGGACCCCTTAACGGTCAACAGCAGAGACTCAAAATTTTAAGTCTGTGTGAGTGTGTTCGTTTCGATCGTTTGTGTGACAGAGTGTGACATCGCAGGGCTGGTCACCCCGCGGCAGATAACTCAAAACTATTGCGCGCCGCCGTTGCCCCACTCAGTCAGTTGCCCTCCGTGCTCAAGTAATAAAATGGGTTTTTATTAAATATTTGTGGTTTATGTATTTATCCATATAGATACATATATATTTTCAGAATTCAATTATCCAGGCCTTGCATTTGATACTAAACACAATATATTTGTGTTAATTTTTATTGACATTTAGAGATTTGGACATTTATACAACTATTTACTTGATATTTGGATAGTTAAGGTACCCCATGCCACTCGGAATGACATTACGATCCTAACAATACCACACACTTCTAAGTCGGTTTAAGCTTTTAGAAGCTATGGTGGAATGAAGAAACGGAAAACATATATACATGAATTCTGAACACATTACGCTCCTTTTTATTGGGCAGTCGTGTAAAAAATGTACCGATTGCTGCCAAATGGAGATAGTTTGAATGTCAAAATCCACATTACATTACTGAAAAAAATATGTTTTAAATGACACTGTCAACCTGTTTAAAAATATTAAAATAACTAGATAAATATTAAATTTCGTTACATGATATATCATTTATGTTCACTGACTTTGAAGACAACGACATTACAAAACAAGCCTCGTTTTAGCATATTGTAGATTTGTATGAAAGTGAGAAAAGTTCTGTTTGCAAAACAAAATTAGTGGCGCAGGTACCATTTATACAAATTCCTAAAATGTGTTGAAATAGGCAAGTTCTTACAAGCAACATTTGTTTGTAGAAAAGAAATTATCTGGTAAATGCAGTATAGGAACCTGTACTACATTGTTGATTTTTTAACTTCACTGGCCTATACTCACCACGCCTATTCCTAAACTGCAATAATCTTTTTTTTTTTAATTTAGACTCAATAATTAGCTTATTTATTTGGACTCAATAAATAATCGAGATATAGGCATTCAAAGAAGCGTAAAACCCATACATTTCGGTAGGTTGTTAGCAATATTTTTTTCTTTTGTATGTAAATATATCGCAAAACAAAATTGTCCCAAGTGAACAGCATGGTTTCATTCCCGGGCGCTCCACTGTCACCAACTTACTTCTTTGTCTCAACCGCTGGACTGAGAACTGGGATGGGGGTATACCGACAGATGTTATATATCTCGACTTCGAAAAGGCCTTCGACAGAGTTCCTGTAAGAAGACTTTTACATCTCGGAATTCGAGGGAAAATTTTAAGTTGGATATCAGACTTCATAACTGGTCGCACCTTCCAAGTGAAAGTTTGCAAAAACTTGAACATCTCGGAATTCGAGGGAAAATTTTAAGTTGGATATCAGACTTCTTAACTGGTCGCACCTTCCAAGTGAAAGTAGACGACTTTAAATCTGAACATTTCACTGTATCCAGTGGTGTACCCCAAGGGTCAGTGCTGGGTCCAGTTTTGTTCACCTTGTATATTACGGATCTTCAAGCCTCAATCACATCGCAGAGCAGCTACTTTGCCGATGACACAAAATTCTTCGCCAATCCTATTCTATGCAGTGGACAGCTTCAGCAAGATCTTGACAAGATCAAAGCGTGGACGGAAGATTGGTTGCTTACCTTAAACGTTGAGAAATGTGTAGTGCTTCATATCGGTAAAAGCAACCCCAACAAACAATATTTTCTGGCAAACGCCCAACTAGAAGCAGTCAAGCAACAAAAAGATCTTGGAATAACAATTACTGATGATCTCAAATGGGAGAAACACATAATTGCAATTGCTAAAAGAGCCAACTCTATTCTCTATCTAATAAGAAAGGCTTTCCAACATCTATCAATAGAGGTTTTTTATCAAGATCTACAAGGCATATGTGAGACCTATTCTTGAGTATGGCTATCAGATCTGGAACCCTTACTTTTGCAAAGATGTAGATATCCTGGAAAAGGTACAGCGAAGGGCAACCAAAATGCCAGTGGTCCTGAAGAATAGGAATTATGAAGATCGCTTGAAATTACTTGGAATTACTACACTCAAACAAAGAAGACAAAGAGGGAACCTGATTGAGACATATAAAATTTTAACACATTATTACGATGTACCTGCACTGAAGAATATTTACAATTTCGACGTCAACACAAATCTTCGAGGTCACAACAAAAAACTCAACCGTACAAAATTTAAATCTAATCCTCTTAAGAACGTTCTGCCAAATAGAGTGGTGGACATGTGGAATAAACTACCATTTGAAGTGATTAGTGCAATCTCTGTCAATCAATTCAAAAACAGACTCGATTTGTACCTAAAAACTTGTTAATATTGTTTATATTATATTGTTAATATTGCTTAGCTTTACAAGATCTGATCTGGACGTATCAGCAAAGCTGCCTGTCCAGAATAAATAATAATAATAATAATAATAATATGTTTTTTTTTAATCAAAATGTTGTGCATCTGAGGCTTTTTTTCTATCACATTTTGTAGATATTAAAATGATCGAATCTAGTAGTTTTTTTTAAAGGCTTCTATAATGCATATATTCCATTATTCTTGTGAAATTAGAAAATAATTTGTATTATGACCGAAATTGGGCCCGATTGCGTTTCTTTGTGACCTAAAACTAAAATTAGTCCAAGGGAACGAGACAGAGCAATACGTTAGAGCAGAATATGAAACGAACGATCGTCGATATATACTACATGTTGAACTTATACTCGTTCGAGCATACTTCGTGCGGTGGAAGATTTGAACTTGGGCAGTTTTAATGCGAAAAAGTGACGACCGGTCATCTCACACTCCGCTCTAGCGTATTGCCCTGTCTCGTTCACACGGACTAATTTCCGATTTTAGTTCACGAAGAAACGCAATCGAGCCCATTATATACAAATATATACGATTTTATTTGTCAGTTCAAAATGTAATACAATACATACTGGCATCCTTGAAGGGGGTGAATCAGCAAGAGCAAGTAAGCGATTTTTGATTTAAAAAATATGGGCAAAACAAAAACAAAATTTATTCGTTTTTTATTTCAAAACTTTTTTTTTTCTAATTTCAAAACCTAACTTTTAGAAAAGTAGTATAAAAAGCGCTAAGCAAGAAGTGCATCCAGCGGTAGGTAAAATATCGCTAATATTGTTATTAGCTATATTTTACCTACTGCTAGACGGCACAGTGCTCTGAAACGCTTGTCTAAGTTTCATTTAACAGTAAAGTTCTTTAAATTTTCAATTTAAAAAAAACATTCTTTTTAGTTTTTTTTTTCTTCATTTTTAAAAATAAAAAGTTGCTTACCTGCTCGTACTGATTTACCCCCTTGAGGGATGCCGGTTAATTAAAACTCACCTGTATATAAAAATGGATGTTGGTATAACCATTGATTTTATAGTGTAATTAATTACACTATAAAATCAATGGTATAACTGTCTGAGCTTAATAGACTCCGAAACCATTTGACCGCTCACTAAGAAAAGTTGGTATCACATATCTGTATTTTTTCATGAAGAAGGTTTATATGGTATCCGCTTTGATGTAATTTACCAGTAGATGGCGCTGCAGCGCATTAACTTCTATACCGCTCAACCGATAGCCATGAAAATTGGTAGACATTTGCGTTCGAAAAGTAGACATTTGCGTACGCATAATATTTTCGACCTATCAACTTTATTGTAACTCGCCACCAGATGGCGCTGCAACCAACTTCTATACTGTTAACCAATCGCCATAAAAATTGGTAAGACTTAGGTACTGAGCACGGATAATATCAAATTCCGGATAGGTCAAATTTTTAACTCCGCGATATTCTCCTGCTCCAGTCAGTAGATTATACCTATGTAGCCTCGCATATTATTCAGTTTGCCAATCCCTGAGCAGCAGCTATGGAATCCATTTCGGTTTCGTTCGAACCAAACGGTTTTTGTTTTATTTTCGTGGATTTATTATTATAAGTATATAATACTACGTTGACTATTTAACCCTTCAGGCCTCGCGACTCGCGGTTAACCCTCAGTTTGACTGCGATATCGCAGTCGCGGGGCCTGAAGTGTTAAGAATAACTTAAAACCGAGACTTAAGATTTCAGTGAAGGACGTATTCATTATTGATATTGATTTAAAAGACGCCCTCGTTTTAGATTAAAGACATTGTTGTTGAATATTTCTGAGTATATTGTACTGACAGCTGCGATAAGACTTCGATTTTGCATATCCGCCTAGATTATTCCACATTGGCGCAGCCGCATAGAACCTACCTCTACAGAACAGGGTGAGTTTTTAATTAGTGATATCTTGAGGTAGGTGAATCAGTATGAGCAAATAAACGTTTGATAAAAATGGGAAAAACAAAAAAAAATGTTTTGACAAATAGTATAAAAAGAGTAAAGCGCGTTGCGCCATCTAGCGCAGGTAAGATATTGCAAATATTGTTTATTCGCGATATTTTACCTATTGCTAGATGGCACAGCGGGCTCGACGCTTGTCAAACTTTTATTAAATCAGTCAAGTTATTCAAATTTACCACAAAAAAAAAAGTTTTTTTTTATTATTATCATAAGTTGCTTATTTGTTCCGCACTGATTAAACCCAGTTCAAGGATGTCACTAATTAAAAACTTCCCTCTATATTGTCATTGATTTTATTTATAATCAATGATATGGTGAAGTCCTATGCTTCGGGTAAGACAATAGTAAGACTAACTGCGATGGGATCGCTTACATAAGTATGCTTGGGATAGTTCGTTCCTCACAACTTTGTATACAAATTTCACAAAAGTTTTATTGCCTGCGAGTTCCTATATTCAGGATGGTGGATTCGTACAGATAATTTGACACATGTTGGAAGGCGGCATGAAGAATAAAAATCTTACGCAGGCATTTCGAAGCTGCTGTATACGTTTTTGGTCCAACATCCATATATGCAAGGCAAGCTCTATATATGCAGCCACAATCACCGATTATATGCAAAAGAATATAATTTATTAATATAATCTCATGGACTATTAATATAATAACGTAGTGGACTTCTTGTTCTGCCTGTGACAATCCGAGCTTATTGCCCCGCTGTCATTTCCATATTATTTTATAATTTTATACAAACAACCTTGTATACAAACGAAACAACCCAAATCGGTTATATATGAAAATGTTATATATAAAAATAAAAGGTTATATATAAAAATACACAAAAGAAAAATAGAAAAGGTAGGCCACAAACTTAGTATTTAAAAATTGAACCAAGAAAAACATATTTCATTGTTACCTAAATGTGAAAAAGTTCTTAGCCTCTAATGGCCCCCCCACACGTTGGCCAGCGTTGGCACATCCCCGATGTCTCTCTCGCTCTTTCCCATACATTTTTCTGACATGACATTTTCGACTCGCTTGCACCTTAGCAATATTGTCCTACATTGGCCAATGTGTGGAGGGGGCATAACACTATCCGTATTAAATCAGGCAAGATGGGGCCTTATTGCGCAAGAATGAGCTGGATGTCCAATCTTTAGTTTAGTATATCATGAATGTGTATGATCGAATTCAGTACAAGCGTTTATTTACTTTGCAATGTTTGTCAATATGTTGGTTTAGGTTAAATCTTGCAAGCAGAATTAGAACTTCCTCTTATCCTATGAAGTTGATATTTTACATGTTGGTTCAGTTCTGATGACAATGCATTTTTATAACTCTACACCCAGGATTGGCTCCCTACGAGGGGACTCCTCAACGGTCAACAGCACAATACGAAATTTTGTATAACATTCAATTGTGATAGCCAGTTATGTTTATCATAACATGACTGCTGAACCCAGGGTTGGCTGCCGACGGGGCGACTCATTAATTTCTTCATTTATGATAGCCCGTTCTGAATTTTACCTTCACATTGCTGATGCACAGGGTTGGCTCGGGACACGGGCATTTAAATAAAAGCTTGTTTTTAAAAATGTGTTTTTACTATTGACTTATTTCTCTTTTGGCTCACTGTGCCTATTTAGTCAAGTTTTCTAGCCAAAAGTGGTATTGATTACTCCTCATTCCTTACCCCCTCTTTCTTTATTGACGTAATGTATATCCATGAGATTCCAGGCCGACCAATAGGACACAAAAACGTCGAGTGTTTTTCAAACCACTTTTTAAAACTTGGATTAAAATTAAAACTGTTGAAACATGCCCGTTAATTTATTTAAATTTTGATTTTTAAAATATATTTTTAATTTTAATAATAATTATATTCGATTTATTGCAATATAAATGATTTCATTCAGAAAAAAACAATAAAATTCTGAAATGAAATTATACAAAATGTCTGGCTGTATATTTACTCACAAATCACTTTTGGCCTATATCCACAGTACAAAAGGGTATTTCTCTAGCAAGCTTGTGGCAAAGATTATTATTATATATCAAGCACTTCAACATTAAATTAAAGTCTAGCTATCTTGCATAGGGTTAGGCGGTAACTGGCCAAAAAATGAAGCAGTTGAAAATTTTGCAGTATTATTCGATCATCGGATGCAGCAATGATTTGCATAGAATGTAACTCAATTAAAGACCATTTTAAGTTCAGGTATGGTTTTATTTCTTAATAAATGCATAATAAGCAAACGTAGGTACCTATGTAGGTCCTCAAAAAAGCAAACTGAAAACATTACAAGCAAGCTAAATAAGAAAAAAAAATAATTAAATAACATGGGGGTGGGAGAGGGAAATCCCCATATGAAAATTTCTTATCGCCTTTTCGAGCTAATGTTTATTTTATTTTTGATGATTTATAGAATATAATAAGAAGGAACCACCCCCCCCCCCCACATCATTATCCTCTTCTACCCTGCTCAAGGGTATTCGCGACCTACTGATGGAGTGCAACGTCCAAAAATAGTCGCCCAATTGCTGTTCGGCCATAGCAGCGATGCCAGCTTTTTGAAAATTGTTGCTGCGACCTGATAGACAAAGAGAAAAAGAGAAACAGTTATTGTCATACTATTGATAAAAGTATACATTATTAATATAATAATATTTCTAACAAATTGTTCACCAATACCATCGAAGAGGTATTCATTTTTGATTTCCTGGCTCACTAACCAACCGGGCAAAAAATTGTTATGCGATTTTTTTTTCGAGATGAAGATAGAAATATTTATATTCAGAACCCCCAAGACGATTAAGACCATATATAGTAGACTGAAGTCTGTGTGTCTTGAGTGTATGTATTCCTCCTCGATAGCACCCAAATAAATGCTTAATCCGATTGAGCTTAAAATTGGTTGCGGGCATCATCTGATCATGGCAAGAGTTGAAAAGATTGTGTGGTTGAAATCGGTCCAGTAGAGGGCGCACTAGTCATATCAGAATTGGACTCGGGACTTGAAATTTGGTACACAGATGCCTCGTTAGGTCTGTTGGTGCTTAGCCCAAACCGGCCCTTAGCTGCGAAACGAACCGCACTGCCACCCGGATGGGTTAGTTTGCAAACGAGGCATTCGCAAACGAACCCAACCGGGTTCGTACGCCAGCCGAGAGAAGTTATCATCGATTTATTTATGAAATTAATATTCAGATGAAATCAGTGCTTGGCTACTTTCCGGGAATGTCTAGGGGTGACAAAACCGATGGACTTTTTCTCAATGAAAAGGATGATGTGTCAGTATTATTATCTCATATTGTAGCATTCTCACGCACTCACCAGCAAGAAAATAAAAAAATAAAATTTTGGCTACTTTTAGAGAATACAATCCCAGGATCCCTAATCCTGGGATCCCAAATCTCAGGATCTCGGCCGTTTTCTGACCCCGACAATCCTGGGACTACTTGGCTAATCACGGGACTTTCTGGATTGCCACAAACAGGTTTAGTTTGCATTCCGTAGTTCGTTGAGCCTCGACAATGACCCCTTAGATACGCATTGCAACGACAAGTACTACACAAGTGTAGCCCTTATAATATGTATGTCGTAGAAATTAGAAGGAACTTCCCCGCTCGGAATACTTCAATACAATACTCTTTAGGTATTTCCCCAATGGGTAACAGAGGAATCACTGGAATATCATAATATTGTCACGGGGTATTTCCTATTGGGAATTCCTTGTACGAAAGTATGAATATGCCAATCAGGTTTTATGTTTTTCATTTATAATTAAAATACAAAAGGAGCTCCCATGGAACTCACCGACCGGAGCCGGGCCCATCATAATACTATTATTACACTTCTGGATGGTGAGCAGTGGATTCCGGACTAACGACAGACTGTGGTAGGCTTAAGACAGCTGTCTTGCCAAATGTGAGCGTTCACCTTACCACCCATTCACTCCCCCTTCGAAGCCATAGAATTTGAGATTCGGAAGTTGCGGTTTTAGGTATTTTTTTTAGGAGGCAATTGATTATTTTCCTGGAGAGACCAATATCACAACTTTCACCGCGTGTAGGTGAACAGTGAAGCGTTCCGGGTGACGGTAGTTGCGAGATCATGGTATTTAATTAATTTTTACTCGCGGTCTTTTGGGATATTCGATTCCTATGGAACAGTTAATTCTATGACAAGGGCCATACGTATTGAACCTGTATACAAAATTAAAAATAGACATCTTTATGTATATAATATTAAAATAATAACAGTTATGATTTAAAAATTCATTGTTATTATATTATTATCTTATTTCGAGATAGGATGCCGCGAGATAGGATACCATTTATAATACGCCGCCATAATGCCATAAGAGAACATAAGAGAAAATTAATCAATGTTTGGAACTATGCGTCTTTATATATTGAAATCGCGGTTTTAGATATTTTTTCTAGGAAAGTTGATTATTTTTCTGGAAAGACCAAGATCTTTAAAGGGGTGAAACAGAGATTTAGCTGGCAGGCCACGAGCGCCAACTTTCACGGCGTGAAAGTGAACAGTTAAGCCGTTCCGGGTGACGGCATTTGCGAGATCTTGGTATTAAATTAATTTGTACTCGTGGTCTTTTAGAATATTTGATTCCCATGGAACAGTTAATTCTACAATATACTTCCAAGATAGAGAGTAAAGAGTTATATCTGGACGGAGGGCTGTGCATCCGAGACTTTTTAGGGAATTTATACTGCTTAAGAGACAGAATCGACCTGCAGAATCCAATCTGAAGCTTTCTCGATTATTAAGAAAGGTTTTGTAGTTAAATGTTTTTTGCCTTTAGAGCCATCCCGCACAAACTGTATTGGGGGTCTGAAGGGTAATGTCAAACCCTTGTTGGCAAGAGCCACCGAGAGGCTTGGCGAATAACAGCAAGGCGAGGTTACGTAGGTTACATCATTTAAATTTAAAAGTCAATTATCTGAAATTAAGTATTTTAAATGGCGGGAGACTTTGTTAAACATAAAAAAGACAGTGATACGTCGTCAGTGTGGAGTAATTTTTTAGATGCAAAGGATGGGAATATTGCTAAATGTAAGCGATGCCCAGCCATTCCCAAGACTGGGTGGATCGACAAGGGATTACTTACACATTTGTCATAAAACATATCAGGATTATATCAGCTTCAACAAGTCAAGATTCTGAAATCAGAACACAGCACCGCCGCCAACCAAGCGAATGTTAGATGATTATTTTACTAAAGTGCCGACAATAGCCTTGATGCTGTTTTGGAAGAATAATTGCATTAGATGGATTTGCATTCAGTGTATTCAGATGTAACTTCAGATGATTTGAGTAAAATGCTCTTAGCAAAATAGACGGATTTACCATTCGAAAACGTGTTGAATGAATTACAGCTAAAAACCCAAAAAGCAAGTAACTGCAGAATTGAAACATTTTAAAAGTGCAGGTGGAAGATTTAGTCTTTCTTTTGATAAGTTGACTTTAACGTCCAATAAACGGATACAAGGCTGTTAATAATGTTCATTCATATATTTTTTTTTGGAACTTAGAACTTGTTCCTATTTGTATATTGAAAGAGTGAGTAAATTTGATATTTCCCCGGAAACTGACATCGTAGCTATTGTAACCGATGGACCGAATGTTGTGATATAAAGGTGGGACAGTTTGCACTGAACAACAACTGTCATTCACACATGGTGTCAATTTGGCCGTCTGTGATGTGCTTTATGAAAAACATAATTATTTGCAAGACAGCCCTAACTCAGATGATACTATAAATGAACCAGCTGTGGCTGCTGATTATATGAACGACAGCGATGATGATGACCATTTAGAAGACTGAACAATTCTACTTTCCTCGCATGATCCGGGAAGCCATTGAAATAAGAAGAACCCCGAACTTCAATAGAGACGACGGTTACAAATTACAAACTCTCTTCTACATGGAACCCTCTTCTTAAAATGTTCCCGCCGCCGAACGCCAAACGCAAGGACGTAAGACAGTATACAGTGAGTGTTGTGTGCGAGACGGATTTTCGAAATTCGCGCGCTCCGAGCCCGGCCCCCACTACCGTTATAACCTACGCAGTGGCGGCAGCGGTATGCGGCCGGGTGCAAAACAACGGATTGACAGGTCTTTCAGTCTATCCTGGACAACGGCAGCTGCAACGTCACCGAAACGTCGGGTGCTACAAATTTCACGCGGTAAATTCGTTTTCTATCCTATTTATAATGTCCAGAACTAGCTTTAATCTTAATGTCACAAAATGATCTTAACCGAGAACACATACCAGAGTTAACACAAAATGAAAACATTAATCAGCTGATAAAGAAAATCGGCAAAGTTACAGTGTATTTCAAAATATCACAATTGAAAAATGAAACAGTAGGTACTTCAATAATATGTGAAAATTGAACATGGAAAAGAGCTGTCACTTCTTTTGGAGTGTAAAACCAGATGGAATGTGTTTTAACAATGCTGGAGAGCGAGTTTATCTTTTAAAAACCTGCATTTAAAATGCTCTTATAGATCTCAATCATCAAATTCGTTTAGATGTTGATTTTGAATTGGTAAAAATTGTTGATGTGCTGACCCCAATTAAATTGACAGTAGAAGCAATCTGTCCGCGAGATGCTAATTTATGCACAGCTGATGCCGCTTGAAATTTCTTATAAAACAACTGTCTAGCAGAAACTCAGCACTTGCATAAGCATCCTTTGCATAAGCATCCTTGCATAAGCATCAAATTAAAACATCCTTAGTGGAACGTATAAAGCAACGTGATGATTTAACTGGTGTGTTGAATGATTTACAAAATCCACAAAAAGATTTATTAGTCAGTTATCGGATTTGGAATGGCGTGACTTATTTCCACTTCCTACACAGACTTCAGTGAGGAAGCAAATAAAGAGTATTGTTAAAAGACTAGTCGAGGTGACACGGAAGAAGAAGAAAGGACAGGATCACAAATAGATGCTAAGCTAAGGCCACAAATCTCCCAACCCCAATTGACACTAAAGGAAAAGTTACAACTGGAAATTGATATGAATATGAAATCCCCAGATCCTGAAGCACAAGTACAAAATGAATCGGGGTTGGCAAATAGTATTAGACGTGAAATAAGCCTGTTTGAAAAAACAGCATAGAGTATATTGTCTATTCTTACGAACCTGAGAAAGCTTTTTCAGCTGCTGCACATGTTGGCAATAAACAACGAAGCAGGCTTGGAAGTCATTAGATGCTTTGATTCTTTGATTGGATGGTTTGATATTTTGGATGCTTTGATATTTCTCAGATATTATTTTGTTTTGTCTTTTTTTCTTTTATTACTATATTTTGATTTGTGTTATGCAACAAAACAACATTAAAAATATTTTATAAGAAATTACTCAGTTTTTTTTTTTCATTTGAGCCCAATTAGAAACCACACAGTCTAATCCCATTATAGCCCCGGTATCCCGAGATTACGCGTCAAAAATCTCGTAATCCCAGGATTGAAAAACATGCTCGAGATTGTATCTAGATATGTTTTATTTAGGAGAAAAAATAATTAAAATAATGTGTAAAAAATCTAAATATTTCACAAAACAATCTCAAACGAAACAAAGAGAAAGTAAGCGCTTATTTTATTCTACTGTTTTTGATTACCCTACATTTTTATTGCGAAAAGGTGGCGATAATATTACCGCCAAATTTAAGAGCACGGCGAAATGCAAAACTTGTTAAAATCGAGCAAACACATAAGACAAATATGGCATGATAAACCAAGAATATAAATAAACAAGAATCCATGTAATATAATAATAACCTGAGCGTCCCTCGCAGCATAGGTGACCTGATCAGCCGGGAGGGAATGAGCTTCCCAATTGTACGCACTAATCCTCCAATCATTCTCGAGCGCGACACCTGCGTATTTTGCGGCGAGGTCCTCTAGGCCTCCCGGATTCGAAGCATATTTCATGGCAAGGAATCGCAAATCTAGGCTTCCACGCACTGTAATGCGATAGTCGTCCAAAAGCTTCTTTGCGTCATCGACAGAGCCTACACCCACTTTTAAAATGGATTCATTAGCGAGAATACGCTGTAAAAAAATAAATAATAACAAATATTATTACGACTGTAAAAGGCGTTTTTTTTCGCCTCTCGTGATCAGAACAGTTCTGATCAAGGGAGGTGAAAAAAACAATGGACAGATACACAAAGATCATTCCGACCAGCCACTTTGTACAATAATACCAATAACGTAATATTATTAGATTTTATTTATATAGTTAAGTATGAAGGGCATTCTTTCTTTCTTTACATATTCATAACAATATGAAACTATCTATTTCAAATAAGGTGCTAAGATTGCACACCCTACTAGCTTCCTGGATAAAAGGTTGTATTGTTAATATTCTTATTATTATTATTATTTATGCTTTGTAAATTGGTTAAAGTTTATTATTCAGTAGGAATTTGCTTTCAGGAACTCTTGTGTCCTTTGCAAAATGCCATTTCTGCATCAAGCTTTATTTTATGTTCTTTTACGTTTATTTTACGTTCATGGCAGAGGGAAAGCATTGTGAATGTGCAATTTTTTTTTCGAGATGAAGACGGATATATATACATTTTGGACCCCGATGATTTAGACCATTTCCAGACTGAAGTCTGTCTGTATGCCTGTGTGTATGTGTGTATTCCTCCACGATAGCACCCAAAATCAGGCATACAGGCATCATTTGGTCGTGGCAAGAGTTGAAAAGATTGTGGTTGAAATCGGTCCACCGGGTGCACTAGTCATACTTCAATCTCGAATCCATCAATCTTTGTGTTATTTTGGTTGGATTATCTCTTATACAAGCTGCACAAAAAAAAATCTGGATTTAAGAAATTAATGCATTATATTGGAAAATATGACATTGTAATACCACAGAAATACTACATTTTCATCATAATCACTATCGGTTACCCACTATGGCCTATGAGCCATCATAATCACTATCGGTTACCCACTATGGCCATAATCACTATGGCCCGGAGGTTACCCAGTGGGGGAGGAGAGTTGTGAGGGGGGGGTGTAAAGGGTTTGGCGCAGAGGGGAAGGGTGGGTGGGCTTTCTGCTGGCTGTAAAATTCATGGGGTAACAACCAATTTTTTAAATTTCGATAAGAGCCATGAGCAATGGGACTGGAATACCACAGAGCAATGCTGCCATTTTTGCCAAGTACTATGTCCTGCATTTAGAGGAATCAACAAATACTGTAAAAGTATATACTATAGTTTCTAGTTTCTAGTATGTAGGTAAGAGCCTCTTACCTCAATCTAACCAAGTTAACCATTACTAACCTTAAGGTTGTCTGGGATTGCCTGCAACTTGAAGAGTCTGATTAATAAACACTCTCCGTTAATCGCTGCCAACTGCAGTAAAGCAACTTTTTTGGGTTGTCCGTTAACCGAAACCCATTCGCAGTCAAATCCCAGCACGGGAAATGATTCATAGTGCCTGAAACAGAGAAATAACATGTCATAAAAAAAGGAGCTGCTAAGGAATTCACTGAATGTGTCGCAATACACGCAATTACACTGATAGATATGATATATTTTATCACAAGTATTTGCCTGACATCTAAATCAACCATATTATCATTTATATATAACATTAAATCAACCATATTTTATACTTCATCCAGGGAATCGTCGATATACTGAGCTGCAAGTGGAAGAGATCGCAGTCTCGTGACTGACAGTCTGTGATTGATTGTGACCAAATTGGTCAAAATCATTTTGATAATGTAGGTTGCGATTCAATCGATACCGCCGCGACAATCGCTTTCATTGTTGCAGTGGCAATTCACAAGATTGGACATCTTTTAGTATATGAAGAGTAGACGTATTGCTATTTAATATAAATTTTGTTTTTTTTTATTTTACATTTTTAAAAATATTTTTATATTTTTAATGTTTTTTGATAAAAAAATAGTAATTATAATTATTTAATATAGTGAATAAAGTGCAATTATGCAGTCTGGATTCACTCGCGGTTGACACAGGACGCATCCCGAATGTACTTCGAACGCCGATGGATAATGATGGAAAGCAAAAGTTTTTATAATCTAGAGAACCGCATCAATAATCTGTAAAGCATAGTTTCGTATCAAAAAATATTACTGAAGCAGCAGATCTAGAAATGAAGTAAACGAAATAACGAAACAACATCTCATCCGGCCCAATTGTCATCCTCAGCTGCTCGCGCTAGTGGCCATTTATTCTCTTCAGAATAAATGGCGGCGGCGCCCCAGGGGGTCACCGACTAATGACCGAGCTTAGGCGGTATAACCCAACAGCCCCAGTAGAGCAACTATCTGGAAGAGGCTTCAATGGCTTTGCGAGCCACATACTCTCCGAAATTTCTGGTGCAGAAGGCCACTGCACTATTTTCCCTAGTACTCAGCTTCATATGGATAGAACAAACATAAGTATGCAGGACCGACTGCCAACCTTCACTAGTTGGAGAGGCACCCAAAGAAGAAAAGAATCGGCTACAGAATATAATCACATTGAAATAGGCAGTTTTATTAATTTTAAATACTCGTCAACAGAGTGATGTGATTTGACTCTCAGAAAAAACACGAATCAGCGAAATAAATGACACAAACCTTTGGAAGTCGTTGATCGCTCGCTCACATTCAAGTGAAGTTTCAACAATTGTTACTCCCATTTTGGTTGATATTCTGGAAAATATTAATAAAGTTAGAAAAAACAACAATAAATGAAGTGTGAGGAGTGGAGTGATGAGAAATACCTACCCCGGAAAGCGTATTGCCAAAATGTATGTTCTATAAAGAGCCAATGTTCTATAAAGAGCAAAGGGTGATGACCCTCGTTTTTGAAGAGGGAAAATACATTGCCTTAAAACTGCGGTACACTGTGACCAAAAGTGGGGGGGGGGGGGAATCCCATAATGAAGATTGACTAAAGAATAAAAGTATATTATTTAGGTGTGTCTAAAGCCAGGTCGCCTGCGCCATGTTGCGAACGACACTGTTTTGCTAACATATTAGTAAAACATGTTTAGCAAACAGGCCATCCACTGCGATTTTCGTGTATAGATTATTTTTGTTAGTAACTTATCTATTTAAAATGATTTCCGAGAAGGAAGACATATCTACGGTTTTGGCAATAGTGGATTTAGTTCTGAACAGAAGAAATAGAAAGAGATTTCATGTTAGACCTATACCTACAGCCACATTCGTTCAAGAATTGCTAATTTAAGACAGATTTGAGTTAGAAATATTTTTTCATTGTTCAGCGAGCGATTATGAAGATTTTTTAAGAATAATATTGGCAGATAGACATGAGAATAAGCATCTAACTTTTTAGATTGATTTTTATTTTTGTTGAATGTAGCGTTCCAACTAACGGGCCTTTTCCGTATCAATTGTATAAAACACAAAGTATTTTCTTTATTCCACTCCATTGACGATAAACTAAATACACGATATCAAAAAGATTTGATTTGATGTCTGGCGAGCACCACTGCGAGCACAAATACGAAATGATCTTGTGCCCCCAGCACCCTGCAGGCAAACGCAGGGAAGTTATCCATTCGACTGGGCAAACAAAAACAGCAAACGAAACAGTTAGGCCACGCCCCAAAATAACATGACCTTGGTTATTATGTTAGCAAAACTCGATAACATGGCGCTGCGGAACCTGCTTAGCCCTTCAGGCCTCGGCCCCTCAGCCGATTGACAAGTTGATGTCCCAAAAAATTTTAGTAAAACTTAATAAAAAAAAAAATATTATGACACTGTCTCACCAAAACCACTGTATCCATAATTAAAATAAAACATATTAACATAATAAAACATAATAAAATAAAATAAAATAAATTAAATTAAAATAAAACTAAAACGGGGTCGTCACGCTGCATCGTGTTTTGGCCGATATCGGCCAATCGGGGCTTGAGGGGTTAACGCTGATCAGTTGCCATGTTTGCCTTTTGGGTCTTCAAGTTTCCTATATTTTCTAATATTAACTTTATGCATTCAAATATATATAGTGATGGTAGTGAGATTCTTCTTCTTCTCCGTTGTTCCCTCGTTACTGAGGATCGTGGCCACTAGACAAAAGTTTGCCTACGAGGCTCCTCCACTTCAACCTGTCTTCTGCATGGCGGGTCGCAGATTGTATTGACCCTTTTGTAACTTCTTTGATGAAGTCGTTCCACCTGGCTGGTGATCTGCCTCTGCTTCTTCTTCCCTCCACTTGATCCCGGGAAAGCATTTTCTCCAGATTCTCTGGGTTTCTCCTGGCAACATGACCGAAGAAATGCAGGACCCTTCTCATGCGTACGGTGGAGAGTCTCACTTGGATGCCGAGTTCTTCCAGGACAGATTTGTTGGTGCGGCAGACTGTCCATGGGATTCCTAGCATTTTACGCCAACACCACATCTCCAGTGCATTGATTTTGGTGCGTATCCGAGCCTTCAGGGTCCATGTCTCCGATGCATAGAGAAAGATCGAGAAAACCAGAGCTCGAACCAGCCTGACCTTAGTCCGCTTGCTTATACTCCGATTCTTCCACAGGCTTTCTAGCTTGCTCATGGCCGATCTTGCCATCTGGCTTCTGCATGAGACTTCGTAAGGTAGTGAGATTAGAGATTTTTTAAAATGACCGCTACATGATTCAGTACGGTTAACGTTGATCAAAATTCTTATGGCTCGTATTGGAGAGAAAAAATGTTGGGCTTAGAACTGCAGTACGCTGTAATCAGAAGGGGATTCCGTAACAAAGAATTGACTCGAAATAGGCAAAGTATAATATTTTTGTGTGTTTAACGCCGATTAGTTTTCGTATTTTCCTTAACCCTTTAAGCCCCGCGACTTCGATATCGAAGTCAACTGAACGCATCCAGGAATAGTGATTTGATTGGGTTTTTCGTGTCATTCCATATGCAGTTGTATTTTATTTAAATGCGCGATGATACAAATATCGTGCATATTAAATAAAATGCAACTGCATACGGAATGACACGAAAAACCCAATCAAATCATTTTTCCTGGACGCGTTCAGTTGACTTCGATATCGAAGTCGCGGGGCTTGAAGGGTTAATAAGAAACAAGCGCTGGAAAGTCCGTCGCTAATTCCTCTCCGTGATGCCACACTAACGGGAAATGCCGTTAATAACAGCAATGATGGGCGTTTTTGCTGCGGCCACACCTAAATTTTAACGATAATTAACGGCATTTCCTGTTAAGCGGGGAATTCACTATCAGACTGGCCGCAGGTGGCTAGGCCCGCCTGGAGTCTGTCGCCTGCCCGTGTTGCGCACACACATAACGGCTAGTCATTCGTTCACGCAAGAGAGCTTCAGCGCAGTAATGCCGCGTGTGCGGTGGCAGAAAAACGAAGAATCGCTTTAATTGGTGCTGCATTAATTGCAGTGGATGAGGGAAAATAAAAGAGTATGGTGCAAAAACTGGTACCTGGAGAGAAGAAGATACAGAGAGAAGAAAAACATTGTTCGATTACCTCAGGCATTGCCTAGGTCGCTATTCATTTATTTTTTACTTTCCACAAACAAGGATGCGACCTGTAGATGGAAATAAATGACTGCCAAAATGGTTTCTGTTTGTTCGTGTTTACTGTTGCTCATCAGTCGTATCCGCTCTCCAAAGCGCAACTGCCGGCGGGCCACCCGTCGTGCGCATTCACGCTCAGACATGTCCGTGCCCGTGCGGGAAAAATGCAATCGGCCGGGCACACGGCGGGCACAGGCCAACAGACATGCTCGTGTCAGTCACCTCTATTCTAATTCACGAGCAGACCTGGGACACACCTGCCCGTGAAGGGCAGCCCGTGGCGGGTAGTCTGGTAGTGAAATTCCCCGCTTTAGTGTGGCCCGGGCATGAGCATTCCATCTTATAGATGATTTACACTCTCGCCTCGCGCCTCGTGTCTGTGTATCGCCTCGGTTGATCGAAGGAAAATGAGTTTCTGTTTACACTCCTGTGCGTGAGAGCTAGCAACTATTAATACGAGAGCCAGTGACGAAAAAGTGAAAGAGTGTTGGAAAAGCTGATACTTTCAAATCAGACAGTATTTTGGCCATAGCATGCCAGGGTACAGTCAGCAGGCTAGGTTTCGGGACACCTGGCGCTGGTGTACTAGGAAAGGTGTAATTTTAATTATTATCTTAAAGCGTTTTGGAAAAGCTGAAAATTCATAAAGACAGTGGATGCAATAAAGAACTTGAAACATATGGTCAGACTGTTTCATAATGGAACGCGTGGCGTCAGCATCTCTATACATGTCTCGCATCGGTCTGTGACGTATCGGTCTATTGTGCCGTGCACTATAATTTTATTTATTTATTTTATTTATATATTTATTTGTTCCTAACAATTATAAAACACATACAAATGGTCATACCAAGTAATGGTGGGAAGAAACAATGGCCCACATTCACATGACCATGCTCAGCGCATACCCAACTAGGCCAAATATAGCCTGTATCTGGGCATACGACTTATTTTCTGACTTAGGTGGAGAAGCCTAACTGACGTAGGTGCTCATATACCTAGATACATATACACGTACACACACATATACATACACAAATATATAAATATAACGATCTAAATATATTATAGTATTATTCTTTTGCATTATATTTCAATATAGTACATTTTGTTTAATATCTTATAATTTATATCATATATCATAATGGCATCGACATTCTGACGCCGCGCGTTTAAATTAATCAATCTGACCATTTATTAGAGTTCTTTACTGCATCCACTGTCTACTGATTAATTTTCAGCTTTTCCTAAAGGTACTAATTAAAATTCATGTTTCCTATCACGCAAAAACCAGGTGTTACGAAATCTGGCCTGTTGTCTGTAACCCGGCATTCTACGCCTAAAATACTGTCTCATCTATATACTGGCTAAAATACTCACTAATCTGAAAGTATCAGCTTTTCCAAAAGTCTTGCACTTTTTTGCGAGACGAGGCGCGAGGCACGGGTGCCCGTTCACACTCTTATCGCGAGAGTGTAAATGAGCAATTAGGTTTTCATCTAGAACTAAACCATGAAATTTATGGCTTTTAATATTTAATAATGGTGTTTGCATCGATAATTATTTTTTTACTGTTCAAACCCTTTTTTTTTCTCTACATGATAGGAAGATTGATACTGTCTTAGATGTGTTGAGTTTATTTTTCTGGAACCAGGGGGGGCTATTCTTGAAAAAAATAGCATGCTAAATTTGTCTATGGCCCATGTAAATCAAATGGACCATAGACAAATTTGACACGCTATTTTTTTTTAAATTTGCCCCCTGGTAAGGGGCTCTCTAGACGATCAAGCATGATTGTCAAGCTTCGCTTCGCGGGCTGAGAGGGGATCGTAAACAGCAGGAAATACAAAAAATAATATTTACCAAAAATGCCTATTTTGTAGTTTATACCAGGGAGTCACGTTAATTATTAGACGCAATTGATTGATGAATGATGTGAATCCTGACATAAAACTACGAAATTAAGCATTTTTGGTAAATATATTTTTTAAATATTTGAATATTTCCTGCAGTTTACGATCCCCTCCCAGCCCGGGACGCGATGCTTGGTCGCTAGAAAGCTTAGTGTTTGTTTAAAAACAGTATCTAAACCAACCGAAATGTAAGTGTTTGACACAGCTAAGTGTGAAGCTCATGGTAGTCATGGTCACTGATCGTCATGGTTAAGTTTTCGAGCCAAAACTGTATCAAGTGCCTGGCCCGTAGAACAATGTAGCTACTGCATTACGGGCCTGGCACGTGGTACGTCAACCGGGCCAAAAAGAGAATTGCTGAATCGTGGAATGACTTTAAAAGCTTGGCAGTTTTGTTTACGGGGACAATGCCGTCGCATCTTAAATGGTAGGCGAAAGGGTTAAATGCATACATCTCCATTTATTGCCAGACAAAAGAGTATCGCAGTTTCGGTATCAGCGTGGTCAATAGTCGGGTGGCGTTAAAAAAGACACTGTAGAACTGGTAGCAAAACCTAATAAACACCGGGAAAGTATGCATTTGTGAACTTAACTGTAAAAAGAAATATTAAAAAACGTGGCTACTTACTATAATTTCCGAAAACCGACGAAGAAAAACGAGAAGCACCCACCTTCGCTGATTGTAGAGAAATGAAAATGAATAACACTACCAGCTTTTATAGACGGATAAATACCACCAGCTTAGGAGAAAAAAATACCACCTTATACGAGTAGTTAAAAATAGTCAAAAATACTGCTACCATATAATCCAGGGTTGGAATTCATACTATAATTATATTATTTGTATTATAATTTCATACCATGTACAGTAATATACTATCGCAAGATCAAGATAGTACGCAAAAGTATTATTATGTCTTGATACCGCCTATCTATGCGGATCAGTTTTACTTTGATTTTTTATGCATTTTTAAAAATTATATTGCACAAAAAGTTGTACAGAATTTATCTCGTCCGAGGGCATGTTGCATCGCATCGTTGGCAAAAATGACGTACTTACCCAATTTAAAAGAATTCGCTGATATTGACGTTGTTTTATCATGGGTACCTGTTCTACTTTTAATTATGGTTATCTAAGTAAGGACGAAAACCTAACTCCCAAATGTTTTTTTTATTTAAATCTATATCTAAATGACTGCATAAATAAGTGTACTAGATATTTTTGTAAAGTACTATCCATTTACCGTCCATAGACAATAATTTTCCAAGAGCCTGGTTCCAACCCTGAAGGGGCAAACACACTATCGTACGCGCCCGTCAGCTGCGGCTTATGGACGCGACTGAATAGGTATCTGTGTAATGAGTTTCTATTGAGCCGTGCACATTATCGGACGTCAGTCGCGGACGCCTGTGAATACGTTCGTAAGCCGCGGCTTACGGTCGCGTCCGATAATGTGTTTGCCCCTTCACTCATCAGACATTTTGTATCAGTATTTTTAATTGAAATGTGTCATTTTGCATTATACCTACTTAATATTGTCGATTATTGACCGGTCGGGTGCCAACAATGTCTATAGGCATTTTTCGTCGTTCGACAGATCCGCGTTTAACCCTTTCGGCCAGCCCCATATATATTATATAAATATATAATATACATGACTAACAAGATTAATTATTAGGGGGCTCCTGAACGGGCCATACTTTTACGACAACTTGGGTTGTCGACTACAGCGGGCGAGCCCGTCACCTCAGGAAGTTTTAACGATTAGTCGTTCTATCTCCCTGGAGTGAGCGCAGAAGACTTGAGGACAAAACAGACCACCATCTAGCTACGCCACAAGCCCGTAAGAGGACAACGCCTTAACCGCGAGATAGCCAGGAGTGTTACCCGGCGGACTTACACTCACGCCCTTACTTCCAATTGTGACCAGATTACTCCAGTCTCTCGATTGGTTACGAGTTCGAGGTCGCTTGCGCGGTCCTCTCCCTTACGAAGCGGTGAAACGGTGTTTACCGAATCTATCGCGGACCATAGCGTCCTTTGCCCGGCTGTTCACCCAGGATCGGATGGCCCAACACTTTTACGACAATATGTGGCTGCATTATCACCAGCATGGCCTGGCCATAATTGCAACATCTTATTGCAGAATATGGCTGGAAAACATATAGCCCGGCCAGTCCCAGCAACAATTCTGAGATAATTTTGACTGGTAAACGGGCTACACAATTGGACAACAATGGCCGACGAAATCATACATGTCGCAGCAGCTAATATTGTTTTTAATGAAAATTTTAAACGACGAAAAAAAGACGAGAATGTGGATTCGAGCTGACTGCAATAAGCGTAATACTTTAGACATCTTAGCCTGAATGTTTTCGATGATATGAATTCAAATTGAAAGATCTTCCCCATGAATTCACTATTAATAATAAATTCAGAATACAATTATGTATTAATGATGTATATAAACATTTAAATACACTAATAAATAATATAAATTATTTCACGTAATTGCACAATATCAGAATAGATAATAATATTTTATACATCACAAAAAAATAATCATTAGATGATATAAATACAAAATGAAGATGTCGTGCGTCGTGCCTCGCATCAGAAAGGGACGCACTTATGGCGCAAAACGAAACAGCAATAAAGCTGGCCGGGCAATATTGCAGTATTTTTGATACCGGCCAGTAACATCGGCCATACGGAAAATATGTGCCTATATGGCCGGGCATTACTAAAACTATTTCCGTATATTGCATAATATGGCTGGTATTGCTATCATATTATGATAACGGAGAATATCCTACAGTGGACAATATACTCAACAAATTTAAGGATGCCATACCTGGATTTAAATGCGGGAAAAGTTCCATGAAAACCATTTTGCAGAGTATAGGTTACAAATATCGAAATGGACGGATGGAAATATTTAATGGAAAGGAGTGACATTAAGTGTGCCAGAATGGAGTTTTTAAGAAAAATGCACAACTTAATTATCACCAATGATTCTCGATCCCGATTTTACCTCGTATGTGGCACGACGAAAACGATGAAGGCGGATTCAGGAACCAGAAAACCGGAATGGGATCTAGGCTTATTCTTTGTCATGCTGGGTCTGCAAGGACTGGTTTTGCAAGGACTGAGCTCATCTGGGCTCAGGTTAAAGGAGAAGTCGCTTCGAAGAACAATACGTTCAATTTAGCAGATGTCGATAAATTGTTTCATGAAGCCGTCGAAAATGTTACACAGGAAAATTGGGCCAAGTGTGTTAAACACGCGGAAGATCTGCAAAGAGCTGATTTTGAAAAATATATTTACAGAGACCAGCACCGTTTGGTTATAAATCTACAAGATAGCAGCGACAGCAGTTCAGATGACGAGTAGAATATAGCTTTTTAAATATATATTTGTTTAGCCTGACCAACCTATAATTGTATTTTTTGTTAAAATGTAATTTGTAATATTTAGTACTTTGTTTCATGTTACATTTTAAGATAAGATTTAGGTTAATATAAATATTTCTTTAATATTCTTTAAACTTTTATTTCACTTTATTGTTGCATGTATACGTTACTTTGTATTTACGATTTTTTTTTTCCTAATAAATGAGTTTAAAACTAATTAAACCAATTATTACAAATAAATACATCGAAAATTTTCATTCATAATCTATAATATCCATCGATATCTCTTGGCATCTATATCGATCCAACCATCGATCCATCATAATCCATCGATATTCCATCGATACATCGATAATCCATCGATACTGCTATTATTATTTTTAAAATACGCATCCCCATAGTGCGAGCGAAAGACAGCGAGTGTGAGCGAGAGGTCCGGCCTAATGATTTATGACTCCAGGTGCACGTTGATTTTGGCCTTTTTATAGCAATGTTGCCGGGCAATGTATTGTATCCACATATAGCAGCGAAAATGTGGCCCGTTTAGAAGCCCAGATCCGCCATTCTGCAAACCAAGGCCCTCTAAAACTAGGTATCATGTATGCCTAGATCTGGAATAACGGAAAAAACATATGTGTACGTACCCAATACCTCAAGAATACGTATCAGATTTAATTTTTTCGCCGAACAGTTTTATTCGTTAACGGAAAAATCTGATAAGAGATAGATTAGATGTCCTGCATCTTATCATTCTGTGAATATTCTAAGGATAACGCAAGAGGAGCGAGGAATAACAAGGAAACAACGCCATTTCGGTTACCTAAATAAAGATATCATCACGGTTTTCAATAAGTAAATAATACCTATGATATGTATAGAGGTAATGGGTTATTATTAATATTACCTATATATTATTACATACTTAATATGTCTTTTTTTATGAAACCTTTGTCCAGTCTGGCCAGGGTAGACATTAATTCAACACGGGGGGGGGGGGGGAGGGGGAAATATTTTGATGTGGCAACACTTACACCTACGTTATGCCGCCTCCACACGTTGGCGAATGTTCGTGTCCCAAGTAGGTGTAAACAACTATTAGGAAACATACATGGAAAACTCCTATAGCAGATATGCCAACGTCACCGTACTAAATATGAGCTGTGGTTGGTAGCCTGCGAGCCGCGCTTGCGCACTCAGCACACCCCTTCTAATTTTGACGTGATTTTGACAGCCCCGAGCTCCGAAATCCGCATCTTATACGTTACCTAATCTATAACACGAACATTCGCCAACGTGTGGATGCGGCATTAGACGAATTGATCTCGTCATGGTTCAGTTCATGAAATTGCATTCATTTTGACATTATTTCTCGTTATTCACATTCTTTTGCGTTAAAAATTAACAAATCTATTCGAATCGGAGCTAGAGAAGTCGTTTCCAGTGTCTCATAATGTACTTCTAGGTACATTTTGAGGTAATGTTTTGTTTGATATTTCGTATACTTTAACGACAAATTGTTAGTACCTGTTAGTAGGTACCTCAGTTGTTGTCAAAATTAATTATTATTTAACGGAGGCACGATTAAAGTCTTATTCATTTTCTTTCAAGCTCACAATAATTCAAACGTCAATGTTACGTGTAAGAATCAGTAAAGGAGCAGAAACACTAGCCTAAGTACAATACGCTTTTCAGGAGGCGGTACTGAAACATGTCCATATATTATTTGGTCTGAAGGGGCAAACACATTATCGGACGCTTCCGTAAGCCGCGGCTTACAAACGCATGCACAGGCGTCCGCGACCGACGTCCGATAATGTACAAGGCTCAGAAATTCATTACACAGATCGCGCCCATAAGCCGCGGCTGACAGACGCGTCCGATAATGTATTTGCCCCTTTAAGGGGCGAACACACTATCGGACGCGTCCGCTGCCGCGGCTTATGGACTGTATGCACAGTCGTTTGGGACGTGGCTTGCCAGATCTCTATTGGACGTCCGAAGCAGAAATTCATTACACAGATCGCGCCCATAAGCCGCGGCTAACGGACGCGTCCGATAGTGTGTTCACCCCTTCAATAGAAATTCATTACACAGATCGCGCCCATAAGCCGCGGCTGACGGACGCGTCCGATAATGTGTTTGCCCCTTTACGAACGTATGCACAGGCGCGCGCGACCGACGTCCGATAATGTGCACGGCTCAATAGAAATTCATTACACAGATCGCGCCCTTTACTATTCTCACTTTACTGTGTTGCAATATAAGTAGTTATTCTTCTGGTCAAAGGTCTATTCTTTCTGGTCAGACTGTACATGTGTTTATTTCCATGTTTTCGTTGTAAAACATACGTCATAGCTAACTATATACCTCGTCGTTCATTGGATTTGATAATTTGAGCAAACAAAAATAATTAAAAGAAAATATGTTGATTTCTTCAATAGCCATTGCTATTCATAGATATTGCTAAACTAAAAAAATACCATCAGCCAAATTTTAATGCGACATAAACTACCAAAAATACCAAATCCGGCCTGCCGTTGGAAGAGCAATGAATATAATTTTAAACTATTAAATTATCTTTGATTTTAAAAGAAGGGGAAGTCCCGTCATATGTCTGCTCCACACTGCCGTTGGAAATCAACGGTAAAATTTTAAAAGAAGGGGAAATACCGTCACATATCTATCTGCTTTACACATTGGCACAGTAGATATATGTGGAAACTAAGCCCATTTGTTGAAATAAATACCTACTCTCTATTGGAGCGCTAGCGCTCCAATAGAGAGTAGGTATTTATTTGTTGTCAAGGTTTGTTATTTAGGTTGTCAATCTTTATTTTTTGTAAAAATGATGTTATTTTTAATTATTAATAAAATCATTTATTTGGGGTACAGTTTCGATGACAATGCATTTTTATGGCATGATCATGACCTGATTTTACAGTCAAGATCGGCTCCTGACTAGGATACCTTTCCACTGTCAACAGCACAGACACACAATTTTGTGTACGCATTCAATTATGATAGCAAGTTCCAAATTTCAACATTACATGGGTGATGAACCCTGGATTGGCTCCCGATGAGGGAACTCCTCAACGGTCAACAGCAGAGATCCAAAATGTTGTATACGCATTCAATTATAATAGCCCCTTCTAAGTTCCACCATGACATGGCTCATGTACCCTGGGTTGGCTTCCGATGAGGAAACTCCTCAACGGTCAACAGCGGAGACCCAAAATGTTGTATACGCATTCAATTATGATAGCCCCTTCCAAGTTTCATCATGACATGGCTGATGAACTCGCGATGAGGGAACTCCTAAACGGTCAAAAGCAGAGACCCAACATATTGTAGAAAAATTATGTACCTATGTATGTATGTTTGTATGTATGTATCTATGTATGTGGGGATGCATCTATGTATGTGGGGATGCCGTGGTCCGCGATAGATTCGGTATACACCGTTTCACCGCTTCGTAAGGGAGAGGACCGCGCAAGCGACCTCGAACTCGTAACCAATCGAGAGACTGGAGTAATCTGGTCGCAATTGGAAGTAAGGGCGTGAGTGTAAGCCCGCTGGGTAACACTCCTGGCTATCTCGCGGTTAAGGCGTTGGCCTCTTACGGGAATGTGGCGGAGCTTGACGGTGGACTGTTTTGTCCAAGTCTTCTGCGCTCACTCCAGGGAGATAGAACGACTAAACGTTAAAACTTCTTGAGGTGACGGGTTCGCCCGTTGTAGTTGACAATTCTAGTTGTATGTATGTAGGTATGTATGTGTGTATGTGTGTATGTACGTACGTTCGAGTTCCCTCAGTTCCCTCATCAGAAGCCAACCCAGGGTGGACGGATTTCAACAACAATATTTTCAGCTCATGCCATGACCAAATGATGCCTGCATGCCAAATTTCAGATCAATCGGATAAAGCGTTTCGGTGCTATCGTCGGAGAATACACACAGCAGACACACAGAAGTGCGTCCACAATACTTTCCTTGACAGGAAAGTTAAAATCGGACCCGACACCCGACAAGTGGGAACGGGGGCGCCGACATCCGATTAAAAATCGGGTCCCGACACCCAACAAATGAGAACGGGCGGTAATGCGTCCCTTTCTGATGCGAGGCACGACGCACAACATCTTCATTTTGTATTTATATCATCCAATGATTATTTTTTTGATCTATAAAATATTATTATCTATTCTGATATGTTATGTACAATTTCGTGAAATAATTTATATTATTGGTTAGTGTATTTAAATGTTTATATATATTGTATTGTGAATTCATATGGAGAAGAATGTTGAATTGGTATTCATATCATCGAAAACATTCAGGCTAAGATATCTAAAATATCACGCTTATTGAAGTCAGGTCGAATCCACATTATTATCGTCTTTTTTTGACGTTTTAAATTTTCATAACAATATAAGCCGCAGCGACACGTATGATTTCGTCGCTCATTGTTGGCCGATTATGTAGCCCGTTTACGAGTCAAAATGATGGGCCATACTTTTGCAGAAATATTGCCGAGAATAACCGGGTTCTTTATTTTCCAGCCATATGCTGCAATAAAATATTGCAGCGATTTTAGTTGCTAATACTACAGCCACATGGCTAGACAAAAACTTGCTAACACTCAATAGGGAAAAGACGAAGTATATCGACAGGAGGCAGCAGCCATCACCTGAATTGCAACTAATACTGCACGAATGCAATTATGATAACTACTGCAACTGCCACCCATTGGAAAAAGCATGTCAAATAAAATACCTATGTAGGAATCACTATTGACAATAACCTAAAATGGTATGACCATGTTGACATCACAGCGTCAAGAATGAGAAACTAATGTATTCAAAGTGTCAGATGACACGCAAATAGTATCATCATTTAATGAGTGTGTCGAATATTGGGCTTTTATGTAATCATGACTTGGGATATTCGAAAATATTCGAAAATATTCGAAACGTCTTTGAAATCAATGTCTTGAGGACGATATATTACGCGTTAGCTCAATCTCTGCTAATATACGGACAACTAGGCTGGGGTGGTATGGCCAAAACAAATCTGGATCCTCTGATAAAGGCCCAAAAGGCCTTGATTAGGGTTATAGCCAGGAAGCCATACCGCTACTCCAGTGACCAGCTCTACAGGGATTTTATGGTGTTCTTCTTTCTTCTTTCTTTTCCTTGTGGCAATTCCACGCAGCTAGGGTGCTGGTGATTTTGTGCCAGTTTGTATGTATTGTTGACGGGAGGATGACTACTGTTAATGTTAGTACCTACAAAAAAAAACAAAAAGGAAGGGACATCACAATTGCATACACAGAAGACAACATAGAGACTAAAAACATAACAGAATATTAGGGGAATATTTTGGAGGAGGAAAAAGGAGAAGGGTCAGGGTAATAGAGAAGTGCTTCTGGGGGCAGCGCCGCTCCCCACCGCCCCCCGAGAGCAGCCCCCCCTCCGGCATCGGCCGCACCGAGAATGTGTCGTCCATTGACCGCAAGTTACTGCCAAAAACTCGGCCTATTCAGCGACTTTTTCCACAGCCAACCTCGACAACGGGGCCACATTACCATCGGCCTGACGTCACAAGGCGGGTCCGATCCCGGAGCAGCGAACGGAAGTGGCCACCCCCAGAAGGCATTTCGGAATATGGGTTAAATGGCTAAATGATTTAGGTTAATGAATTTAGCGATGACTCGATAAATTTTAATGGAATTGGACGCCAGAAGGATATCGATTTTGGTAGGGAGTTCGATTTTCAATTGAATGAGATTAGGAATGAACGAAGGAAAGTTGTTAAGGAGAGGGCAATTAAAGAAGAGGTGATCCACGGTGCAGATATCAAATCCACAATCACACTGTGGGGACGGAATTACGTTTATACGATATAGGTGTGCGGGCGTTGAGCAGTGGCCTATGCGCATTCTGCAAATTGTGGAGATCTCTTTCCGCCTGAAAGGTTTTTTATAATACCAAGGTTTGTTGTGAAGGTGGGGATTTATAAGAAAATAATGTTGACCTTTAGACTTGCAAGAAGAAAGATAACTCTTCTTCCAGCAGTCCTTCGTTTCTTCTTCTATTTGGGGGAGGATGTCCGACGCAGGGATTTTGATACGGAGGAGGGCTCCCCTGGAGCGGGCCTCATTAGCCAACATATCCGCCGATTCGTTACCGGCTATTCCTGAGTGGCCTGGAATCCACGTGAGTACTACTTCATCCCCTCTCTCTCTGACAGTGCGGAACAGGGATCGGATCTGGTTTTCCAGATGAGAAGGGCGATGTGAGATGGCCGGATTATTTAATTTCTCTACCAGACTTAGGGAGTCGCTAAAAATGGCACATGGGGAAATTTGGTTAGTCAGGATGTACTCGAGGGCTTTCAGGAGGGCAACACTTTCAGCGGTGTAGATTGATGCTTTGCTGTGTAATTTATAAGCGATGGGAACTCTGCGGTTGTGGTGGAAAATTCCCACCCCCACGTACCCCCCAGCTTCTGTCTTGGAGCCGTCTGTAAATATGAGGTCCCAGCCAGGGAACCTGGATGCTACGAGGTCCAAAAATACGGCATTGTTTAGAGGTGATGGGGGCTGCCCTACTGGACATTTCGACAAGACGGTTTGAGAGAAGATGTCCGGGGTGGTAAGTCTGTCTCCGAAGGGGAGATGGAAGTCTGGGAGGAGAGCATTCCTGTGAATGATGTCCTTGAGGCGGTATAGTTTCCTATGACTAACGCAGAGGGCGGGGGCTTTGTTATTTGGAGTGTTTCTCAGCAATTCGGAGGGAAGGGTGATTTTAGGAATAAGAGGGTGATTGACGAGCTGAAGGCGTTTAATATAAAATCTATCTGCTAGTAGTTGACATCGGAGGTTGACTGGAGGTTCACAAGACTCGGCTAGTAGGGCATTAGTGGGAGAGCTTCCCATGGCGCCAATGGTGCATCGGAGGCCTTTAAATTGAAGGGTGCTTAGTTTCCTTTGCATTTTCAAGCTCATAGGGTAGCAGATAAAGGCAGCATAGTCGATGTGAGAACGAATGAGACAGTTGTGGAGGAGCTTAACTGTGAAGGGATGTGACCCCCACCACACTCCACTGACTGCTCGAAGAACATTCAGTGACTTTTCACCGCTGGAAACTACCTGCTCGATGTATCCCCTCCATTGTAGTTTGGTGTCTAGGATAACCCCAAGGAATTTGGCTTGCGCCTTGATGGGAATTAGGGAATTATTGAATGTTATATTCACTACTGGGGGAATATTTCTCCGAGTGAAGATAACGGCGCTACTCTTGGAAGGGGAGATAGCTAGTCCTGAGTTGTGAAGGTATATGTTTAGTGCCTCAAGCGCTTCTGATATCCTCTGCAAGGAGGCCGAGAGGTTGGGTGAGGAGTGGTATAATACAACGTCATCTGCGTACTGCAATATCCTGCAGTGATCCAGAACAGCATTCTCCAACCCCCTTGTATAAAGATTATATAGGATGGGGGACAGCACGCTACCCTGGGGCAGACCCTTAAAGACTGACCTTGAAATGCAATCAGACAGGGAGGGAATGTTTATAGTACGGTCCGATAGGAGACGGCAGATGAAGGAGCAGAGTTTTTGAGGAACCCCTAGACTGACAAGTCTCCTCCCGAGGAGGGGGATCAAGACATTGTCATACGCCGCCTGGACATCCAGGAATGCTGCGACAAGAAATTCCCTCCTATGGAAGGAGAGCCGTATGTCCGTTGTGAGGATGGAGATGTTGTCGAGGGTACCAAGGCCCCTACGGAAACCGAACTGAGTCTTGGACAGCTGGAATCTTGATTCGAAGAACCATTCTAGCCTGTTTTTTATTAAATGTTCCGCAATTTTACAAAGGGATGAGGATAACGCAATGGGGCGAAAATTTTTAGGGTTATCATTGTCTCGACCGGATTTTGGGATCGGTATGACAATCTGCGATCTCCAAGCGGTGGGGGGAGTTCCTGTCTCAAAGAACCCGTTTAGTAAATTTAGGAAGTAGGATTGGATCGGGGGAGGAGAAGAACTGATAAAGGAGTAAGGGATAAAGTCCTCCCCAGGTGAGGAATCCTTCAAGCGGTGGAGAACCGCTAATAGTTCTGCCGAGCTGAATGGTGAGATTAGCCACTGGTGGGCACTTGGGGAACGAAGCTGATCGAACTGCGTGATATTGATTTCATCACGGTTGGGACAGGTGGAACGTGCCAAGTTGTCAGCGAATTGTTCTAGTACCGCCTCCTTAAGTGTGGTAGAAATAGGCGGATTCAATCCGCGACGGAACCTTTTCACCATGGTCCAAACTGTGGAACTGGGTGTATCCGGGGAGAGGTTAGCGCAGAACTGTTTCCAGCCATTTCTTTTTTTGAGATATATGCCCTATTTATGAGATATATGGATGAATAGTGATCTAGTGGACTGCAAAAGGACCTTTAAACTTACATTGCACCGTCGAAAGTCGTGCACATCCGTAAGTATATCTCATTCAAACATAAGCATTTCCCAATACAAGCTGGGATTTCCTTCGCTACTTTTTAAGTAGCTTTTACTAATTTTATTTTAAATAAAAACATCATCCTATATACTGTAATATATACACTTGTAGGATTTCCCAAGATTAAATAAATTACCTATACACCCGGCAGATGAACGCAGTACTAAATATCACCTCAATACAGGCTCTACCTAGTGAGTAAATTCCAGGGTTCAATTTTATTAAATTTCCACCTTTAGTAAATTTCCAGGGTTCACATTTTGTATGTACGACTAAATCATGTAAAATATACTATAGAAAATTTAATCATGGCATACTAGGGATAAATAAAATAAATAAATAAATAAATGTTGCCGTAAAAGTATAGCCCTTTTAGGAACACCATACGCGTTTATAATGCAATATTTATCGCAATGATGGGCATTGACGTTTACCGTTAGTGTGGCCCCAGCATGAGGCTGTGTGCTGTGTGCGTGTATTACTCCACAAACTAAATAAGGTATGGAAATAAAACAACACATTAAAATTTCAAGGGAAAACACAGTAGGCGCTATAACTAATCGCAATATACGAGTATTTGCGCAATTTAGTTCAGCGAATTTTTCGAAGAATCACTAAGCCGATTTAAGCCGATAATTTTCTACTACAACTTGCAAGCGTGTCGTGACTTGTGCAAACCATACAAAATGAATCATATCGATATGATCTTTTCTAGGAAATTAATGATATTTTATGTAGGCAGGTACTTCAAAATTGATATGAACTTACTCGATTCCTATCAGTTTTTTCGTGGAATATTTAGAAGCATTATCAAGTCTATGTGATAAAGACTTTTGCACACACTAAGATACAAATCACGCTTTAAAGTTAATTTCAGTAATGACTTTACTTTTCCAGCCCATCAACCGACAAAGAGGAAAAGTATTGTGAACGCTCTTTAAAAAGTCGAGGCGAAGACGCAGAAATATCCATTTTGAGCTCCCCTGAGACGATAAGGACCATTTCCAGATAAAAGTCCGTCTGTATGTCTTTGGGTGTGTCTGAGTGTACCTATGTATTATTCCACGCGCCCAAACGCTTCATACGATTGAGCTGAAATTTGGCATGCAGGCGTCATATAGTCATGGCAAGAGTTGAAAAGAGGTTGAAATCGATCGACCAGAGGGCGCGCTAGTCATATTAGACTCGAAATATTAGACTAAGAGACTTAAAGCTCGGTACACAACACAAATAATATTTAAAGTCCGCGATATTTTAATTAAATAGTAAGGCCCTTAAGGCGACATGATACCTGGGAACGACCATACCTGAGGAATTTTAGTTTTATGAGTTTTAAAAAAAATATAAGCATTAATTTAAAAAAGTTTCTAAGTCAATCCTCCCTAAGGAAGGAAGTGAATCCCCTCGATAAGAAACCAACTTAAAATGTGGACTCAAAAAAGTTTTTCATTGCTTTGGGCATTAAGGCATTCAACTGACTTCGATAACTTTCAGGCGCGTTTACTCCTACAATGTAACCGGTGAGTTGTGTTTTATTATAATTTCATTATATTGACTGGTTAATTCTCTAGGGCAGCACTTAGCCACATTTTTTATTCAGGCCCTAAATTAATTACAATTAATTATAACGTGAGAGCGCTCTGAGAGTTACGCTAAATATGCTTTGCCATTAACACCCTTATACCACCACTGCGTAAAGATAGTTATTCTGTGCTAGCGCTTCGATTGACCGTTTAGTATGCATCTGGTTCCCGGCGCTAGCGGACATGGAATCTGCGCTTGACGCTTCGTCAAAGCTGGATTTTTATTGGTCAAACCCTGAATTCGCGTTGCCCATTTGGTCTCCGCAATATAGCTTGCACAAAACCCAACTGGAGGGGATTCAAAGACGTTTCGTCCGGTGCATAGCCCGACGCGAACATCTTGCATTTGATACTTACCGTGATAGGCTACAGAATTTTAATATGCTGTCGCTTGAGGATCGGCGAACTGCTGCGGATATGACTGCGCTACATGACATCGTCAATGGGACGCTGGATAGCCCATACATAGTTTCGAGCATCGCTCTGAAGGTGCCGCAACGTACGATCTATACAGTTATTCGAGCCCCCGAGACGACATTCTAACTACACGCGCAATTCAATGCTTAACCGATTGCCACGTACGTATAATGATAAATTCACAGGGCTTGACATTTATAGTAGAAACAAAATTAGCTTCAAATCGGCAGTAGGTACGTACCGCCCTTGAAGCTGCAGCGACAACTGCCAGTTGTAATATTGATTTGTAATATGTATGTATAAATATAATATAACTTATATGTGTATTCCCATGTGCTTATTTTGAATTTATGTTGTATAAGTATGATTTATATGTTAGCGGTTAACTAAATATTTACGGATGTATTGTATTTTTTGTTTCACAATTTAGTTTGTGAAATATTTTTCAAATAATTTCGAACGGCGTAAGTTATAATCGGCATAAGAACATGTTTTTTTCAAGAATGATGTATCTAATTATAAGTTCATGCTGTTACTTACCTAAATAAATAAAATAAATAAAAATTGACTCCGCCTATTTTTCCGCGTGTCCGCCCATTTCGGATATTTTTCTGAGGTCTCATGTCGCCTTAAACGCGCCGACGCATGCGATGAGTGGCTCATTCGAACTTCGAAAGCTTACGGCGACCTGCGTTTTTAATTTGATTTTATAAATTAAATGAGATGAACCATCTTTTTTTATATAACATGTAGGAATTGAAGCACATAACGTCTATTAGGTGGATATATACTTTCTTGTAGTACTTCTTTATCCTTTTTCTTGTAAGTGTAAATGATTTAATTATTCCATCGCTTCTGTCCACACCGCCCATTTTCTTACCGTAATCAAAGACTTACGACTTGTGGTTTCCTTACATTACATTACATTACATTACATTTACGTCGTGTCCAATTGGTGGCTAAAAACCGCTCTTGGACGTGTCAAAATATGTGTGTTTTAAGTAGTAAGTGTCATTACTACTTTAATCTTTACGTTACATACATATATTAATTTAAAAAAAATATATAGTATCTAAGAAACTTTGGAACTAAAAGTTATTCGTCGTAGAATCGTATTACAAAACAAATTAAAAAATAGTCAATAGCTACCTACTAAACACACAATAATTAAAATAGTCAGTTAAAAAGTTGAATAATCAAAGCAGAAACCTAACAATTGAAATAGTCAATAAATCAAATATATACGTACTAAAAACTGTACATAGTAACATCCAAAGTTGTAAGTAAATTGTTAAATAATCAAACTAAAGCTAAATCTTAAATTTAAATACTAGAAGTACATATATAATTTCAAATTGGTACAATATTTGCAAAGTCATGGCCCTCGAATTCGGTCAGAGAAAGGGTGGCCTATCAGCATCTCCTTAATGTTTTTTTTTAATTGTTTATCCTCCAGTTGTTTGATAGTGGTAGGAAGTAAATTGTAGAATTTAATGCTAAGGTATAAGTAGCTCTTCTGTACTTTTGCCAGTCTTGTTCGGGGTACGCATAAAAGGGAATTACCGCGTGTATGGTAAGAGTGAATGTCCGCTCTAGTTGCGGTTTCTGTTAGGTGCTGTCTGGCATACATTAAGCACTGGTATATGAACGCCGAATACATGGTCATTATCTTTGCCTTACTGAAGTATGCTCTGCATGAGGTCCTGGGCGTTAGCTGATACATGCTGCGCAGTGCTCTTTTTGCAATAGGAAGATTCTTTTACTGTTAGCGGCATTTCCCCAAAATAGTAGTCCATAAGTCATTAAAGAGCCGAAATACGCAAAATACACTGATTTGGCTGCCGCGAAGCCACAAAGACTTCTGATTTTTTTTATTGAGTATATAGAACTACATAACTTACTAGCTAATTCATCGATATGGGTATTCGATTTTAATTTGCTGTGAATTCTTAAACCTAAAAAATGTATATCTTCTGTGATATCAATTTTGAAATAGTCATATAATTCATTTAAATAGTCGAAATTGGTCGGTCTTAAGCGAAAGGGAATTATTTTTGATTTTGTAATATTTAGACGTAATTCATTAGCATTAAACCAAATTAAGAGTTGTTCAATTGTATATCTAATTCTACTTACTAATGATTTCTTATTCTTGTCACAGAAGATAAGGGATGTGTCATCTGCAAACAGTGTAATGTCATCATTCTCGAATGACACACATCCCGGCAAGTCATTGGTGTACACTAAAAATAAAAATGGACCTAATATGGAGCCTTGAGGTACACCCTTTGATACAAGAATCGGTTTGCTTCTTGTTCCATTTACCTCCGTCGTTTGATACCTATTTTGTAGGTATGATTGAATTAAATTTAGCCCTTTGCCTCTAATTCCATAGTGTTGTAATTTATTCAGGAGAATATTGTGATTGACGCAATCAAATGCTTTTGATAAGTCACAAAATAGACCAATTACTATTTTTGAATCATCCAACCCATTTAATAACTTATGGAGTAGTTTCGATGCAGCATTAAAAGTCGATAGTCCTGCCCGAAAACCAAACTGTTTACTGTTAATAACGTCATGAGTGTCGAAAAATTTTGTGAGGCGGTTTAATATTATTTTCTCAAAAATTTTGCTGAAAGCCGGTAATATGGATATCGGTCTATAGTTATCTATGTTTTCACGACACCCTTTTTTGAACACAGGTATTATTTTAGCCATTTTTAATTTATTCGGAAAGGAGCCTTCTGCTATACATGGGCAAAGATAATCTGCAAGTGCAGGCATTGATGACTTTAGTAACCGGCTGGACACATACCACATGTCAATTGACGACTTGGGCTTAAGTGATTGGGCTACTTTAATAATCTCCTCCCTAGTCACCGAAGTCAAGAGACAACACTCAGCGGTTCTGGGTCGGAATTTTTCCAAAATTTTAATGGCTGAAGTCGGACCCGTTGATTGATTAGACGATGTGCTACCGTCGATAGACTCAAAATAATTGTTAAACAATTCAGCAACTGTATTGGGATTGTCGTAATGGTAATTATTTACATTCAAAGAGACGCTGGAGGCCACCGACATCTGTTGCGAGGTCTCTGACCTAATCACATCCCAAGAAGCCTTAATTTTATTTGTAGATGTTTTAATAACTCCCTCTAAATACATTTGTTTGGCCATCCAAACCACATTTTTGTAGATCTTCTTGTATTTTTTAACATAATTTTTTGATAAGGTCTCGTTTTTTCTTTCTTATGTTAGCGCCATGGATTGTACTAAGTACTTCTCTTTAATCTAGCCATTTCAATGGAATTATTTTTACTTGTTATACCTTGCAATATACGGACCCTTTCAAAATAACGGGTCAACACCCATCCGGCAGCCTCCACGTAGAAGTATGAGCCAGGGTAGGACTCTGGCCTGCGGGCCAGTTTCCCCTAGGAGTCAACCTTCAGGGCACCGTGCGGCGTCAGCCAATCGATTGTGCATTCTGACCGACAGCCGGGGGGGTCTGGAAACAGTACCTACTGCCTCCTATAGAGCGGGGGTAGTTGTTCACCTTAGAGCAGCTGCTCTTAAAACGACCAATCGGCTACCTGATACCGGGTGAACAGCCGGGCAAAGGATGTCGTGGTCCGCGATAGATTCGGTAGACTCGCGATAGATTCGGCCACAACGGGCGAACCCGTCACCCCAGGCTGGTATAACGATATATGATCATTCTTAGCTATGTTAAGGTGTCATTTAAAGCAATTTGGCTTAAGTTACCTTTTTGTCATATTATTTTGTCGTAAAAGGTTTACTCAGCTCCTCTTATATAACGTGCGAGTAATGGCTCTCAACATTGCTCTATAAGCGCTCATTCAGCTATGTTATACAGCGTTTTAGTAATATAAGCCATTTAGTCGAATGAGGGTGGTGTAATCGCTACAAAGTATACGAATTTATAACCATTTTATAACTGACAGTTATACAGTAGTCGAATAAATAACCTTTATAGAACAAACAAAACAAACGCTACTACATTACCCTTACTCCACCAAGGGCTGTTTTCAAGCGGCCAAAAGATCGTTTATATTACCATTAGTTGAATAATGGCGTGTTTTATGCTTAAAATAACTAATAGAGTCAAAACAGTTTTAATATAACCTTTATAGTATAATAAATACAAACGGAGCTGCCATGGAATTCACCGACCGGAGTCGGGCCCATCATAATACTATTTTTTACTTTCCTGACGACCTATCGGAAAGGAAAGTATTGTGATCCCGCTAAAAAAAAAATTTGAGATGAAGATGGGAATATATATTTTGAGACTCCCTGAGACGATTGAGACTATTTCCAGGCCGATCTCTGTCTGTATGTATGTCTGTTTGTCTGTATGTCTGTATGTCTGTATGTCTGTATGTATGTATTCTTCCACGATAGCGCCCAGACGCTTAATCGGATTGAGCTGAAATTTGGTATATAAGCTTCTGTTAACCGTCGGAGGAACCCATTAGTTTTTGGAGTCCCTACGCCCTACGGTTGTGGTACCTCCCATACAAATTTGGGGTTCCCGGCGAAAAAATTGTTTCCGCGATAGCGCCCAGACGCTTAATCTGTCTAAGTTAAAATTTGGCATAGAAGCTTCTGTTAACCATCGGAAGAACCTATTAGTTTTTGGGGTACTTACGACCAACGTTTGGGTACCTGCCATACAAATTTGGGGAACCTTGATTACATATTGTCCCCGCTTTCAAAATTTCTTTCTCCAATCGATAGGTATGGTCAGTGTGAATAGTCCAGTTGAGACACCTCCCCGGATACTAGTCAGGAAAGTCTTGGGGTGACACAACAGATTTTTTTACACTTCTGGGGGGTGAGCAGTGGATTCCGGACTTACGAACCGGCTGTGGTAGGTTTAGGACAGCTGTCTTGCCACATGTGAGCGTTCACCTTACCACCCATTCACTCCCCCTTCGAAGCCATAGAATTTGAGATGCGCAAATCGCAGTTTTAGATAATTTTTCTAAGAAAGAGTTGATTATTTTTCTGGAAAGGCCAAGATCTTTAAAGAGGTGAAATAGAGATTTAGCTGGCAGGCCACGAGCGCCAACTTCCACCGCGTGACGGTGAACAGTGAAGCCGTTCCGGGTTACGGCATTTGCAAGATCATGGTATTTATTTAATTTGTACTCGTGGTCTTTTGGGATATTTGATTCCCATGGAACAGTTAATTCTACAATAAGAGCCACCTTCCGAGATAGAGAGTAAAGAGTTATATCTGGACGGAGGGCTGTGCACCCGAGACTTTCAGGGAATTTATACTGCTTAGAGACCGAATCAACCTCCAGAATCCAATCTGTAGCTTTCTCGATTATTGAGAAAGGTTTTGTAGTTAAATGTTTTTCGCCTTTAGAGCCATCCCGCACAAACTGTATTGGGGGTTTGGAGGATACTGTCAAACCCTTGTTGGCACGAGCCACTGAGAGACTAATTACCTCGCGAATAACAGCGAGAACTTTGTCATGGCGGTAAGTGTACCGTCCTTGATCTAAGGCCACCTTGCAGCCAGCTAGAATGTGTCTAGCTGTCCAAGGGGTATTGCTACAGAGGGGACAAGAACTATCCTCGGCAAAGCTCCAACGAGCGAGGTTACTGGGGTCTGGAAGTGTATGCTGAAAGGCATTCAAATAAAATTTCAGCATCTCTGGCGTCCAGTCATAGAGCATTACCTTCCAGTGCATTGGAGGCGGAATGCAAAAGTCCCCAATTGTTGTCCAATCATTCTGGCATTGAAGGCCAATAGCATGAGCCATACTCTTGCTGTCGTAATCTCCCCGCAAAAGAGACTTCTTCAAGTCCACGTCGCTCGTGGTTGTACTGCCATACCCCAGACCAGTGCCATTCTGGCTGATTCCAGTAAGGAACTTTTTGTGGAAGTCTACGCGGGCTTGTAGATCATTTGAATCACTACGGCCACTTATTACGTGCTTCAATATTGCCGGATCTTTGGAATTGCACAGAATCGAATTTTTGGTTATTCTGGAGTTGGCGTAGAGCAGAGAGGGCAGTTTAAGCGCTAGCCCAAAATTTTGTTTGGACCTGAAGAGAGTCGAGGGGTCAGCTGGTTTGGCTAAGGACAGCCAGGATTTTAAACTAGCTGTCACCAGCGCATCTAGACGGGACAGTTGGGTTTTGGTAAAATCGTAAATAAGAAAGGGCCATGACAAATGTGACGTTAGAAAATTGTCATAGATCCAGGCCTTACGAGGGCCAGAAATTAGCAAGGCATCTATTTTCGCCAGGCAATATTTTCGCCAACATACTTTGAATAAAAGTAGCGTAAAGAGTTTTTACATTTAAAAGTCACTATTGTTGTCTCTAAAAAGACACCCGCATTGTTCTTTACGAAATGAAATTAGAAACGTGGAAAAACTTAGAGAAAAACATAGCCATTCAAGTCAATGGTAATAACACGCGTATAGACAAAAGACCTAAATACATGTTTGGGAAATTTTAGTTGAACTGTGCAAAACTAGTTATTAATAATTGAAATAACAAAACTTGAAATCAAAATCATTTTTCGCATATCAACGTGTTATTTGACACTTGCTCTATTGTACCTATGTACCTACTTATAAAATACACATTCAAAAAATCCTCAAAATGCCTATACATACTTAATGTACCTAGATATTAAAAATCAGCATGGATAAATAAAAAGCAAAGATTTGTTATCATTTATCTGAAGGTTTTTTTATATTTTTTTTATATCTAAAGGTTACTCACAGGCGCATGTATAGGTACATTTCTTTGTAGGTACTGGTCTTTTAAACGGTAAAATATAATTATATTTATTTATAATAACTGTTCTACCAACTCGTTTGTAAGACGGGGTTACACGTTCAATCTGGTATCAGTTCAGTCCGCAACCTTGGACTGATGGACCGATGGAAATTATTAAAATGTTTTAAAATCCATCACTTCAGTCCATCGGTCAACGCAATAAACGATCAGTTTCCCGTCAGTCTGACCAAGGTCACGGACTGAACTGATCCCAGACTGAACGTGTCTTACACGTTCAATCTGGCATTAGTTCAGTCCGTGACCTTGGCCAGACTGACGGAAAACTGATCGTTTATTGGGTTGACTGTTGGATTGAACTGATGGATTTTTATACGTTCTAATGGGGAGGTTACAAGTTCAGTCTGGCGTCAGTTCAGTCCATGGCCTTTATCAGACTAACGAGAGACTGATCGTTTATGGCGTTGACTGATGGGCTGAACTGATAGATTTTCAATCATTTTGATATTTTTTTATTAGTCTAACAGTCGGTTCATGATCAAGGTCGCAACTGAACTGATGCCAGATTGAACGTGTGACACCCGTCTTCTCTCAGTCCATCAGTCAGCTCATGGATCAAGGTCGAGGACTAAACTGATGCCAGATTGAACGTCTAACACGTCTAATAAGCGCTGAGAGTAAAGGTCAGATACGTGCATAATAATTTAGACTTTTCATATTTAGTTCGAATTCTTAGTAAGTATACCTACCTAACTTTCTTCCTTTTAGATTATATTTTACAGCGTTATAGTAAATGGGATTAAACACGAATTTACGCGTGACATTTGTAGCGCCCGACGTTTCCGCGGTGTTGCAACCGCTTTTGTCCAGGCTAGATTGAAGTACTATCAATCTTCTTTTACGGGTAGGCGGCAAACTACTACACTTACTTCGTAGATCAAATAATAATAATAATCAAATCATTCACCACTTCATCCTCGGCGAAGGCCATTTCTCTCATAATTATTTTCACATTATTAACCGAATGAGACCGAAATAGAATATTAATATTTGATTTTAAATCCAAATAGACTGGGCATCAAATTACGGTAAAGGGTGGAATACAGCGACCTACCTATGCAATCGATTCAAATAGAGTGTAACTGTGACTGTTGGGCAAAATTTATTCGACTAACGATTGACGATTGAATACGTTAATCGCGTTTGACGACTAACGATTGATTTTTAATCGTCAATCGGCGACTAACGATTGATCAGTTTCAATCGTTAGTCACAATTGACGATTAAACGTCTGCGATATTGTCGACAGCGGTCAACTTCAGTTTTGCGTTTTTCGTCGGTCGATCGGTCGTCCGAACCGCACGGACCGAACGGACCGGATGACATCTGAAGATTGCCGGGTGGCATCTGAAAATCAAGTTAGTCGTGATTGACGATTAACGATTAATTGAGTTAGTCGCGATTACTTCAATCGTGATTAACGTTAGTCGCGACTAAATCAATCGTGACTAAATCAATCGTGATTGATTAGTCGATTGAAATATCACGAAAGGATTGTATAATATGTGTTGTAGTTTCAATGCCGAACTTTTTGTATGTACACCAGCGGCAACTCAGTTCCCGAAAGGTATTATCATGCTCCCCACACAAAGACGATTTGGACTCTTGCCAGATGCAAGCCGGGTCAATAATGGACCCGCTTCATGAGCATCCCCACTAAAAGCGTTAAGAGTAAGAGGAACCGGGCCAATGCTATCTGAGACCAGCGGTAATAAAAGTGTTTTTTTTTTAATATTGGTAACTCCATTTTAAACATTTCATAATTTAAAATAGGACTTTAATGCAGGGTATGTTCGAGTGGGAACAATATATATACAATTGTCTGTAACCCAAATATACTAAGTATTTAACAAAATACATTTTACTTTTTATACCCTGTATAAAAGTAACTCATCCTTAAAAGTCAAATTGGCTACGAACGTTCTTCCCGTAACCCTTCAAATAAAAAACAATCTGGATAGGTATATTTCCTAAGACTAAGTGATATAATTTGTATATTCAATAAATAAATTAACGTTTTTGAACACTTACGTTAATAACTTCAGGAGTTACGTTTTTTTCTTACGTTTAGAGTACCAAATGGTGAAAAGGTAGCGTTTCTGATTATGGCACGCTTTTACTTTACCAACCTACGAACCGATAAAAAGGTAAGTACCTAAAGTATTGTAAATGCGCAAAAAAAATCGAGGTGAAGTCGCATATATACATTATGACACCCCCCGAGTTCAAAACCATTTCCAGACTGAAGTCTGTCTGTCTGCTGTGTCTGTGCGCGCGCGTGTATGTGTGTGTGTGTGTGTGTGTGTGTGTGTATTCTTCCACGATAGCGGCCAAACGCTTCATCCGATTAACCTGAAATTTGGCAGGCAGGTATCATTTGGTCGTGGCAAGAGTTGAAAAAATTGTATTTGGAATTGGTCCACCAGAGGGCGCGCTAGTCATACTTCAATCTTAAAATATTAGACTTGGAGACTTGAAATTTGGTACACAGATGCCTTGTTGGGCCAAAATCACGTTACAAAATTTTGGCATCCCATATATGTACAAGCTATACATGTATTAATAATATTTAAATTCCGCTCGTAGGTGCATATCAATAAAATATTAACACTGAGCCACGCGAGACTAGCCGAGAAACGAACCGTGCCGGCTGTGTAACAGAACCTACTGCAATCGATTCTTCATCAGAATCGAGTAATCGATTCTTTCGGATTTGGCGATTCTCATGCACGCACTAAACGTCAAATTTTGTTGCGTGCTTTTTGTTTTTCGTTGGGAGTTGCGGATTTTTCGTGTTTTTATGTCATTGAGCTTTTAATAATCGTCGTTAGTTTAGTGATTGTTTTAAATGGTGCGCGATCGCAGCGGCGACAGGAAAAGGAGATCTCGATCGCGCGAGCGAAAGGATAGAGATGGCGGCGGTCGGCAGAGAGACGAGGAGCGGCCCGAGCGGGCCGAGCGACCTGAGCGACCTGAGCGGTCTGAGCGACCCGAGCGACCCGAGCGCCCTGAGCGGCCCGAGCGGCCTGAGCGACCCGAGCGGCCTGAGCGACCCGAGCGGCTTGAGCGGCCCGAGCGCGACGCCCACAGGGAGAGAGAGCGAAGAGGCGCCGGGGAGTCCGCCTCCAAGAAGCGAGAACGGAGCCGGAGCCCCCACAAGAGACGAGACGGTAGCCGAGATCGAGATGCGAAGCGTCCAGATAAGAGGAAGGATACAGCAGATAAGAGAAAAGATCCGGGTGATTCGAAGAATGATCGAAAGGATGAGCCGCCTGCAGAGAAGGAGGAGGAGGAGGAGAAACCAACTCGCAGGGAGCCGCTGTCTCTAGAGGAGCTCCTCACCAAGCGAAAGGTCAGTCCCAATCCTAGCCTTTCACAACTGGAAGTTTTAACAATATTTAAACGTTCTGTCTGCTTTGAGTTGAGCGTAGAAGACTTGGGACAAGAACAGTCCACTGTCTAGTTACACCAGTTGCTCGTAAGAATCCAACGCCTTACCGCGAGAAACCGGGTTTGTACACAGCAGGCCGACACTTGCGTCCTTACTTTCAGTTACAGCTAGATTTCTCCGTCCTCCCGACTGTTTACGGGTTTCAGGTCGCTTGCGCGGTCCTCTCCCTTGTGTAGCGGTAATTTGCTGTCTACCGAATCTATTGCAACCACGGCGTCCTATGCCTGGCTGTTCACCCGGTATCGGGTAGCCGAATGTTCGTTTCAAGAGCGGCCGCCACAAGGTAAACAACCGCCCCTGCTCTATAGTAATAAAGCCGTTTCCAGACTCCCCCGGTTATCTGTCGGAATGCAGTCGATCGGCTAACGCCGCACGGTGCGCAAACTGTCCAGGAGCGCCCAAACTATGATTCCCAAGGGAATTGGCCCGAAGGCACAGAGTCCTACCCGGGCTCGCACTTCTGCTTGAAGGCTGTCGGATGGTGTTGAGTTCGGCGGACCCTAACACATGGGTCATAATGGTGCTACCAGTTCTACATTGTTATTTTTTAACGTCGTCCGGCTATATTCACCACACTGCTTCCGAAACTGCGATAATCTTTTGTCGGACTCAATAAATAAGAGAGATGTCATTTAAAGAAGTGTCAAACACCTACATATCAGGGTATTATCCTAATATAGGTACCTCGTCTACTTTGTTGATGTTTTAATGTCACCTGACTATATTCACTATGCTGATTCTGAAACTGTAAATAATTTTTGGTCGGACTTAATAAATAAGCGATATATAGGCATTTAAACAAGCATATAACACCTACATTGGTTTGGTTATGTAAGGTTTTTTTTGTTAGTATGTAGATTTAATTTAAAAATATTGCAAGTCCGATGCTATTTCCTATCAGATTTAACATTAAAATAATCAAATTTATTAGTGTGTTTTTTTTTGTAATAGTCAAGGTATTGCGGGGGCAATACCTTGTCTATTAAAAAAAAGACCCATGGACCAAGGACCATGAAACTAAGTACCATGCGAATTAATTGGAATGAAGACAATTTTTCTTCAAAAACTGCTTTTTTGGACATATACATAGAAAAACAGTACTGGTAGTTATAGATTGTTAGGTTTTAATATAGAATGGGTCCTCCTTTTGCGTTAATAACCCCTTTCACTCTTGTAGGCATACAATTTACCAGGTTTTGACATCTTCCTTCCAGTTCATTATTGTGAAACCAGACTTGAATTACTGCACTGATCATCTTGGTTTTCGTTGTACAATCCATCTTGGAGAGCCGTTTTTTAAACTGTCTCATAATTGTCTGTGTAACAAATTATTCTTACTAACGCCAACTACTAGTATACTCGTAGTTGGCGGTCAACAAGTATACTCGTAGTTGACAGTCAACGAGTTGAAAACTATCAATAAGAATTACTGCTAAAGCTACTTTATCTGTCACTATTTAGCTTAGTTTGATCAGCAAATAAAATATTTATTTTCAAGGCAGAAGAAGAGGCCAGGAGCAAACCTGTCTTCCTCAGCAAGGAGCAGCGGGCGGCACTCGCACTCGAGAAGCGCCGGGAACAAGTCGCCGCCATGAGGGAAAACCTGAACCGCCCCGCTCCCGCCGCCGACCAAACTGCACAGAAGAAGGAAGAAGAATCGAGAAGGAATCGCGAAGAGGAGATGAAAAATAAGCAACGCGAGGAAGAGAGAGAGCGGCGCGAACGCAACATTGAACGCGAGCGAAAATACGAAGAGCGAAAACGCGCCGAACGCAATGATCGACAGGACCGGCCGGAACGAGGGGAACGTTCCGATCGGTCTCCTGATAAAAAAAGAGGTAGGAAGTGGTCAATTGTGATTTTTTAGATTTTGATGTCTCATGGCTTTTATGTGATTTCTTAGGTCGACTCAACTCACTGCCCAGTTCCGCCTATCAAGTAGCCTCTTCGAAGAGGGACTTAACCTGTAAGAGCTGCCGTGAACTTGTAGTCGTAGCGAATAACCGCGGTAGTCTGGAAACGTACATTTTCTAAGAAGCGGAGGTAGCCGTTGACCTGGCTTCCCCTATCCTTATAAACCAACCTCATGCCCTTACTACCAGATTTGATCAGATTTCTCCGTCCCCTGGTCTGGTCACGGCTTCGAGGTTGCTTGCGCGGCCTCTACCTGATGTAAGCGGTTATTCAGTTTGAATATTTTGCGGACCGCGACGCCCTTTGCCCGCCATGGCCACTCGGGATTGGGTGGCGGACGGATCGATTTAAGGGTTGAGGACGTCTGGTCGACAACTACCCTCCGCTGTCATAGAAAGCATATGTCTCCAGACCCCTTTGGTTATTCGCCAGCTGGGCATTCAACACCTAGCAAACTGGATAGTGCACCAACTGCCCAGTTCCGCCTAAGGTATTCCCCCGAATCCACAATCTTCGATCCCAACCGCCTTCGACTGCAGGATTACAGCCTAGAGTTGTCAACTACAACGGGCGAGCCCGTCACCTCAGGAAGTTTTAACGATTAGTCGTTTTGTCTCCTTGAAGTGAGCGCAGAAGACTTGGACAAAAACAGTCCACCGTCAAGCTCCGCCACATGCCCGTAAGAGGACAACGCCTGAACCGCGAGATAGCCAGGAGTGTTATCCAATGGGCTTACACCCTCGCCTTTACTTCCAATTCCAATTACAACGCCTTTACTTCCTTTACAGATGTCAAATACATGTCACATATTGGAAAAAGCGACCATATTGCGATTATGGCCAACCTGCAAGCTGAGACTAACTTTGCTAAACCAGTAGAAAGCAGAGAGCCGAGACGAGGTTTTTGGAAAGCAAATTTTGAATGTCATCAGAAAATCACTTGAGTTGGAGGAGCATCTAATGGATCTTAGCCATCCTTCACATCCTAACATCGGCACTAATGACAACTGGGAAAACCTCAAAATGGCATTAAAAAGCACTCTGGATAAATACACACCATCATCATTAAATAAAAAACGCCCCAAGGAAATTAACAAACCCTGGATTAGCAGAGATATCCATAATTTATCAAAAGAAAAAAGGAAGCTTTGGGATATCTACAAAATTAAAAAAGATGATTCTTCTTACCGGCAATATCGAATAATTAACAACCGACTTGTCTCAGAAATCAGAAGATCCAGAGAAAACTTCGAAAGAAACCTCGTCAACAATGGAGCTAAATCATTCTATGGATATATCAAGATGCAACTTCAATCAAAAGCTTCTACTCCACTAGAACTCTACAACAGCACAACTGACTCCGACACAAGCAACCCTCTTGATATTGCGGAAATTTTTGCTAAGCAGTTTAATAATGCCTACGTTTACGAACCTGATGGACCTTTACCACCTCTAACTAACCTGACCAGGGTTAACAATTGTTTTGATGATGTTCATATTAGTACAGATTTAGTGGAAAAAACCTTAAAAATGCTAAACGTCGAATCCGCCATGGGTCCAGACCACTTACCGGCTTTACTCTGGAGGGAATGTGCAAGTCAGTTGAGTAAACCGCTAGCTGTAATTATGCAGCAATCAATCACATCAGGGAAATTACCTGCATACTGGAAACACGCAATTGTAACCCCCATCTATAAAAAAGGAGATAAGCGCACTGCTTCCAATTACCGTCCTATCAGCTTAACTTGCATTGCTTGCAAATCCATGGAAAGAATCATTGCAGCAAAATTACGCGAATTTATATCGCAAAACAAAATTATCCCAAATGAACAGCATGGTTTCATTCCCGGGCGCTCCACTGTCACCAACTTACTTCTTTGTCTCAACCGCTGGACTGAGAACTGGGATGGGGGTATACCGACAGATGTTATAAAGGGTCCGCCAAATAACTTTTTTTTTGTTGAAAATGCTATAAGTAAAAAAAAAACTACTGAATATTTTTTCAAATTTCTTTTTTTATTTGAAAGTACAATCCCTCCGGTTAATGATGGAAAATAATTTCATTCAAATGGCTGCCTCGGCTGGCCATGCAGTAGACTACACGATGGGTCCAATTTTTGAGTACATTATCGATTGTGTGCAGCTGTATTTCACCAATGGCTTCACGAATATTGTCCTTTAAAGCGTCAATTGTCTCTGGTTTGTCGGCGTAACACTTATCTTTGACGGCACCCCACAAAAAGTAGTCCAACGGTGTCAAATCGCAGCTCCGAGGTGGCCAAACGACATCAGCTCTGCGGCTGATAATGCGATTTTCAAAAACAGGGCGCAAAACATCAAGTGTAGCGTTGGCTGTGTGGCACGTAGCGCCGTCCTGTTGAAACCAAATGTTGCCAATATCCCTCCTCTTCAATTTCTGTGAGCAAAAATTCGTTCAACATGGCCCGATAACGATCACCATTGACGGTAACGGCCACTCCTTGCTCATTTTCGAAGAAAAATGGCCCAATTATGCCTCTGGACCAAAATCCGCACCAAACAGTGACTCGTTTTGGGTGCACCGGCTTTTCAATGAATGCGTGCGGGTTTTCTGTGCCCCAAATGCGACAATTCTGCTTGTTTACATACCCGCCAAGATGGAAATGAGCTTCATCTGAAAAGATGATTTTTTTGGCAAAATCCGCATCTTCTGCAAGTCGATCGCAGGCCCACTTAGCGAAGCGAAAACGCATTGGATGGTCAGTTGGCTTCAACTCCTGAACCAATTGGACTTTGTACGGCGTCATACCAAGGTCTTTACGCAAAATTCGTCTCAATGATGTCTGCGAAATGTCCAATTGTTGAGAACGACGGTGAACTGATGTTGATGGCGATTCACGCACACTTTCGGCCACAGCAGCAATATTCTCGGGTTTACGCACTGTTTTTGGCTTTTCACGCGTTGGTTTATCGATGAGGATGCCAGTTTCTTTCACTTTTTTCACAAGGTAACGAACATACGGAGCTGACGGTGCTTCTCTTCTTCCAAAATCCGTACGCAATTTTCGCACACATTCTGCAACATTACCATGATTTTCAAAGTAATGTCGCAAGATTTCCCAGCGTTGTTCAAGCGTATACACAACCATATTCGTTCAGCGGAAGGATAAAACTAATTATCTGTCAAATCAGACATGAGGTAAGTGTTGCCATACACGAAATAAGCACTAGTTGAAAAAAAAACGTTACATGGCGGACCGTGTATATCTCGACTTCGAAAAGGCCTTCGACAGAGTTCCTGTAAGAAGACTTTTGCAAAAACTTGAACATCTCGGAATTCGAGGGAAAATTTTAAGTTGGATATCAGACTTCTTAACTGGTCGCACCTTCCAAGTGAAAGTAGGCGACTTTAAATCTGAACATTTCGCTGTATCCAGTGGTGTACCCCAAGGGTCAGTGCTGGGTCCAGTTTTGTTCACCTTGTATATTACGGATCTTCAAGCCTCAATCACATCGCAGAGCAGCTACTTTGCCGATGACACAAAATTCTTCGCCAATCCTATTCTATGCAGTGGACAGCTTCAGCAAGATCTTGACAAGATCAAAGCGTGGACGGAAGATTGGTTGCTTACCTTAAACGTTGAGAAATGTGTAGTGCTTCATATCGGGAAAAGCAACCCCAACAAACAATATTTTCTGGCAAACGCCCAACTAGAAGCAGTCAAGCAACAAAAAGATCTTGGAATAACAATTACTGATGATCTCAAATGGGAGAAACACATAATTGCAATTGCTAAAAGAGCCAACTCTATTCTCTATCTAATAAGGAAGGCTTTCCAACATCTATCAATAGAGGTTTTTATCAAGATCTACAAGGCATATGTGAGACCTATTCTTGAGTATGGCTATCAGATCTGGAACCCTTACTTTTGCAAAGATGTAGATATCCTGGAAAAGGTACAGCGAAGGGCAACCAAAATGCCAGTGGGCCTGAAGAATAGGAATTATGAAGATCGCTTGAAATTACTTGGAATTACTACACTCAAACAAAGAAGACAAAGAGGGGACCTGATTGAGACATATAAAATTCTAACGCATTATTACGATGTACCTGCACTGAAGAATATTTACAAATTCAACGTCAACACAAATCTTCGAGGTCACAACAAAAAACTCAACTGTACAAAATTTAAATCTAATCCTCTTAAGAACGTTTTGCCAAATAGAGTGGTGGACATGTGGAATAAACTACCATTTGAAGTGATTAGTGCAATCTCTGTCAATCAATTTAAAAACAGACTCGATTTGTACCTAAAAACTTGTTAATATTGTTTATATTATATTGTTAATATTGCTTAGCTTTAGAAGATCTGATCTGGACGTATCAGCAAAGCTGCCTGTCCAGAATAAATAATAATAATAATTGCAATCAGATTACACCGGTCTCTCGATTGGTTCCGTGTTCGAGGTCGCTTGCGCGGTCCTCTCTTTACGAAGCAGTGAAACGGTGTGTACTGAATCTATCGCGAACCACGGCATCCTATGCCCGGCTGTTCACCCAGGATCGGGTAGCCGATGGTCGTTTCAAGAGCAGTCGCCGTAAGGTCCGCAACCACCCCCACTCTATAGGAAACAGTACAGCTTCCAGACTCCCCCGACTGTTAGTCAGAGTGCACAGTCGATTGGCTTACGGCGCACGGTTCGCAGACCGTCCAGGAGCGCCAGAAAGTTGATTCCTGGGGGGAAACTAGCCCTAAGGCCAGAGTCCTACCCGGGCTCGCACTTCATGCGTGGAGGCCGCCGGATGGGTGTTGACCCGTGAGTGTGACCAACCGTGAGCAGAATAAGTCTTCGTGGCCAACTCAGCAAGGGCCCGTTAGCTAGCAGGATTACAGCCGTGGCAGAAGCTCACAGCGGCCCCGACAGGGTAAGTCCCTCTTCGAGGAGGCTACTAGATAGGAGTTGAACCGTGAGTTAGGCAGGCCGGATGACCATTAGGAACCCGTAACCATTAGGAACCCATTAAGTGTTCAGTGGGATTTCACCGAAATTTCTCCAGGCTGTGCCTATTCCTAATGCATACCAGGATCGGCCGAATTGACGTAGGCAGATACAACCCTGTCGGGATGGTCGTACAACTAACCAGCCTAATAGAAAATAGGCCAACTAAAACACAGATTACAAATCTTAGACTGAAATTGATTTTGAATCTCGCTCTCCTACACAATCAAAGATAGCTGTTGCATTGAAATATTTTTACTTAATTATGTAGATATGTATTTCTCATTTTTTCATAGATTAACTTTTTTTTGATAACTGTTTTTAAATAAACCCTGTGTCAATAAAAATAAATACTTCGGCCCTTTTTCATAAATAGCCCATCGGCACAGAAAAACTTGATTTAGCGATGATTTTATCTAATTGTTAATGTAACTTATTTTTTAAGGCGATGAACGCAACGAGGACCCGGCCACCTCTAAAAACAAAGACAAAGAACGTGAAGAGGAAGCGATCAAAGCGCGCTACCTCGGATTGATTAAGAAGAAGCGGCGCGTGCGGCGCCTCAATGACCGCAAATTTGTCTTTGACTGGGACGCCTCGGAAGACACATCCAACGACTACAACACTCTGTACAAAGACCGGCACCAGGTGCAATTTTTCGGGCGCGGCCACATCGCCGGCATCGACATAAAATCCCAAAAGAAAGACTACAGCAAATTCTACGGCAGTCTGCTCGAGAAGCGCCGCACGGAACTGGAGAAAGAGCAGGAGAAGGTGCGACTGAAGAAAGTGAAGAAGAAGGAGGATAAACAGAAGTGGGACGACAGGCACTGGTCGGAGAAGGACCAGGATGAGATGACGGAGCGCGATTGGCGGATATTCCGCGAGGACTACAATATCACCATCAAAGGAGGGAGGATTCCGAACCCGATTCGTAATTGGAAAGAAGCGGGCTTCGTTTCGGACATCATGGACATCATTACGAAGGTCGGTTATAAGAGTCCGACGCCGATTCAAAGGCAGGCGATACCGATCGGGTTACAGAACCGCGATATCATCGGCGTCGCCGAAACCGGATCGGGTAAAACGCTCGCGTTTTTGATTCCGCTGCTCATGTGGATCCAAACGCTGCCGAAGGCGGAACGCATGGAAGACACCGATCAGGGTCCGTACGCAATCATTCTGGCGCCGACGCGTGAATTAGCACAGCAGATTGAAGAAGAAACGAATAAATTTGGCATTCCCCTCGGAATCACTTCAGTCGTCGTCGTCGGAGGTTTATCGAGGGAAGATCAGGGATTCAAACTGCGATTAGGCTGCGAAATCGTCATAGCCACCCCCGGCCGATTGATCGACGTCTTAGAGAATCGATACCTCGTGTTGAACCGCTGCACGTACGTCGTACTCGACGAGGCGGATCGAATGATAGACATGGGCTTCGAACCGGACGTACAGAAAATATTAGAATACATGCCCGTCACGAATCTGAAGCCAGACTCAGATGTGGCGGAAGACCCGTCGATCCTTCTCGCAAATTACAATTCGAGAAAGAAATTTAGGCAAACTGTGATGTTTACGGCGACTATGCCGCCGGCTGTCGAGCGCCTCGCCCGCACTTATCTACGCCGTCCCGCGATCGTTTACATCGGGTCCATCGGTAAACCGGTCGACCGCACCGAACAGATAATCTACATGGTCGGCGAGAACGAAAAGCGGCGCAAGTTGACCGAAATCCTGCAACGCGGCCTCGAGCCCCCGATCATAATATTCGTCAATCAAAAGAAGGGAGCGGACGTGCTCGCGAAGGGCTTAGAAAAGCTCGGGCACAATGCCTGCACTCTCCACGGCGGTAAAGGACAAGAACAGCGCGATTTCGCTCTGGCCAGTCTTAAAAACGGGTCGAAGGATATACTCGTGGCGACCGACGTCGCCGGTCGCGGTATCGACATCAAAGACGTCAGTCTAGTCATTAATTACGATATGGCAAAGTCCATCGAAGACTACACGCATCGTATCGGCAGAACGGGTCGCGCCGGCAAGACCGGTAAATCAATCTCGTTCCTAACGAAAGATGATTCTGCCGTGTTTTATGATTTGAAACAAGTTATGGTCGCGAGTTCAGCTTCGACGTGCCCTCCGGAGTTGATGAACCACCCGGATGCACAACACAAGCCTGGAACAGTAGTAACAAAGAAGAGACGGGAAGAAATGATATTCGCTTAGTCGAAAGTGAACAATGGGGTCGCTTAGGGACTGTCCATTTATTAAGATTAAATCTCACTACGTGGTGCAATTGCCACAGTCAAAAGAAAGAAATGAATCACAATTTCATAGCACTTTTTACCAAACTGATACAAATTCAGATGTCATTGTGGTGGCCGATAAAACTCTTCTCATATTCTATTTATACTAGAATCTAGATGAGATTGCTGATACGCTAGACATTTCTGAATGTGAAACAGTGCTACTACAAAATCTGGACTACTTCAATAACTCAGTAGTGCTGTAATTAAAGGTCTGGTACTGAAAATCAAAAGCAGGAATGTAAAAATTATTAATTAATGACTTATGCGACATTTGGACAGCCCTCTGAGTGACCGGCAGAAATTATTAACCTTCAGTGTTTCAATAGTCAAGAATGTAACCATGCCTTTTCCAAAATTTTGAACCGTAAAAAATAAACACAGTGTATGACGATTGATGTATGTAATTACTTAAATTTTTGGATTGAATAAATTACAGTGGTTCGTTTATGTATCGTTTTATTTAATTAGTATTTTATTCTACAACTGGATTCTTGTCGGTGTTCATGTTGGTTCCGTTTCACCTGTGGAAGAAAAGGAAAAGATTATTGAGTGATGATATACAATGAGAGATGATGCTTGATGCTCTGGCTTTGAATACTGATTAAAAGTTGTTCCAAGTTAGCAGCATGGCAGACGAACTTCCTTAGAAGCTTGTTTCAGTGATGGACCAAAAGCATAGCAGTGTAGATTGAGAGGCCGAAGCTACCCTCCTTTTAGATACTAAACAAGGGACAATATTGGTGCAATGTTGGTTTTGCTCCCATTTTTACGTGACTGCTATTTGTTTTCCGTTTCTTTATTACACCATAACCTCTAAACGCTTGAACCGATTTAGAAGTATGTGGTGTTGTCAGAATCGTTATGTCATCTCGAGTACCATAACCTAAACTTTTAAAATATCAAGTAGCTGTCTAAATGTCCAAATGTCAATTAATTAACATAAATATATTGTATTTAGTGTCAAATGAAGTCTATCAATCAATCAATCAATCAATTTACCTCCTTTGCCTATTATATATTCAATGACAAAAAGTAAACTCCAATCGCACAAAAAGTAAACTCCAGTCGTGCTTCGGAGCTGACATGCACATTTTTATTTCTTCACCCTGAGCAAAGAAGAAGGGTTATATGCCAATCCATTTGTATCCCGTACTAACTATCATGAGGCCATCCTATAGCAAAGATAGTCTACTCAGTGTGAACTTAACCTAAGATGACGATATAACTTACTAAACTTGATTACTGTTTCTTTTCCTCTGGAGGTTTTTTGTCATCGACAGACGGCGGCGGCGTCACGAGATTCTTGATGGACTTGCCAAGGTTGGAGGACAAATCCGCAAACTCGGAGAAGTTATGCGGGAGCTTCAGCTCTGGGAAGTTAAACTCGGGCTGCGGGTCACCAGGTTTCACTAGAAAGAGACAATGTAGATATTAATATGAAAGCTGAGGGGTAAATTTCTGGGTTACAGCTTTTGATTTAAAGGTATTCAAAGGAGAAACCTTCATTAATTAAATAGGTCGATCCAATTCGAGTTTCCTATGTTGGCAGTGCTGTAAATCAGACAGCTGTTAATAAATGTTACTTTGCAACAACACATTCATGAAATGGATTGCTTTACCACCGCTTAAAGCTTTTAAAATTTTTAATTTGTTTCTCTGGGTATATCAGTAAGTGAAATTGCTACATATGGGGCGGGGAAGTAGTAGTAGTAGTAGTAGTAGATAGAGTGGGGGGCTTGTTTCCAGCCCTTGATGTCACCTAAATCTGTAAGGTCTTTTGTAACTACCCACTGTGTGGTTAGGTCAGTGGTCAGCTAGTAGCCCGGTACTTCTTACCAGTCCAAGTAGGTCACTGACCTTCAAGTTGGGCAGATCGCTGGGTTCGAGAAAGGCTCGTCCCAGTAAACTGTGTCTTTTGGCGGCGAGCCCTGGACAGCGACCAACAATGTGTATGCTGTCTTCAGGTTCTTGCTCTCAGTCAAGCCAAGGTTGAATAGATGAGCTCTAAGGGTCGTGTGTCCGGTGAGGAGACCGATAGTGGTTCTAAGGTTCTTCTTGCTCATGTCAAGTAGGGCCTTGGTTTTCTTCTGTAGTGGTTGCTCCATCATGGCTTTTGCCTGGCGACATCCCTGACTCTGTTTCCAGGAAGCCCGATGTTCCTGCTCCAAGCAGTCCCTGATGATTTTCTTACCTGTAGCGAAGGGGACCTTTACAGCTGGCTCCACTGGGCAATCCAGTGTGCCCAATTTTGCCAGTCTATCGGCCTCTTCGTTTCCGGGTATGCATTGGTGACCCGGTATCCATATTAGGGTGATTTTGTTGGATTTTCCCAATTTGTTGAGCTCCTGCATGCAGTCCCAGACCACAGAAGATTCTGTGGTGGCTTTAGCCAGAGCGTCCAGTGCTGCTCTGCTGTCAGAGCAGATGAGGATTTGTCTGTTTTTTACCTCAAGTCGACTTTGTAGTTTTATGCATTCCAATATGGCAAATACCTCGGCTTGGAAAACCGTGGCGTATTGTCCAAGGGGGATGCTGATTCTGTGGTTGGTTTTGGGTCCATACACGCCTGCCCCAAAACGTCCATTTGTTCCTGAGCCGTCGGTGAACCAGGCGTCTGCGTTGTGGCTTTGAAACCACTGCGGATTTTTCCATTCTTCCCTGGTGGGGATTAGGATTTTATAGGATTTCTCTACCGAAATTTTTTTCCATAGTCGATCCTGGGTCAGAGTGAATGGGCTTTTGTGGAGGAGGTTTAGCTCAGGATGATTGTGCCCTCCTCGCTTCCACTCGCCCAAACACTTCAGTCTGTATGCTGTAAGTCTGGTGGAGTGGATGGGCGGGAAAAATCCTCAGGTGATTCAGAAGAGGCCATTGCATGACCCGAAAGTGACGGTTTAATGCGCATTATGGTCAGGCTTTGGGCTTATTCTTCGAAAACAATGCTGTTCAGATAGTAACAGTGAGTGATGAGCGCTATCGGCGCATGATAACTGATTATTTTTGGCACAAAATCGAAGATATTGATGTGGAAGACGTGTAGTTTCAACAGGACGTTTCAAGTTGCCACACATTGGGGGCAACGTTAGATAAATAGAAATTCTTTATTGCACATTTTAAAAACAAAACAAACAACTTGCGCACCTATTGCTTAAATTACAATCTCTTACAGTCAACCTTCGTGGAGGTAAAATAATTTAGGAGTCAGTAGAGTAAATAAAATAAACAAACAATTTCATGAAATAAGAAAAATGATAATATTTAAGAATATAATTAGGATTTAGAGAATATCCGCACGGAGCGGAGGACAGGGATGGTATGAGACGTAGGATAACTAAGAATTTAGGATAACTAAGCATTTCATAAAAACCATGAAATGCTTTTTCAGACACACTCGTGAAAAGTAGAAACCGTTGGTGCGTTTCTGATATTGGACGTGAGCTGGTTCCATAGTCTAGTTGGAAGGAAGGAATAGCTCGGTGAATAAATATGTAAACAAAGAAGAATCATGAGTGGGAATTGCAATTATATTTTTCTATCATTAGCTGTTTTGCGTGAGAAGTTCCCAGGTTGCATTATTTCACGTTTTGGTGACGTCAACTGGCTGTTACAATCGTTTCATTTAATACTGTAGTGTCTACATTGACAAACCCAAAACGTTAAATCTAACATCCTTGAAGTCAAGGCGGAGACACCGTACAAAATGTAAAAGCCATTGAAAATTACCTCAAAGGGATCGACTGTTGCAAGCAGCCTAGAGGCCTCAATTCCATTATTATTTTTTTTACAAACTAATGAAATACATCAAATATTCCATTAATTAAAAAAAAAGCACTAACAATTACCTTAAATTTGTGATTTTAAAAAAATACTGAAACTAAAGTTGGTTCACCGTTTATTTCATTACTCACCGCCATAAAAGAAATTATATGCGACTCTCGACATCTGCTTTCCATTAGCGAAAGCATCCTTTGCGATGGCTTCAGATAGATCTGGATAGCAGATTGCTCCCATAATGCCAGTTCCAATCGACGCATACCATAATCTCTGAAAAAAACGTACTTTTAAGAAATCAGGCGATCTATTCACCGATCGTAGACACCAGTAGGCTTATGAAATCGAAGACTATTGCAGTTGTTTGACATTATAAATAGGATAAAAACTAAGTAACCGCTTGTTTGTTTCATTGCTATTATATTTACTAGGCAGGCAACTTAAGCTGAGTCCGAGCTTGCATTACAGTTTTTGTGGAATGAGTCCAGTTTATTTTTCAAGTCATAGACACTTTTGGCACTGATCCCTTTACTAAGGAGAGCATTCCATTCGTTTACCACTCTATTGCTAAGGAAATGCTTTTTTAGGATTTGAATGGAATGATTCACGCTTGAGTTTCAGATGATGCCCACGCAGATGTGTATTGGTGTTCATGATGTAGATAGTCTGCAGCCCAGGAATGTCATACGATGCAGTCAGGATCTTATATGTATGTCTCGATTAAGTCACCCCATGCCCTGAGTTGCTCCCGACTGGACAAACCGAGAGCCGCCAATCTTTCCTCTCGTATGTTGACGCTTCAAGTTAAAGGGCAATTTAGTCGCTCTTCGCTGGACCTTCTCTAGAAGACCGATATCCTTCCTAAAGTATGGGTTCTAGATCTGATAGGCGTGTTCTAAAATGGGTCTTACAAATGACTATTTGTAGCACCTGATATTTCGGTGATGTTACAACCGCCATTATGTCCAAAACTCATGTACCGTTTAATGGCCACATACAATAATCGATTTCACAATATTCACTTATTTCACTTAAGCCAACCTAAATTCAGTGAGACTTCATAGCTCACTTAGCGACTAGGAAATAGGTATAATATAGTACTTATATGTAGACTTTGAAAACAACAAAGCGAAAATAAAACAAAACAATGATATATAATACTAGTGGAATGTTACCCGGCGATGCTCGGGTATCCATTTCCATCCCCTCCCACTCCTCCTTTTCTCCCTCTCCCCCCCCCCCCCCCCCCCCAAGTAGCCTATGTTAATCCCCGTTCCTTCCACTTTCGAATTTATAAAATTTTCATGGCAATCAGTTCAACGTTATAGAAATTGACCTGCTGCAGCGCCATCTAGTGGCAAGTTACAACAACGTGAATTACGCGAAAATATTATCCCGCTCAAATACTTATGTCTACCAATTTTCACAGCGATTGGTTGAACGGTATAGAAGTTGGCTGCAGCGCCAATTGGTGGCGAGTTACAATATAGTTAATAGCACGAAAATATTATGCGTGCTCAAATGTCTATGTATACCATTTTTCATGGCGATCGGTTGAACCATATAGAAGTTGATGTGCTGCAGCGCCATGTAGTGGTAAGTTACAACAAAGCAGATATCATAAAAATCTCCATCAAAAAATACATATATGTGTCAACTTTCATGGTCAAATGGTTTCAGAGTCTATTAAGCTCGACAGACAGATATACCAACATTCAGTATATAATATATATTTAGATAAAATACCTGTGTCCCATCCCTCTCCTTTCCTATACTATCCCCTATTATTCTTGATTGGAATAATTGAATTTGCGACTACAATATATTGTAATCCGATAGTAGTTTTATTCAATTCAATTAAATTTTGATAACTTATCGTATAAGGAATTACTGTTAGATACTATTGTAGGAAACAATTAATAAATAAAGGGCTGTATGTTTCCTGAAGAAAAATTAAATAAACTGCCTAAGGCACTAGAGAGACCATCCAAGACAGGATTGTCATATTTTATTGTCCCAAAATTGGGACAATTCAAGGCAGAGAGAAGGGAGGGGGGCGGGGGTAGTGGGTAAGTACTTAAGCACCACTTGCTTACACCATTGATTATTTAGGGTATAATATCTAAACAATTATTATTAAACAAAGCCCCCTAAAAGCCTCTAAGTTCCCCTAATTTCTGTTCGACTCTTAGATTGCGATAGACTCAAGAAAATGATACGGATTCTAATTTAGTTTTCACGTTTCAAAGTTGGCGCTCGTGGCCTGCCAGCTAAATCTCTGTTTCACCTTTTTAAAGATCTTGGTCTCTCCAGGAAAATAATCAACTCCTTCTTAGAAAAATTATCTAAAACCGCGATTTCCACATCTCAAATTCTATGGCTTCGAAGGGGGACTGAATGGGTGGTAAAGTAAACGCTCACATGTGGCAAGACAGCTGTCCTAAACCTACCAGAGCCGAACGTTAGTCCGGAATCCACAGCTCACCCCCCAGAAGTGTAATAACACTATATGATGGGCCCGACTTCGGTCGGTGAATTCCATGGCAGCTCCGTTTGTATTTTATTTATTTACTACTTAGATCATCTTTCAGGGAAAGTTTAAATTGTAATAAACATCAATATATTTAAAAGTGACATTGAGCAGTGACAATTTAAGTTAATTGGGTTGATGAAAAAACAGCCACGAGTGCGACTTTTAAACTTTTATAACTTAAAACGAAAGCATTTCGAATTTTGCAATTTAAGGCTCAACTACGTATTCAAGTGAAGACTCCAAAAATAAACCGAACTATACAAACTTTTATGATTCCACCGCGCAGTCCCAGAATAAAACCGGTGAGAGAACCCATCGCAACGGCGCCAGCGCGTTGTATTGAATTGTCCTCCTCACGTAAATATTCAACAATCCCTAAAAAATTACGGAAATATTATTGTTACTGTCAAACATGATCACCCAAGTGGGTTTTACGGCTATCGTCACAAGGCTGTTGCTCAAAATAGAGATGTATATGGTCTTCCTAGCGAAATTCAGCAGCAAGTCGAAGTAATCTGTATGTAATGTGTAAGAAAATTGAAATGTACGGGTTGGAAAAATCCTAGTAACAAATAGGTTTGATTATCTTTATCAACCCTTCAGGCCTCGGCCCCTCAGCCGATTGACAAGTTGATGTCCCAAAAAAATTTAATAAAAATTAGTTAAAAAATTGAATTATGACACTATCTTACCAAAACATTAATTACTGCCAAACCACTACTGTATCCATAATTAAAATAAAACATATTAACATAATAAAACATAATAAAATAAAACAAATTAAATTAAAATAAAATTAAAACGGGGTCGTCACGCTGAATCGTGTTTTGGCCGATATCGGCCAATCGGGGCTCTAGGGGTTAACCCATTTACAACTACCGATTTTTATAAAGATCAAAAAAAAGTATGAGGAATAGCGTCAATTTGAAAATATTAACGAGCAGATAACTTTTGCTTATTGTTTATCAATCGCCGCAGTGATCGTTTGACAGTGTTTGGGTGCATAGATATTTATCTTGCCATCATAATTTTGAAGTGCTTTTCTATTTTGATTCGTATTAGCGTAATTAACTTTCACTATGTCTTTAAAACGGTAAGTGTTTACAAATAAGCTTGTGATTGAAATTTATTTTATGCGCGTTTTTTATAAATTTATGACCTAAATATAGATTATATAGATAGATATAGATAGATAGAGAATAAAGCCTTTTTCATAGTAATAACCGTGTTTCTTTAATTTAAAATAGGATACAATCGATAAAGTAGTAGTTATATGAGCTTTAACCTACCTGCCTATTACTACTGATCGTTAAAACGATCCACATTTTCCGAGCTTTCCTGAAGTCAGATGTTTTTGGTATTTTTCCATGTTTACTTTATGCATCAAGGTAATAATACTAAAAAACTACTGTGATACGAGATAAAAAAAAGTTTCAGTAACAACTGGGTTAATATGCAAGGGCACGACTACAAACCAGAAAAAAACGCAATTCTCACAAATCCAGCAAACACCTCCTGTTCAACGAGATTGTGAACCGGTGGAATAATTTACCGACTGAAGTGGTAGAAGCATGTAGTGTCGACCAGTGCCAAAACTGAGTAACCGCAGTTGTAAGGGGATAAGAAGTGTCGCAGAGCGACGCTGAGCCGGATCGGCATAGAATGCTCGAGGCACGGTAAGGACGAATTTACAAAAATAATAAACTTATTATTGTCATGTTTTGTAACTTACGGCCTTGCATAATAATTACCTCTTACCCGAAATAGCGACTAGCTTTTATAAAAGGTTTTTTTTACCCCAAATGTGAATAAAATACGTAAAATAAATCTTTGAATAAGAAATGTTTGTTTTATTTACATTTTTGGGCCTCACAAATGATTTTCAGCATCAGTTTCTATGTAATATGGTGAAAAGCTCTCCAAATGAGGAACAATAGAAAGTATGCCTTCTTTACTATTGCAGTCACTATTCTTTCCATCTTTGGTGATTATGCCAATAAAAATAAAATACAAACGGAGCTGCCATGGAATTCACCAACCAAAAATCGGGCCCATCATATATAATTATTACGCTTCTGGGAGGTGAACGGTGGATTCCGGACTTACGACCGGCTGTGGTAGGTTTAGGACGGCTGTCTTGCCACATGTGAGCGTTCACCTTACCACCCATTCACTCCCCCTTCGAAGCCATAGAGTTTGAGATGCAAAAATCGCGGTTTTAGATAATTTTTCTAGAAAGGAGTTGATTATTTTCCTGGAGAGACCAAGATCTTTAAAAAGGTAAAACAAAGATTTAGCTGGCAGGCCACGAGCGCCTACTTCCACCGCGTGAAGGTGAACAGTGAAGCCGTTCCGGGTGACGGCATTTGCGATGTCATGGAATTTATTTAATTTGTACTCGTGGTCTTTTGGGATATTTGATTCCCATGGAACAGTTAATTTATTTATTTATTTATTTATTTATTTATAACGTACAAGAACAAAAAAATACAAGGACATGCATACTGTTGTACATGAGGAATAATTAAGAACAAACATTATAATAGCGAAAAACATAGCTCTATGGATATAAATATGCTAGCATATCCGAATGAGGCGAAATCGCACAACCAACTAGACCTAGAAGGTCTGTCTCTGGCTGTGCTGTGTTATACCAACTGTATTTTTGTAACTCGCGAACTGACGAAGGTGATCAATTTTAAATATTTCTAAATCTAACAAATGTGTTGTTTACACAAATTAAAGTAAAATTTAAAGTAGAAAAAAAAATATATATGTATGCAATTAAGGGCTAAAAATAAAGTAAACTTTACATTATATACAATAAATTTAAGTAGAAAATAAGTAATAATATATACAAATATATGAATAAACACTACATTCTAGTATATATGTTTAAGAAAATGATATGTAATATTGCACAATTTTAAGTTAATTCTACGATAAGGACCATCTTCCGAGATAGAAAGTAAAGAGTTATATCTGGACGCAGGGCTGTGCATCCGAGACTTTCAGGGAATTTATACTGCTTAGAGACCGAATCGACCTCCATAATCCAATCTGAAGCTTTCTCAGTTATTGAAAAAGGTTTTGCAGTGAGATGTTTTTTGCCTTTAGAGCCAACCTGCACAAACTGTATTGGGGGTTTGGAGGATACTGTGGAACCCTTGTTGGCACGAGCCACTGAGAGGCTAAGTACCTCGCGAATAACAGCAAGGACTTTGTCGTGGCGATAAGTGTACCGTCCTTGATCCAAGGCCACCTTGCAGTTTCACAGCCTGAAAATATGTCTTTTCCAGAAAGTATGGCTGCTTAGCATTCTTTTTTTCAATACGAAGAACAACGCATTTTTTAGGATTCAGTTACAAGACATTTTAATGTCCAAGTGCTGAGTTTGCCGAGGTCATTCTGTAAGCTGCAGCTGCTGAGTAGTGAATGTGCATATACCTTCGTATTGTCTGCGTAAAGACTCATGCTTGGTGATATACTAGCTCGTAGGTCTTTGATAGACCTACGAGCTTGTATAGGAGGAACAACACGTTGATATATATCATAATAAATATAAATGAAAATATATATCCTTCCAAATTAAATAATAGTAAGGGGGGCACGCAGAAAGAACCCGCATGGAGGGTACTAGGAAACTAGCTGAATGACCCATCCCGTAAAAAAGTAAATTTACTCACACTTCGTATTATTCACAGTATTATCATAACCAACTTTGAGTCCATCGTTCACTTCCAAAAGTTTTCCAAAATTCTTCTGAACATGTACTCTAACGCATTTAATTGGGCCCTCGATAGAGTTGTGCAGTTTGCCAGGTTCCCCCATTGATGGATTGCGACTAAAAAACAATTCAAAATTAAACATACAAGTATTTTTCGAGATGCAGCCACTGGGCTAAGCTCCATTTGTACAGCAGTTCCTAATGAACTCTTCCCAACCAAAATAAATTGCCCAAAGAATTTTTCGAATCGGCTAATGCGTTTAAAAGTTAGGCATTTTGAGCCTCTCAGGTTTTATAGCTCAAGAAAGATTTCAAAAAATCTTTCTACAATCGGAATTTCTTATTACTTCAAAGAGTTTACAAAATTTGGTAACCCTAGGGGTGAAAAAGTGATTAAACAGTGGCAACTCCCAATCTATTGTAAGTATAAAACCCTAAATATGATGAGCTCTTTCTATCGATGAATAAAATGGTTGGCGAAAGAATTTCTAAAATCACACAAAGCATTCTTGACATATTGTGGCCTCAGACAGACATGCAGACACAGTGGCATATCGGCTAAGTTTCCTGATCTGACACTAAAGTTCCAGGTTAGATTCCCAGCTGAGTCACCATTTTCCATCGGGATAAAATTAACGGAATTGCATTTTCAATTCGTCATTCCAATGCAGTAACAAACACACACATATAAAATATAAAAATATAAATTTTATTTAAAATATAAAAATATAATAACATAAGAAAATAAATAATATATAAAAATATATAATAAAAAAAATATATAATACATAAAAATATAATAATACAAAAAATATATAATAATACATAAAAATATAATAAAATTTAAAAATATAATAAATATAAAAATTTCAATTTCATATAAAATATAAAAAATATAACATAAAACACTTTATAGTAAGAGGTTGTAAGAGATTTTTGCATGATAATATAATTGCCCATTGTGAAATTTCACAATAAATAGTAGAAAAAACAAACAGACACATATTGTTTTTATGTGAAAAAAAACTTATTCTTGTGCTGGAAGCCTAATAGAAAATCCGTTGATATGGAAGTTGTATTGAAAATCAAAATATACCCAGCAATAGTTGAAGAATCAAATAATTAATTTCAGTAGTGGATACGTTCGCGCTCCTGGAGCGTGCAATGTTGCACGCTCCGCGGCGAGCGCTCCTCGCTGTGGCGGTAAATTCTGCAAACACAAAGTGGAGCGCAGCGAGTTTGCGGATGCGAGCAAAGTGGGTGGGTACTTCTCACACATCACACATACACATATGTCTGAGCAGAGTTGATGCGCGAACCTAATGTATACCCACCTTTATGATTACGTATATCAAATTATGATTATTGTTTATGTGACACCTGTATATCAACTTAAAAATTGACTTCTTTAATTAAATAATATTAAAATAAGAACTAGAAATTAATAATTAGTTTGTAATTATATTATTATTTTATTTCGAGATAAGATACCGTATAGGCATGTTTAGAGCGCCATCTATAGTGCACCGCCATAATGTTATGCCACGAATGCATCCATATTGACCATAAGAGAAAATTAATCAATTTTTGGAACTGTGAGTGCCATCTACGCGTTTCATTTTGTAGTGAAATCCTAACCTAGACAATGGCAGTCGCGACATCGCCGAAATATCGGGTGCTACAAAATTGATGTGGTAAATTCGTTTTTAAACCTATTTATAATAAAATCCTAGCTGCCAAATCGTAGTACTGCATTGAGCAATGTAATACGGTATATAATCAATGCCGATAAAACAATATCTTGACGATCATTATAGATGTATCTGTCCGTAGCCGTGATCAACGTTTTTCTTTTTGGTCATGATTAACGTGACCATACTTCCCGCTTTGAGCGGGACAGCCCCGCTTTCAGGATGTCTGTCCCGCTGTCCCCAGCGAGAGCAAAAATGTCCTGCTTTCGCAAATACTCCAAAAGATAATTTAAGCCCGAAAGATGACAAAATCACAAGCTGGAATTCTGACAATGTTGCTGCTGAAGACCGTTGGGTGGAGATGTTCAAACTCTTTCGATAACAATCTCAACTGTATTAACTTTCGTATAATTATTGAGTACGTGTTAGTCTGCCTAGAAGTAACGTACCTGTCGAAAGACTTGTTTCTCTAATGAATAAAATATGGACAAGCGAAAAAACACAGTTAAGTGTCGCAGTTTTGAAAGCCATTTTGGTTACCAAGACTAACATTAATAAATCATGTAATCAGCTCCATTCTTACTTAACCCTTCGCGTACCAGACGGCCCGAAACGTCCAGAATTGATATTTACCGTCGAACCCCAGACGGCCCGAAATGGCCAGGCGAGGCCGACCGCTAATTATGGATTATTTAATCGACTAATAATTATGAATAATCTTTATTGCTTTACATAACGAAGTTACAAATATCTAATAGCAAATTTCAATAGGAACATAAAACAGGTCTTTTTTAGACGATCGGTTTGACAGTTTCGGAGTAATCGTTTTTTTTCTGAAACGCCATCTTTTTTTTGAGACTCGCGAATTTCTTACGGGCCGTAAGGCACACATTAAAATTCAAACCGCGGGCCGCGAGGGGTTAAAAACTAGACCCGATATTTTGAAACAAATTTGCTCCTCCGACAAATATCAAACAACTGCGTAGATATCTACTTATTATTAGTAATACTATTATCATGTTTTTCATTTTTGAATAAAAAGTAGTAAAAGACCAATATGTTTTTTATTTTACAAAGGTGTCCCACTTTGACGAAAAAAATAAATGGTCACGTTAGTCATGATACAAAACTCCGGAAAAGTATTGTAGAGCAAGTAATTGTAGTTTCTTGGGTGAATTCAACACGCTGGCCCCGTCTGATCGACAAAACCGGTTGGCACGTGTAATTATTGCTATGTGCTGTTCTTACCACTTGCAGCTATCGTTTGGATAAACGGGAAGCTGAGAGGGCTTGCAGACTCCCGGGCAATTTTCACATTTTTTCTGCTCGGTTTCGGCGCTCGCTGCATGCACTGTCGGCGGAATGCCGAAAAGCATGTTTGAAAGCATCTGAAAATAATAAAAAAAATCAAAAGTCGAACTCATGTTGACTCCTTTATTCAAGTTGTCTATGACTAGTTTTAGTTGGATTTCATCAACTATGATGAAATCACAAGTACCTATTTAACCCAATCACAAGTACCTATTTAATTAGTTTAGCAAACTCTTCTATATTGAAGATGTTTTAATGTCACCTCGATATACGCGTTTAAAGAAGAGTTTTTTACACGATTGCCTAAGAAAAAAGAATGTATTGTATTCAGGGTTCTTATATGTATGTTTTCCGTTTCTTTATTCCACATAACTTCTAAACGCTCGAACCGATTCGACCGTTGCCATCATAGGGTACCCTAACTGTCAAAATATCAAGTAAATAGTTGTCTAAACGTCCAAATCTCCAAATGTCATTAAATTAACATAAATATATCGTGTTTATTGTCAAATGAAAGGTCTGATGGAGAACATTCCGAAAATATATAAGTATATGTATATATATATATATATATATATATATATATATATATATATATATATATATATATATATATATATATATATATATATATATATATATATATATATATATATATATATATATATATATATATGGATAAAAACATAAACCACAAATATTTCTTTAAAAAAAAAATATCATAAATACAGTAGGTCATTTTGTGTAATGGCAGTCATGTTTTTTTATTACTTTTAATATATTTACTTATTTTAAAACCTCCTATTCGGCGAGGTTATTTTTTTTTTAATATGGCAGTTTGCTTAACTGAATATATTCCCCCATCAAATTGCCACGGGAAGCACCTCCGCCGTTAACCATTGGCTCCCCGAGGTGTGCCAGATGATTAAATGCCTGGTATTCAGCGTTGATTTGCTGACATTATTTCAGTGGCAAATTTCGGGAAAGACGAGATTGTTTTTTCTGTATTTAGGAATACGAGGCAAAGTTTCTATAGCAAGATCAAGGTGGTTATTCCAAATTAGTTAAACTATCAAAAAGATTTGGCGAAAGTTTCATTTTATAGCTACTTGCTTACAATATCCGGTTTCTAAAAATATGATTAAATTTTAGCGGTAGTATGACCAAAATGTGTTTTTTCCCCTATTTTAATTATTAAAATACAATTGAAAACATACCCTGTCACGCGTATATTTTTGGCGATTATATAAAACCGCGCGCAGATGAACGCCGCCGATCACGCCAAATATTCAACTGACAGATTGTTGAAACGTCAGTTTGACAGCTGTTGTTTAGTGTTGATAGAGTTGACAAAAAATACAGATGAAGGCGCTGTATCAAACAATTTAATACGACGTGAAATAAAAATATAGAAATAAATTATAATGTAACAAAGAAAATTTAAAGACATATTTCTACCTGTATACTGTCTTTCGAGACCAGCAATATGACTTTAATAGCGAAGAGAGGGTAAAACGTACGACAATATTTTCTATAATGCCAAAAAATGGTCTAATCACAGTATTATCGGAAAACATCTTGCATTTAGGTAGGAATTAAATCGTTTTCTGTTAAACCATCTCATTTGTTGTTTTTGACTTCACTGATTTGCAAACCACCAATATAGTGATTAATTAAAAAGCTACACCCTTGTGCAAATTAATCTGAACACTTCAAAATATTTCATACTGGCAAGTAAAATCTGTTTTTTTGATGTGGCAACACTGTTCTGTACTGTGAAATGTCATTCTAACCTCTAATGTGACCCTAAGAGGCTTTTTTTTTTTTTTTTAAATATTGTATAAACGTAATTCCGTCCCCACAGTGTGATTGTGGATTTGATATCTGCACCGTGGATCACCTCTTCTTTAATTGCCCTCTCCTTAACAACTTTCCTTCGTTCATTCCTAATCTTATTCAATTGAAAATCTAACTCCCTACCAAAATCGATATCCTTCTGGCGTCCAATTCCATTAAAATTTATCGAGTCATCGCTAAATTCATTAACCTAAATCATTTAGCCATTTAACCCATATTCCGAAATGCCTTCTGGGGGTGGCCGCTTCCGTTCGCTGCTCCGGGATCGGACCCGCCTTGTGACGACAGGCCGATGGTAATGTGGCCCCGTTGTCGAGGTTGGCTGTGGAAAAAGTCGCTGAATAGGCCGAGTTTTTGGCAGTAACTTGCGGTCAATGGACGACACATTCCCGGTGCGGCCGATGCCGGGGGGGGGGGGGCTGCTCTCGGGGGGCGGTGGGGAGCGGCGCTGCCCCCAGAAGCACTTCTCTATTACCTTGACCCTTCTCCTTTTTCTTCCTCCAAAATATTCCCCTAATATTCTGGTATGTTTTTAGTCTCTATGTTGTCTTCTGTGTATGCAATTGTGATGTCCCTTCCTTTTTGTTTTTTTTTTGTAGGTACTAACATTAACAGTAGTCATCCTCCCGTCAACAATACATACAAACTGGCACAAAATCACCAGCACCCTAGCTGCGTGGAATTGCCACAAGGAAAAGAAAGAAAGAAGAAGACCCTAAGAGCTTGTCATATTGTTGTTGTGCGTGGATTTTAGTGTTTTTTCCTCACATTGTGTATGTCGGGGACTTTTTGAAGATTTTTGAAGATATTCGGATGTAATTCATCCCTACGAAGACGATGGATATCTCGTTGGAAATCCGTAGCAAGGTGATTGCTCTAGATGCGCACACATCGCTAAGTCAAAGACGAATATCTGAGGAATGTGGCATATCACTGGGATCAACTAACGCCATCATACGGAATCACAGGGAATCTGGTTCAATTTTGCCACAACGAATCGGAAAATGTGGCCGCAAAAGGAAAACTACAATGAAAGATGACACCATTTTGATTCGCAACAGTAAAATTAACCCACACAAGACTAGTGACGACTTACAAAAGGAGCTTGCAGCTTCTGGGACGATCGTGCACGCATCTACGGTACGTCGAAGACTCTTGGAAAGTGGGCGAAAAGCTAGGAGACCCTTAAAAAAACAGCTTCTTACAAAAACCATGAAGAAAAAAAGGATGACATGGGCACAAAAATATAAGCTCTGGACTTCTGAGGATTGGAAAAACGTTTTATTTTCTGACGAGAGTCACTTTTTTGTCCAGGGTATGCGTTACCAATTCGTTCGCAGGGCAGACGGAGAACCACTTTCTCCAGCCCATATCCAACAATCGGTGAAACATCCCGTTAAGAAAATGTTTTGGGGTTGCTTTTCATTCTATGGCACTGGTGCATTAGTTCCGGTAACAGGAATGATGAATAGTGCAAAATACATAGAAGTTTTGACGGACAGAATGATACATGAGCTAAAAAAAATTCCAACAGAGACTAAAATATTTCAACAAGACTTGGCTCCTTGCCATGCTTCCAAGTTGGTAAAGAAATTCTTTACCGATAACAGCATTATGTGTTTGGATTGGCCTGGAAACTCTCCAGATTTAAACCCAATCGAAAACTTGTGGTCAATCTGTAAAGCACGGCTAAGAAAAATGGACTGCACTACAAAAGAAAAGCTCGTAAATGCTGTACCTAATTGAGGTGTGGTACAGAGATCCGAAAATTCGTGAAAACTGTAAAAACTTGGTGGAATCAATGCCGAAGCGTATACAGTTGCTACTTAAAGCTAAAGGAGGCCACATAAAATACTAATTTATAAGCTAAGTTAAAGTTTTGTATGATTTTCATGAATAAAACCATTATTTGACTAAAATTGCCAGTGTTCAGATTAATTTGCACAAGGGTGTATAACACCGACGGATAGCTGAAGTAACGAAAGGCGTTTAACTAAAAAGATTTTAGTAATTATTAGGTATATAATTATAAAAATCTATTATAACCTGGTCAGAGTGGTAATCATATATTATTATTTTTGTAGCATGAAATGTCGTACATTTGTAGATTTCCAAAAGCACCCGGAACTATCGTATCACAGCGTTTTATTTCTGTAATCTGCGTGGTTTTTAATTCACATAATATGCGGCATGTCTTTGTACATATCCAGAATGTTTATTAAAACCTTGTTTTCTTTGTTGGGACATTTTTTACGCCAGTTATCGGCGGCTGACTACTGAACGGCGCACTCTAACTCCCTAACTGCGATTACACTAACCTATTTAGTGCCCTAGTTATAAGGCGATCGGGCTCACCCGATCGCCCTTAGGGAGTTGATATACAAAGCGCTGCGGGCGCGCGCCCGGAAAACGCTGCGGGTGCGCGCCCGGAAAACGCTGCGGGCGCGCGGCCGGGTCGCTGTGATAAAATGTATGGTGCTGGGACAGACGCTCCCCTAGCACCATAGATTTTATTACAGCAACCCGGCCGCGCGCCAGCGGCGCTTCCCGGGCGCGCGCCCGAGGCACTTTGTATATCAACTCCCTGGTACGATGCGGCTAACTGCGATTACACTACATCACTACACGATAATTAGGGCCCTAACTGAGTTAGGGCCCTAATTATCGTGTAGTGTAATCACCGCTTAAAACGTGTGAAATTACGCAAAAAAAACTATTGAATTACTTCTTGGGTTCATTCAACCGCTTCAGTAGAAAATTCATCGCATATAATTTCATCATCTTTTATACGATAATTTTTTGAATTGGTTACATCACTAAACCATAACGAAATCGGAAAAAAGAAGGACGTTCGTTCTTCCGTCATTTGAATTCTCTGTTCGGGCATCGTTCGACGATTTTTCACGTATTTTTTCGCAGCGGTTTTTAAACCGAAACGCGGATCCCCGCGCGTGAAAAATGTATATAATAAATGATTAAAATCGTTAAAAATGTGATTACAATAATGTCTAAAAATGACGATGTTTATCGTCGTTGATCGTTTCGTGCGTTGTAATTTGTTGTGAAATATAATTGTTTTTTATTTTTTGCGCAGCGGAAAAGGATTTTACCACTGTACACGCGTAAGTACCGTTTTTCTGCTCTTTAGCGAGTAGTAAATCGTAGTAAATCGCAAGAAGCATCACGAAATCTTTGAAACAGTTTTAGAGATAGGGAAATGTTGATCTTGTTATAAGGCGATAACAATCATAACAAAAACCAATCAGAATAATTGAGAAAGGACGTCTGAATTTCGCAGGTCTATTCCACTAACATAAATAGGTATTATTCTAGTATTGGTACATTTTCTACAAATTTGTTAATGTATTAACATCACCGACTATATTCACCACCTGATACCGAAACTGCAATAATAATTTTTCGGCCTCAATAAATAAGCGGGATACAGGCATTTCGGAATATATTAGGTATTGCTACCAGTTCTACATTGTTGATTTTTTAACGTCAATCTGTGCAATAATCTTTTTGGCCTTAATAAATAAGCGGAATATAGCCATTTAGAAATATATTAGGTTTTGTATGTTTTTATTAAATAAATTGGTTTTTATGATGGTTTAAAAAAAAACTAACAACCTACTGCCATATAGGTTTATAATTTGTTTGAAGAAAAAAATAGGCGTACCGAAATGTAGGTTTTTGACGCTTCTTTAAATGACTTGCGCTACCTCGCCTATTATAAAAAACATTTTATCGCTATATCTAAAAGAAAATCGCATCGGTTTTTTTAAAATGATTTTTTATGGTTTTTAGAAAACTAATCTAATTTATCGCCATATAGGTGTTTATGAATTGTTTAAAAAAAACTAACAACCTATCGAAATGTAGGTGTTTGACACTTCTTTTAATGTCTATATCTAAGAGCGGGAGTGGTTGTTAACCTTATGGCAACCACTCTTGAAAAGGGGCCAACAGCCGGGCAAAGGACGCCTTGGTCCGCGATAGATTCGGTAGACACCGAATCACCGCCACATAAGGAGAGGGCTGCGCAAGCGACCTCGAATCTGTAACCAGTCGGGAGTCCGAAGAAATCTGGCTGAAACTGTAAGGAAGGGCGCAAGGTCGACCCGCTCTGCATATCCGGTGTCTCGCGGAAAGGCGCTGGCTTCTTACAAGCGAGTGGCGTAACTAGACAGTGGACTGTTTCGTCCCAGTCTTCTACGTTCACCTTACGGGTGATCAATATCGTTAAAACTTCTTGAGGTGACGGGTTTGCCCGTTGTAGTCGACACCTCCAAGTGACAGTAGATGCCAAATCTATATACATTTGGCATTTGGTATCTTTTCTCAGTATATCTCTGATTTGAACTCACTTTATTTTTCATCATTACAGTGGTTCAAAATGATTCTCTCTACCTATTTGCTCATTTATTAAGTATGCGGCGATATCGGCTTTTCCAGCGGTAATTAATCACAAAAAAGCCAATTCGCATTTGTTTCACCAATCAAGTGCTGCTTTTGTTTGATCATTTCTGATATTGATTATTTTAATTGTCGATGGTTTTAGTTTTACTGCTTGTTGATTGCGCCTTATATAGCTTCTATTTTATGAAGTTTCTTCTAAAATGAAATGTTGTATGCTCTCTGGGCAGTTTGTTACTTAAACATTGTATGTTTTTTAAATAATTCACACAATAAAGAACTTGGAACTTCAGGCCCTCCCATGCAAGAAAACACTCCATAAGTAGCATTTGACGTTTAAGAGGTTGCGTTCACTAGCTTCGTTCAGCAAGCAGTCTGGTTCCGATTGGACTAGGTCGAAATATATGGCGGGCCGTTAATATATTAATTTAATCAATGTATTTTAACACGATAAAATCACATATAAACTGCGCCTAAATATGCTTTTAAAATGTGCAAAACAGCTTTCAAGTCTACAAACATAATTTCATAGGTACCTAAGTAGTATACTTGCAACGTTCGGAAGTCATTAAGCAGTCTCTTTTCCTCGCAGTATCCCTCGCTCATGCTCTAAATGTTCACCAGTGAAGTAGCAATGTTTCATATTATTGTTCAATAAGGATTCCCAAAATGCCGAGCGGCGGTGCGACCGTTAAGAACGGCCGCGTGAGCAGATCAAAAACGAAATGCAAGACGTTCAAGAAACGTTCAGGTACGGCGGCATGCATGAACTGAATGCGCTTTCTAAAACGAATCAAACTAATATTCACCACTTTGATAATGCAACTTGTAACATTAACAAATATTTGACGCTCCCCGTTTGAAACATATGTAGAATTTAGCCTAATTTAATTTACTCAGGTGTTGATGCTTGGTGTTTGGTATCACTTTTTAGGTTTGTTTTAGTAGGTGTGTTGATTGTAATTAGATCAGTTGGACAGGGGGGGCATCACGATAAAAGTTAAAGGTGTACTGAATTCCAAAATCTCTGATACTGTTGAACAGTAGAGATAGCTTTGCTATGGTTATCATTACTTACTGATTACCAAACATATAATTAGAAACAAGCCAAATAACTAAGCAAAGTGGCTAGCTCTAAACTCGGGCAATCGAGGGCTCGAGGTACAGTGGCGTGCCCAGGGTTGGTGAATGGGGCAAGCCCGACATACCTTTTTGTGTTTTTACGCTTTTTATAGTAAAAAAAAGTGGTACCGCTTTACTCTCCAATCTTCAGTTTGAAATTTACTGCTTGTGTCGTAGATTCAATAAAGCACACTGAAGGCATGCTACTGCTAGACAGAATTTAACATATACTTATCAGCAGTCGCATACCTCCGGTGGCTTTAATAAAAAGGCCGTTTTATTTTGATTGAGCGAGTGAAATCAAGTTAACCCTTCAGGCATCAGCCCCTCAGGGGATTGACAAGTTGATGTCCCAAAAAATTTTAGTAAAAATTAGTAAAAAAATTGATGTCTCACCAAAACATTAATTACTGCCAAACCACTGTACCCATAATTAAAATAAAACATATTAACATAATAAAACATAATAAAATAAAACAAATTAAATTAAAACGGGGCCGTCACGCTGAATCGTGTTTTGGCCGATATCGGCCAATCGGGGCTCTAGGGGTTAAAACAGAACTCACCACAAGGGACATTTTCCTCTATTGTTTATCAGGCAACAACAAACCACAAATCAAATGAATTTATACAATAAAAAATCTGCTCTGTCACTTGTTTAAAACAAACGGAACTAAAGACGGAACACGCTCACATTCTACTTCTGTAACGCAAGCCTGACTTATTCGTCAATACAAAAGTCGTATAGATCATATATTGTTTTGCGTAATTTGCCACAGGTTAGAATGAGAGGACCACTGATTTTGAAAGCTCCGTTGCAAGCCCTTGACTAGCTAAACTCAACTCGTTAAGATTGGAGCAAATTGTCGCTCTGTCTGCGCCCGCTAGATAGCAATAGGCGCTCGCAAATTCATTTATTAGTTTAGCAATCTTTTTAAGAAGATTCAATAAGAGATAAGGCAAGCCGGGCTTTTTGACTTGTATGAAGGAACCAGCATTACAGTATACCCCAGACAGTAGCTTCTCTAGCAGACAGAACAAAATTGAAATCAAAGCGAATACGTCACAAGTCGTAAGGGCTCGGATATGGTCGCCAGATGTTTCGCTACTCGGCCTACGCGGTTGCCAGCCTTTACCTGCTCGTAATGTAAACCGTTCGCGTTCGTCAGGACGTATCCCTCTGCCCACATTCCTCGCACCCTCTTCCCGCATTGCCCTGTAGCTCGAGAGTAAAGCTACTGGTTGGTATACTGTGCCGCCACTGTCGAGGTAGTGTAGGTAGACCATCAAACTTTCCAGGAATGATCCAGAATGCACTCACAGTTAAGCTAAGCGTCATCATTGGAACATATTTTTTAATTAGTCCTTACCGAAATGAAATCCTTGTGATTACTTGGTTCTTGTCCCCCGGGACACGACATTGAATTCGATATCGTGTTCTGATTGGCCGGGGTCGGCCGTATTCGGCTCTGATCGTGCTTAGTGCTTTGAGCTAAGGGCGATTCGGATCGCGTCCTTTATTTATTAAATCGAAAGTTCTTATTTCTCGGCTCTATATTCAAATTTCAACCGTCTTGGGTGGGAATAGTTCGTAACTATTGCTGAATGGCGATTTTTACTGCCATTTCCTAGCTGTCTCCTAGAGCAACGACATGCAGACGACACCTTATGTGCTGTCGTCTCTTCTATCCTTCCTTTGATGATTTAAGGACTGTCAAATCGCTTCCAGTCTCGAGTCTCGTATCGTCGCTTCAGAATCCGGCGGCTGGAATCAGAAAGCCGGTGTGTGACGCCTGTGGGTTAATTGATGTAACTATTCATACTGAGGTGGATGGTGAACAAACTTTCCGACCCATCTCTTCAAATAAGATTAACCCCATTCTCGGCCTACCACGCTTCCCTCCACAGTGCCCGATTCAAATCGGCAAGTTTGGCTGCCGCATTCTACAATAGTAGCGGCGATAGTCAAACACCAGTAAGGAAAACATCAAAATATCAACTACCCTAGGCAACTTAAATACAATCTTCCAAGCAGAATGCATTGGCATCACCAGAGCAGCACAGGCAGTTGCAGCCAAAGATGTCGGAGACCTACGCTTGAAATTTGTCTCGGACAGTGCCTCCGTGCTACAAGCGCTAGCAAAAAATACTATAACCTCTGTCCTTGTATTGGAATGCCACAATGCTCTTCAATCCATTGCAAGGTCAAATAGAGTGACCCTGCAATGGATTAAAGGGCACAGCGACTCACTGGGCAACGACGCGGCAGACGAACTGGACAAAAGGGAATCAAAGGAAATAGTATATGGACCGGAACCCTTGATGCCCATACCCGGCCCAAATAAAAACATGGCTATGCAGGAACACCGACGAAACCCACCTTAAAGAATGGAAAAAAAACGCCGGATGCAGGCAAACAAAGAACGCGGTTCCGGAAGCGTCTAAAAAACTTGCCCGCAACCTCACCAGATTAAAAAGGGACAAAATCCGTAAAGTCATAGGTACTATGACAGGCCACTGTCACCTAAACAAACACCTGTTTACCATAGGTGTGACAGACAGCCCTCTATGCAGAGGATGCATGGAGGAAGAAGAAACGCCACAGCATGTGCTCATGGAATGCAGGATTGTGGCAGAGCAACGGGCAAGAATACTACAATCTCCAGCATCTGTCCTGGAGGCTTGTAGCAACCCAAACAGGCTGCTAACCTTCTGGGACAGCCTGGGTTGGCTGGAGTAACATAAATAGAAACATGAGCCACGCACAACGGCCCAATCAAGAGGCCAAGTGCGGGAAATAGCCCAGGAAAACTAACTAACTAACTAAAACCAGTAAGGAAGTATTGTTAATGCGGTAAAAAAAAAATCGAGACAAAGATAAAAAGATGATTGATGTCTGTCTAAGTGTATTCCTTCACGTTTGCGCCCAAATGCTTAATCCGATTGAGTTGAAAGTTGGTATGCAGGCATCATTTGGTCATGGCTAGAGGTGAAATCGTTGTGGTGGAAATCTATCCACCAGGGCCGCACTAGTCATATATTATTATCGAACTCTTGGACTTAGGGACTTGAAATTTGGTACACAGATGCCTTGTTAGGCCGAAATCATATTGTGAAAATTTGGTTGGAATATCTCATACACAAGCTACACTAATAAGATTTAAATTCTGCCATACATTGTAATCAAATATTAACACCGTCTGTTGGCGCTTACTGAGAAACGAACCGCGCTGGGCGATCCAGGTGGGGGTCGCGCTCCGCAACCGCCAGGCGCCGCCCAACCGGTTTCATCCGCCGGCCTAGTTATGAAATTAATATTGATTTTAGTTATGAAATTAATATTTTAGATGAAATCGGTTCTTGGCTACTTGCCGGGAAAGTCTTGGGGTGACACAACTTGTTTTTGTTTTAGGCAGACCAACTTTACAGACGTATCATGGGGTGTCTCGAAAGTTGACCATTCATCCTTTCCTATCAATCGTTTTATGATCCGATATCATCTGGTGTCTCATAAACATTTGCATTTATTTAAGCCACATTGTAATTAAATGATGTGAATCATTGCATTTTGAGCACCATTTATTAGGTTAACAAACTTTTATCGCACGGCTGTTGGTAATCTAATCTTGTCATTCTTTGTACTTATTTAGGTGGGAGGATAATTTTGCATCTATAACATTATTTCAGTTTCTTAAAATCTTACTCCAAGATCGACATTTTATGCTCAAGCTTGGTGATTCTGTATCAGGCCTTAGTGAAATTAATGTTGGAGTCCCGCAGGGTAGCCTTCTGGGCCCAATATTATATTTGATCAAAACGGCCAATCTTCTGTAAGCTGAGAATGTAACCGTTGGTTACATTTTGCTGATGACACTGCTATACTTGCCCAGTGAGGCGGTATCAACTACAACGGAGGAACCCATCAACCCAGGAAGGTATAACGATATATAATCGTTCTTTCAACCTGGGCTGAGCGTCGAGACTTGGGGATGAAAAAATCAACTAACTAACTCCGTCAACAAGCCCGTCAGAGCTCAAAGCCTTACGCGAGGCACTGAGAAGCACCCAGCGGGCCGCCTCGTCCCTGACCACCGGTTATGGTTGGATTTCTCTAGCCTACCAACCGGTTACGGGTTTGAGGTCGCATGTGCGTGAGGCCTAATGTAAGCGGCGATTCAGTTCAAATCATCGCCGACCGAAGCATCTTTGCCCGATTGTTACCGCGGGATCGGGTAACCAATCGGTTGTTTCAAGAGTGGTTGCCATTAGATCAACAGCCACCCCTGCTCTATGGGAAACAAAGTCGTTTCCAGACTCGCCCGGTCATCAGTCGGAATGCACAGTCGATTCGCTGAAGCCGCTCGATGCGCATACCGTCCATGAGCGCCCGAAGAATGACTCCTAGGGGAAACTGACTCACAAGGCACAGAGTCCTACCCTGTCTCGAACTTCTACTATGAAGCTACTGGATGGGTGTGGACCCGTGAGTTGGGCCGACCCAGAACACAACGGGTCATAATGGCCTAACTGTACAGGGCCCGTTAATGGCCTGCTGTACTTGACCAGCATGAAAATGCTATAGAAGCATCTGCAGTTCTTCAACGAGCCTAAAGGGCGTTGCCACTAATTAAGCCAAGTCCATCTAAGTGATACAGGAAAGAAACGTGTCCACCAATGCTGCTGAATGATAGATAAATCCCACAAACCGAAAAAGGGAAGTATCTGGCTTCATCTGGACAAACGGCTAACATGGAGGAAGTACATATTTACGAAGCGCAAGTAGTTAAGCCAAATACTCCGAACAATGTACTAGTTGATCAGCAGGAAGTAGCAGCTGTCACTGGTAAAGAAACTACCTCTGCACAAGTCAATCTGATCCTACGGAATCCAACTCTGGGGCCCTGCTTCACACTCAGACCTAGAGATTTCCAGTCAAAAGTATTAATTGCATTCCAGTCACTCCATTTCAGACAGCATTTCCAGTCAAAAGTATTAATTGCAGCTTGCAGGATTGCCAGATCTCTCTCTGTGATAGCAGTACCATTATTTTTCTACCTCGTGTATATTTAGATCCACCCTTTTAATTAAGTGTTTACAGTATTTCTCGCCTTTTCCAGTGCTGAAGATGACGGCAGTGATGTCAAACAAAGGGGACTGCTTAGAAGGCAACTTACCAAATGAATTCCTTTCAACTGGGCGGACGGGGCGGCGGAACGCCATGCCCGATATCCTGGACCCGCCCATCGCTGGTAGCACTGCGGCTGGACTGCCTGAGAGGCTGCAGATGCTCACTACAGACGGTGAGGTTCTTTCCAATTCACTCGCTTTTATACCCCAAGAATGACTATATTTGATAAATTAACCCTTTCCGGCGCGGTCGGCGGTAGCCAAGGGGTCTTGGAATAGTACCGAAACTCTCGAAAAAGCCAAGGGGTCTCACAGCGACTATGGCATATCTGAACGCCAAGAAAATCACAGACGCAGAGCGTTAAATCTCGGCTGTAACTATATCGCGTTGGAAAGAGTTAATTCAAAGAAATGGTACAAAACACTGCTACCATGGCAAACACATGCATGCGATTATCCGATTTGAAGTGACTTAACCCTTTGCGCTGAATCGGCGCCGCTACGGCACCCGGGAAGTTTATTGCGCTCACTAGTATTTTTGTAGTATTTTTTGTACTTTTTTAGTATTATTTTCTGTGGTACAAAAATGGTATTTTTTAACATGATGTTTAGAAAAAATCAGTTAGGTCGTCCCCATTCTGAGATTTTTATTGTATTAAAATGTTATTTTTCCAATGTGATGTAGTATTTTCTTAGATGCAAAAAAGGCCTCGAGTGAAAAGGGTAAAATATGTAGAAAACCTAACTATGGGGGTTTGGCGTTTATGCGAAACACCTTATCCGTCCGATCTGTATAGAAATTGCACGGAAAAATACAGGTTTTCAAAGGAAATAACAAAGGAGTCAGTACTTACGATTCGAGCTGCAATGCAGTTTTGAATGCATACAAATGTGGTTTATTAAATGCTGAGATGCTGTGTTGCACTCTTGCGTTGGGTGGCAATTAGCTGATGACTGACGGTCTCATATTTTTTCTCTGTTATGATATGCGGCGGAAAGGATGCCATGGTAAGGTGTGCATGAACGAACATGTACCGACATAAGGAATGATTTTTTTATAGGCATGATTTTAATATGGATAATAGAATACAAATAGGGAAATAAGAAGGAAATGAAAAACTGTGGATTATAGGATTAAAAAAATCTAGATTTTAACATACCAATTAGAACCATTGCTATTTTGAATTTTATTATTCTAATTAATTTTATTCATTTAATAGTCTTTACGGAATTCAAATTTTTCTTGAAGACAATTTCTTAATTTTTAACTGTAGTTATATTACCTAAAAAATAAAAATAAAATCAAAAATATCAATACTTCCTTGAAACATCGAATTCTTGCAATTGAAATTAAAATGAACTCAAGTAATTATATTAATAGGAACAAAAACCACGACTGCCATTACAAAAGTGAAGTACTATCTTTATTTTTTTTTACGTTTTTTTTTAAATGAAATATTTGTGGTTTACGTATTTATCCATATAGATACATATACAGATGAGTTTTTAGTCAGTGACATCTTTAAAGTGGGTGAATCAGTACGAGTAATAAGCAACTTTTGATTAAAAAAGTTTAAAAAAAAACGATTGAAAATTTAAAAAACTATGTTTTGAAAAATTGTATAATAAGAGCTGAGCGCGTTGCGCTATTTAGCAGTAGGTGATATATTGCATATTATATTATTTATTTGCGATATTTTACCTATTGCTAGATGGTGCAGCGGCTTAACGCTTTTGAAAGTTTTATTTATCAAACAATTTTTTTTTTTGGAAAATTTAAAAAATTTGCTTATTTGCTCGTACTGATTCTCCCATTTCAAGGATGTAACTAATTAAACACTCACCCTGTATATTTTCGGATTGTACTCAATCAGACACTATTTCATTTGTTACTAAGCACGATATAATACCATTTATGTTAATTTATAGACATTTGGAGATTTGAACAACTATCTACCGGATATTTCAACAGTTTAAGTACCCTATGACACATGGATGACATATTGGTTCTAACATAATTCTACACATTCTTCTAAATTGGTTCAAGCGTTTAGAAGTTATAGTGGAATAAAGAAACGGAAACACACATAGACGAACCCTGAACACATTACACTCCTTTTTTGTCGGGCAGTCGTGTAAAAACAAAAATTATATAATGTTGTATGGTTTGTCATTCCTTATAGGGTTGCCATATATTTTTTAATTTTTTGCAGGACATTTGGGTGCAGGGCACCCACCACATACCATTTTTTTCGTATTTAATTTTGTAGGTTAAAATACACGTTTTTTTTAGTCTTCAAAAATATTTATTTTGAAATAATTTAACAATAGGTTATAGTTGCGGAACGAACCACTAGGTAGGTGCAGTTTCAAATCCTATTGCGCTATCCAAAGAACAGTCATATTTCGTTCGCATGATCCAGGAAGCCATATTTAATTTATTTTATTTTATTAATTTAACAATTCATTTACAATGCATAAGTCTCACTAACAATCATATCAATAAAAAAAATATATTATTAAAATTGAACACGGCCGATATGAGCATTAGCATTTAAGTACTGCTGCTGCCCAACTAAGTGCCAGGACTTGTTCCAGGGCAGCGAGCTCTCTAGTTTTTAGTTCACATATATTCGGCGATTTGAAAAAAAATAAAAAATTAAAAGGAAAATAAATATAAATATCACCGTCACCATTACAAATTATAACTAATAATCACTAAATAATGATCACAATAGGAAATATTTTTTTTAAAAAACACAGAAAATAAATAATTGTGTTAATAAAATAAAATAAAAATAAAATAAATTGACAAATCAAACAATAGTCACCAAAATTAATGAGTAAATAATAGTAATAAAAAAGTCAGCGAAAATAATAATAATAGTAATAAGAATTGTCAAGGATAGGATTTAATGATGGGAACTGTCTCGGTATATTAATTTGTGAATATTTTGCCAGGCGTTATGTTTTAGCCAGGAATCAATTTTGGCTTTAAAAGAAGAAGAAGACTTAGGCACATACATTTTTAAATCTTCATCTAGCATATTAAAGATCCTGGGGGCTATGTACACAAAATGCCTCTGCCCAAAAGTGGTCTGCATTCGTGGGACGTCGAAATATATTGTTCGAGATTGCCGCGTGCAGATTGTTTACTGAGTTCTTATTGCGGATTCTAAATTAGTTTCCATAAAAATAAGAAAAACCAGAAACTTCAGTAGAGACGTAGGTTTTAAACGAAATCCTATAAAGTGAGTGTTTGTGAGCAGAGAGGTATTTCAAAAGTAGCGCGATAGTCTTCAATTTCTCATCTGAGGGGTACAAAAAGTAAAATATCTATGTTTTTCGCAGCAAACGATTGGCAACCTTCAATAGTAGGCGGCACTACAAAGAACCTTCTCTCCTCCGTTTTTATCGGTTCATTCATGTTCATTACAATACCATTATGTCACTCTACGACCTTCATGCAAAATAATAGAGGCGGAACGAAACGAGCCGACAATTGAAAGGCATGATGCAAACAGAGTACGGAATAAATTGTGTGCACTCTATTTTTTTTCTTTGCGTGAATTTACATCAGAGGCAATGATTGCGTTGATTGGAGAAGCCGTAGAGGCGACGGCAGCCAATTAAGTCAGTGACGTGAACGGCTCAGTTAACGGCTTAATTGGACCTAATTGAGCATGCATTAGAATATTTTAAAGTGTCGGACTGACTCAAATGAGCTGACTTATAATTAACTTGTAAAACTAGACCTAGCAATTATTGGATGGGTGAATCAATGGAGGCATCCATAAACGATGTAATGGAAGCAGAGTAAAATACGTTACATTTTATTTTCCAGGCACTAGAGAAAGTATTGTGAACGCGCTAAAAAACAAGATGAAAACAGAAATATCTATTTTGACACCTTTTGAGACGATTAAGACTATTTCCAGACTGAAGTCTGTGTGTCGATGTATGTGTGTGTGTGTGTGTGTGTGTCTATTCCTCAACGATAGTGCCTAAACGCTTCATCCGAGCTGAAACTTGACATGCAGGCGTCATTAGGTCAAGTCAAGAGTTGAAAATATTGTAGTTGAAATCAGCCCACCGCAGGGCGCGCTAGTCATACTTCAATCTCGAAATATTGGAGTCTTGCAGGCTTGAAATTCGGTACTTATTGGACCGAAATCACGTTATGAAATTTTGACCGAAATATCTCGCATAAAAACGGCGCAAAAACTTTTAAATACCGCTGTAGTTAAGAAAATACTACATCATTTTTGGAAATTTTAATACCTAAATAAAATACTTAAATATGCTACTTTTGCTATCTTAGTCACTTGATATCATCGGGTAGGGGGGGGGGGTTGTCTGCTTGCCGGGAAAGTATTGGGGTGGCATAACCAATTTTTCACTTTTATTGTGATTTATTTGGCTATATTTAGTGGAAATCTCTGCTATTTCTATGAAAGAATAATACGGGCCCGATTGCGTTTCTTTGTGAACTAAAACTTAAATTAGTTCAAGCGAATGAGACAGAGCAATACGTTAGATTGGAATATGAAACGAACGATCGTCGATAAAAACTACCTGTCGAACTCATACTCGTCCGAATAAATTTGAACACATTTCGTGCGGTGTTAGACTCAGATGCTTTAGGGTGGGTAGTTTTAATGCGAAAAGGTGATAACCGTTCATTTCACATCTCGCATTTCACATCTCGCTCTAGCGTATTGCCCTGTCTCGTTCACACGAACTAATTTCCGATTTTAGTTCACTTAGAAACGCAGTCAAGCCCACTATGACTACAAAAAAAAAACAGATTAGCACCTATAAATTTTCTTTTAAAATTCAGACATTTGGCTTTATTGCGTTTCTTTGTCAACAAATATCGGAAAATTGTTCATGCGAACGAGACACAACAGTGCATTAGAGCGGAATGTAAAATGAATGATCTCATCTTTTCCTGCACAAAAACTACCTGCTGAACATAAAACCATCTGAATTAGAAAACATTTCGTCCGGTCTTAGATTACGTCGCTTTATGTTCGATTGGTAGTTTTATGCTGGAAAGTGACAGTCATTTATTTTACATTCCGGTCTAACGCATTGGCGTGTCTCGCTCACATAATTTAACTCTGATTTTAGTTCCCGAAGAAAGGCAATCAGGCCTATTATCATCTGTACCTAATACTTATGTAAGTGGATGCGCGGGCTACCTAGGTGGCCCACCGGCACAAATTGCGGCTTATTTTACATTTTTTTCTTACATACATCCCTTTGATCTCTTCAGTCGGTACTGTATTTTTGTGAGTATTTTTGAGCAAATTGAGATTTATTTGAATAATCAAGATATAAAATATTATCATTGTTTTAGTTCGACACGACCAAAAGCCCCTTGGGCCTCCAAGCACTGTGGGGCTCTGGTGTACTGCACCACCTCTCACATTAGTAGTACCTACTAGGGTTTATCAGATCAGAATCCCTAGCATCCTTCAGCTCTCTGGTCATACAGTGTGGGAAAAAATATTGCATCACCTGTTTTTTTAATAATTCGAACTTTAGATACTCGTTGTTTGGAAACCAGTTGATGTAAGTGGTTCGTTCTTTTTTAATTTATAGGCTTATTTATCTGGCAATCATTTAATCGTATTATTCTTATAGCAGCACTTAAAATTAGTTGCCCAAGTCAATTTGACATTCAAACCTCCTTAAGCACATGTTTTCACTCGCAGAAGTTGTGTAGAGAAAATGGGGAAAGGAGTAGAATTAACGTCTGTCAACAATAGTGTTATTACTGGATTGTCAAGCGAGGGCCTCAGTACGCGTGAAATCGCTTTACGAGTGGGTTTTAATCAACCCACTATTGCAAGGTTTCTCAAAAAGTACCAGGAAACCGGTTCAATAGAACGGGTGAAGGGTCGTTGTTGGAAAAGAGCTTTTACTGGGGCTGAAAACAGGATTCTCAAAAGAAATTGTCTCCAGAACCAAAGATTGATGTCTGTAGAACTCAACATGGATTGGGAGGACGAGTATGGAGTGATTGTGAGTAGTAGAACTGTCCGGAACCGACTCATTGAAGCGGGTCTAGACGCACACCGTCCCAGAAAAAACCCGCTCTTGACCTTGAAAATGCACCAACAACGACTTGAGTGGGCAAGAGAGCATGTCAATTGGACGCAAGACATATGGGATAAGGTATTTTTTCGGACTAGTCTAAATTTAACCTGCATGGGTCGGACGGCAAGATGTTTGTCCGACGTAGAAAAATCCATTCGATGTCTAGAAGGTGCTACGCTGTGATTGTTGCTCGAGGAGGGGCCACAAAGTACTGAAAGTTAATAAAACAATATAAAAACTACAAAAAATCATTTATTTTTCATTTTAAAATATTAATTGTATAATACTCTCGGACATACGGTATATCGGAAGCCCACACATACGGACAGATATTTGCATGCAAGCTCAAACCATCATCCCTACCATCTACGTTCAGTGCAAACGTCGCTCGTGAATCGAGCACGCGATCTATGCGACACTGAGCATTTTCCGAAGGAGATGGAACATGTCAATGATGTCCTTAGGAAAAATGGATACGGAAAATATCACGAGACACGCACACGATCTAATACGGACGAAACTCAAAAACCGAGCAGATCAAGAGCATTCTTACCATACGTCAAGGGCGTGACTGATCAAATAAGTAAGATGCTAAACAGATTCGATATAAAAACGATCTTCAAACCGACCCAAAATATAGCTCGATTTTTGAGGCCTGTAAAGGATGTAATACCACTGCAAACCCCGGGTGTGTATAAAGTCGAATGCAGCTGCGGTCTAGCCTACGTTGGACAAACGAAACGGCCCATAGCCACGCGACTGACAGAACACATCAAAGCTATTAAAAACGTTCAGCGAGAAAAATCGGCGATCTGCGAACATATATTGGATAGCGGAAGTAACCACTGGATGCAGTTTCAAAATCCCATTGTTCTATCCAAGGAACAATTCTACTTTCCTCGCATGATCCGGGAAGCCATTGAAATAAGAAGAACTCCGAACTTCAATAGAGATGACGGCTACAAACTCTCTTCTACGTGGAACCCTCTTCTTAAAATGTTTCCGCCGCCGAACGCCGAACGCAAAGACGTAAAACAGGATACAGTGAGTGTTGTGTGCAAGACGGATTTTAAAAATTTCCGCGCTCCGAGCCCGGCCCCCCACCACCGTTATAACCTACGCAGTGGCGGCAGCGGTTTGCGGCCTACCCGCAAAACAACGGACTGACAGCTCTTCAGTCTACCCTAGACAACGGCGGCTGCATCGTCACCGAAACGTCGGGTCCTACAAATTTCACGCGGTAAATTCGTTTTCTATCCTATTTATAATATTAATTAATTAATAATTTTAATTATGCTTACATTTTTTTATATTTAAAAGGCATTTTTTGTTGTTAGAAAATTAACATGGAAAATTCCATTTTGCGTCTTATGAGCTTTAAACCTTATTATTTAACAACCCGTAACATTCCACATTGACATTTTACTATTCAATAATAGCCAGATAACTAAAGCAATATTTTAAGAAAGAACGAACCACTTATATCAACTGGTTTTCAATCAATGAGGATCTAAATTTCGAAGTTTTAAAAAAAAACGGGTGATGCAATAATTTTTTCCACCACTGTAGATACCACCGCAAACGGTGACATTTCTTTGTAACGGAATTCTGATATACTTGTTTTTTTTTCCTACTTTCAGATGAACCGCAAGCGGGGCCCTCGCACTCCAACATTCAACCACAACCCCAACCGTCCAAGGACCAACCGCCACAGGCGGATCCCCCACAGAGCGCCAGCAGCGCGAGTTGAACGTTCAACTTTTAACCAACCGATCGAAGAGTGAGTGCCTGTTCTAGACGAATTGACTGTACGGGTCAGCGCTCAGTGGTAGTCTTGCTTTAAAGAATTACATAAAAACTAGTGAATCCAGTAGAAAAGATCTCAGCCGGCGGCACTGTCTGTCTTGTGTGTACGTCACTTTCGTTTTGTTTTTCATGGGGATCCATCCGTTTTTTTTGTTGTAATGTTATTAAATCTGTAATGTTCCTATGTACCCATGAATCCTATGTATATTCACAGATATAGGATTAGGGCTAGAATGATATTCTAACGATTTCATGAAGATGATGTTCCAACGACCAAAGGAAAAGCGCATTTTGCTCTTATACATTATTAGACCGGGCGCATTACGTGATCGAGTACCAGAATGAATTTATGCATTTTTCTATCCTTAAAATAATTTTCAAAAATAAACACTTATCCAAATGAAATGTTTTTCGACAGGAAATTTCATCCTGGTACTCAAAATATCTTAAATCACTCTTGGTCCCTGTCTTTATGGTAGTAGGATAGAAACTGAATTATGTAGTCTTTATTCATATCAAACTTGCTAACTTCAGAAAGGAAACGATTGTCACTTTTGTCAAAATCTGAATAGTGTGATCTACATTCATACTAAATGTATCGCTAACTTCAGAAAGGAAACTTACTAAGCTAGTCAGAAAGCTAACTAAGAATAATAATTTTCTTTATTTTGCTCATTCTTCCGTATGTAATGTTTCTTAAAATCGTGACATTGTTTTATTCTTCTTCTTTTTCCAAAGCCTGGTTTGGTCCACTCCTATGCGTGGGTCTCTTCCTTCTTCTTCCATGTCTCTGTCAGCTGCTGCCCTCGGCCAGTTGGTTCTTGCTGCTTTCCTGATGTCGTCCAGCCATCGTAGTTAAGGTCTCCCTACGCCTCGCTTTGTGGTTCTTGGTCTCCACCGGACATGCCTCTTCGGCCACTTTGAATCATCCTTCCTTGTGATATGACCTGCCTAGCCCCTTTTCAGACTGGCGATGCGTTTCATGAGTCTGTCACCCTGGTGCGCCTTCGTATTTCTTCATTTTGTACACTCTGTCGCAGAGACTGGTGTCCAGCATTGCTCTCTCCACGGTCCTTTAGTATATGGTAAGACAGTTGGCACTGCTCTGCGTTAGAGGCACTGTTTCTAGGCTGTACGTTGCCACTGGCAGCAAGCATGTCTCATACAATTTGCACTTTAGGTTGATGGGCATCGCTGGTTTTCTCAGGATGTAGGCAAGGTTTTCGAAGGCCGCCTAAGTCAACCCCACACATCTGACAACTTCTGCACTTTGGTTGTCTGCCCAGTTTGAGTTTGTTGCCATGATAGATGTAGTGATCAACGACTTCGAGTGTCTGGCTCTCAATGGTGATCTGGACTGGGTCTGGGCTCAGGATCTTTGTTTTCTGAAGGTTCATCTTCAGACCCACTCTCGCTCGACGACATCCTCGAGTATGGTAATGAGCTGTGCTAAGTCACTGGTGATCAGGACTATGTCGTCAGCGAACTTGAGATGGTTCAGGTAAGAGCCATCCTCGTTGATACCCTTTCCTTGAACACATCTTCCAAAGCAGGCTCTTGAACACATGTTCCATAGCCAGAGTGAAAAGCTTAGGGGAGATCGTGTCGCCCTGCCATAAGTCCCTATCGATCTGGATCTCCATCACCATGTCCTCCTCAAGTCTCACTTGCAGCGTGGCATTGTCGTATATGTGGCGAATAACCTTTGAGTATCGGAAGTCGATTCTCGCCTTCTCCATTGCTGCGAGGACTGCCCATATTTTGATAGAATTGAATGCTTTCTGGTAGTTGATAAAGGCCAGGTAAACTGGGATGTTGTACTCAGTCGCTTTCTCGATCAGCATATGCATAACATGTAGGTGGTCCACCGAGCTGTAGCGTCTTCTGAACCCTGCCTGCTCTACTGGTTGGTAAAAGTCTTATTGGTGAGCCGGTCTGTTACGATCATCATCCGCTGTTTGTAATGGATAGCCAGCAAGCTGATAGACTGGTTATTCTTCATGCATGTGGTCACTTCTTAAACACTAGGATAATCTCGGCATTCTACCATGATATTGGTATCTGTTGCTCTTGCAGACACTAGTTCTAAGGACGAGTAGTGCTGCCTCCAGCGGTTTTCCTCGCATCTTCAGCATCTCACTTGTCACTCTTTCCCCGGGCGCCTTATTGTTCCTCATTCTGCGTCAATTTCTGGTAGTTCTTCGGAGCTGACATTTAGGATCCCTTGTTGATCCTCTGCATCTCTATGGGTTTCGGAGCCAACTTGCGTTATAGCTTACGGTAGAAGTTTTGGATGACAGCGACAATACCGGTTTTGCGTGTGACGTTTTCTTCCTTCTGGTTTTTTTATTTTACAGATCTTAACCTTTCCACGGGCCATCTTGGATCGTAGAACTCTCATATTGGTGCTTTCTTCAGTCAATTTGAGTCTCTTTCCTTATGCTTTTGTTTAAATGTTTATATTCGTCCCTATTCCCTGCTAGTCCGTCGATGCTCGTCCATGAGGTTTCTGGTATTGACGCTTATCTTGCTATCTCTTGGTTTGGCTCTTGCACACACTTTTTTCGTAGCCTTGTATGCTGCTCGTGATCCTCTCCGACAATTCATCGATGTCTACGAGTCGCAATTCTCCTGGCTGCAGTTTTGTTTGAACAGTTTCCTGATACTCTAGTTATTTGAGCTCTAATTAATCTGAGTTTAGGTCTGAAGTTCTTCATCAACTGTCTTTCAAGCTTGGCGTCGATTGCGATTCTGGTTCTCACTAGGTGGTCGCTCCCAGTTTGGAAATGATTGAGGATCGAAATGTCAGTGCACTACTCCCTGATATTCTTTTATCTCCTGTATTTTTTAAAAGTAATTCAACTGTTTCCTTTCTGCAGTTAGTCATTCAAATAAAAATGAAGTCATGTTTTTAACATTCGCCAGAGTTTTGAGAATATAAGAGAAACATTGACTCATATTTTACTGTACTTCATCCGCAAAAGACATCTAGTTTCTCACACAGTCCAAATTTCCATATATATACACTTGAGAGCAAAAAAATCGCACATTCATGAATTTTTAACAATAAATAAAATAACCCAAAAAATACATTGTTTCAAATTGTTTCAATCTATATTCAAATGCTATCCAGTGGTACCTTGTTTGTGCTTGAATCGTGCCAAAAAGTTCTTTTTGGGGGTCAACGTCCAAAGTGCATGTCTTTTATTGCAGTTTCAGAAATGGTCATAAACAAATTAAACCATAAAAATCAGAAGAAAAAACATTTTTATTAATAACAAGTGTTGCCTCCCCTGGCCTGAATGGCAGTTTCCATTTGATTTTTCATTTATTTAATAATATATATTCATTGATTTAATAATACACTTTAATTTCATGTGATATTATACTGTATGAATTCATGTGAGATTATATACTTTAATTTAATATGATATTCATTTGCAGTAAGCCTCAAAATAAAAAATAAAATAAGTCTAAAGTAAAAGTATCATGTATGTGCGATTTCATTGTACCCTTCCTACTACCATAGTATATAAAAAATATATCAAAACGCATAGTACAAATAACATTACCATGGCGTATGTCCCGCACATATTTTGTCCGTATAGTGTAATATTGTGAACGTTTTTTCTTTTTATATTCGTATACAAGTCTTTGAAAACGCTCAGCGGGAACGTATTCGTTTTTTTCTAGTCGTTTTGATGAAGAGGCGTTTCGTATAATGCCAGATAAGCGAGAGCATAGCTGTCAAGCCGTATCTAGATAGGTTTAGATTTATATTTTATAAAAATATGATAATTCTATTGTTACCGAACAGTAGTTCCAGTCTGGGAGTCCCCTGCGCCGCGGCGGGCTCTTGGTCTATTGAGATGGCCAGTTTTTTTCGCGTCTGATTATAATTACTCGGCGATTCAACTAATTCGTAAAACGTCAATTCTTCAACTGCACAATTATATGTTATACTTCGAATTATAGCAAATTTCTACTCTTAATTAGAGCATACTGTATAGTATTTTAGCAATATACTGTTTAGATAGAATCGAATTGAGTTTATTCGTTTATTTATTTTATCGAAAGTCAATTTTGTAAACACGGGCTAATTAAAAGATATACTCTTATGGAAGTGCCACTATAGCAATTATTGTAATATTATAGTTATGGTATTTTAACACTTGCCAGTTATTGTCGCATACCAGTGATTTCGTTTGTATATAGTGTTAATTAATAATTTTAAACGATCGACTCACAAGGCCTATTTATTACAAATATTGTAAATTCATTTTAATAACAAATTAGACTCTTGTGTGTATTTTAGTTGCGATTACTATTATTGTATATTTTTCGCTTGATTAGGTGAGATTGTTGGAAAATTGAAAGAAAATAAAAGAAATTTTATTTAAAAAAGAGTGTTTTCTTGCATTAGTTTTTAAATATATTTGTATAAACATCGATAAAATGGTAACATTTATAACATTGCTACAAGAAGCGCGTCTTAAATATTAAACAATAATTAATAATATATCACAAACGGTCAAATCGAGACTAAGGGCCAGTTATTTGATCCGTGATTTATAGTAATAGTTAAAATCGGTAGTGATTTTGCAAAACAGCGTTGTTTGATCTAGAATCATCTACATTCTGCAGTAATTCGAGTTACTCTAGTAAGTTGAAATTTACTAGCCGATATTGAGTGGTAAAAGTAACTTTTGCGAGATGGCGGCTCCAAGTCAGCTGTTTCAGCGCGCCGCGCATAGGTGTCAGTTTGCTTGGTGGGTTGTTGTCAGTCACGTGTCATTAGCGGCAAAGAGCTCACATTTTGATAATAAATATTGTAAATAGTTATTTAGAAGTGGATTTGGGGTATATTGTTTCTTCTGACGATGTTAGTTCGGATGATGATCAAGTAATTACGTCCGACCGTGAGCTCCGAAGAATCGGGAGCTGGCGTAGAGGGAGGTTTACGCCACCCCCGACCGTCGCGCTACACCCTGCTCTCTCCCAGTACCAGTACTGGGGGAGTGCGGGGTATGAGGCGACGGTCGGGGGTGGCGTAATCCGGCCGCTTTTCCAGCCCCCGATTCTTCGGAGCTCACGCGTGGACTGTATGGAATTTGTCCTAATTTATGTCCTCATAGTTTTGGGCTCTATCTTAATTGCAAATTTTCGTAGAGAATCGAATAATTAGAACGATGAAATACAAAAGAGCTTCAATCGACGAAACAGCTGCACTCGGATGTTTATCGATAAGACTAAATGACATTTGACGTATTATTGCCAGCGTCAAAAATAAAATAATACTACAATTTCGTATGGAAAATGCGATTTTGTGGAATTTGTCATTTATCATGCTGGCAACTCAAATTACTTTTGTAAGATTTTACTATAGCAGTTTTAAGGATCAAGCACCCGAGCTACCCTATTTACCGCAGTATTTTAAAATATTCTAGTAATAATTACTATAGTAAATTGGGAATATTACCAAGGATCAAACAACTGGCCCTAAATAAACATTAGTAAATTCAAGTCATGGCGTAACAATATTAATATTTTTCATGATCAATAAACGATCTTTTCAAGATATTTTCGATAAATCAACATGATCTTTCTGTTAAATCACAGAACATTCCCATAAAAATCAATATAAAAAACATAGAAATTTTAAGTCGTCGTAAAAAAGTAGCAAAATGCTGTTTTAGAATTTCGTTATGAATTCCGTATAATCGCACGAAAAGCGTGAAAATAAAGGCATTTAATACGAGAAAAATATTATAATATGGTTTAGCATATCTTGTCCGAATCGGCTGGTGGAAGACTTTCGCTATGACTATTACCATTGATTATATATGGTATTAGATTGCTCCAATCCATAGTGCGATTTGGCAACCCTTCTGCGCCGGCGAAATGCATGTGGCCCTGAGAACATTGACGGCCAAGCTAATAGCAAATTATTTGGACATTATACATTATTTGGCCAAAGTTTTTTGTAAACGAACGATTGATTATTAAAACCCAATAATTTAACCAATGATAACAATAATAATATTCAATTATTAGTGCCAACTACGTCATTTTTTATTACAGCTAGTTACATCACAGAAATAATACGGAGAGATAGAATGCCATCTTTTAGTGTATCTGAACTTTGAAGTACTTAATTATTACCTACCTACCTATATACCAAATTAATAATTGATATTTTTATGTAAAAATTTTGTTTAAAATTTGTTTGTTACTATAAGTATTATTATTTTATACCTTATAGGCAGATTTAGTGCCATCTATTATGCGCTGTCATAATGTTATACCATGAAAGTCACCATAATGAGCGTAACAAGAGAAAAATAAACAATTTTCGAAACTATGTGAAATCCTAGTTGCCAAATCGTAGTATGATATTGAGTTATCTAATAAGCTTTATAATCAGTGCTTTTACCAATCGAGAGAAAAAGTTGACTTCGTTGCTTGTCACTTCCAGACTTATTTTTATTACATTGGCTTTAAAGCTATACGCTTTTAGACTAGAATTAGGACAATTCACGCTTGCGGCTTAAATATCATTTCTAGTAAATATAGAATACAAAAATTCAGTGCTCTTCATAAGATCGGTTTCTAATTTTTGTGACTGATTTTGACGAATAAATCTCCGTAAATTAAAAAAGGAAATAGGATTTGCACATTAATCTTTAGGTCCTTCTAGCTAGACAACTAATTTATTAGATACGTTTTGCAATGTATATTTTGTTTCTCCGGCAAATCAGATAGTTTTGTAATTGTGCAGATCCTGGTAAATTGTATTAACAAAGCTTTTATAAAATAATAATTCACATCTTAAACCTACGAATGTACAACACTACAGTAAGTACCGACGGAATTGTGTTTGATCAAAAGATGAGGGAAATGTCAGTTTTTAAATGAGAAGAAACCACTCTTTCCAAAGTTCTTGGGTTGAGAAGGGGCGCTAGTTATTAGTCAAAATATTATTTAATCTAAAAATTACAAATGTAATGGTGAAAGCGGACAATTTTATTGTTATATTGTAATAAACAAGCAGTTATGTTTTTGCATATCTGTCACTTGCCAGACGATTCTTGAACTAGTTGTAACTTTTTCTGCTTTAACAACTTGTTCCATCAGTCCATTCCAGGCATCCCACTATCCTGTTCACTAGAAAGTGCTTCCTAGGATTTCTTGAGAAATGTGTCTTATTCAGCTTGAAGGTCTTAAAGTTAAGGATGGCAATTTTAAGCAAGTTAACCATTCTTCGTAGCTTCCTAAACCCAAATGGAATCTTTATCGCTCTACATAGGACTTTTTCGAGATCTATATCCCTGACAAAGTATGGATTCCAAACCTGATACCCAAATTTCAGAATTCCGAGTAATTTGTTAATTGTTTTTTTTTATGTTCAGTATCAGTTGCAAAAACTAGGAAACTGGGAACACTCAAAAAAGTAGCTGTGCAGGGATAATGTATCGGATAAAAAAAAATATTTATTGGTAATTTTTACCATTATGCATATAATATAGCTAATTCATGTATATAACTAATTCATGTTTTAAAAACAAAAAAAATAGAAATAATGTCATTTTTCCCAGCAGATTATTTTACATGAAAAACTGAGGTGAAAATCATTTACATCTTATTCTGATTCAGGTCTTCGTTACTTCGTTATTTCGAGAAAAGAAAATATTTGATATGAAAGATGAAATAAAAAGGCCTTTTCCTTGGTGCCTAAATAAAAAAAGTAGTACCTTACTTTTAACTCAGTTTTTCAATCAATTATTTTTAAATGTGAATCAAACATGTTTTTCTTATAGAAACCTGTTGAAGGAATCGTAAGATGTCTTGTATGAGTGCATATAAAGTTAATATTGTTTGCACGTGACAACCAGGTGATTTTGTTGATTTCTTGACTGAAATAAAAAAAGGATGTGTTTAGAGTCACATTAGACTGTTTAGAGAACTAAATTAGACATAATTCTAATGTAATTAATTTTGTCCAAACGGAAAATAGTAACCCAGCCAGGAATCGAACCCGGAACCTTACAAGGTAAGATCAAGCGACCTAACCACTATGTCACTGAACAATTAAGACTGGTAACAGAAATCAGAGGATCTTCACGCGTGGCCAACAGTGACATTTCATTCATCTTTTAGTCAAATTCACCAGTCTGTAGGATTGGTTGGTAAGGTTTTATCAGACGGGGGCGGGCGGTGATGTCCCTCGTCTGCTCCTGGAATCTCCACAGATTTCGGCAACTACGACAGGCGAAGGTCCAACTGGGGCCGTATCCGAGGTCTGTCCGCTGGACGGCGATTGTGCATGCATGGCAAGATCAAAGTCCGAACCGGACATCGTAGTTGATAGCAGTTCGTTCCAAGTACCTCCTTGATCGTTCCCTGGTTTACAAAGAAAAAACAATTTAATACCTAAAATAAAAAATAAAAAGATTTTTGTGAAAAAGGTAATAACTGTGTATGCTGTGATCTATCAAAGACAAAATAAATCCATTTAATCGCAAACAAAAATGGCTATTCAAATTAAAATAAAAAAATAATAAAAACCAAGCGATGTATTGTTAGTTACACAATAAGATGGTTTTCAAAAATGATATGATTACGATTTATCTGTAAAAAAACTAACTGAGATAACAGTTTCTCATCAGTTATAACAGAGTTAAACGAATTTACCGCATTAAGTTTTGGCGATGTTGCAACTGCAGTTAGTAGTCTAAGGTAGACTGTTGCAACATCGCTGAAACATCAGGTAGGTGCTACAAGCTTCACGAAGTAAATTTGTTTATATCCTATTTATAATATCAAACAACTGTGATAGTCTTAAGATTTCTTATCACTTGTCCTCGTTTTCATTTCCATGCACCCCTTCATTTTCAATGGAGGCTTTAGGCTCGCCAACACCTGTTAATTATTTAAGCCGTAATGTAGCCGCAACTACAGACCTTAAGGTTTTAGACTTTAAGGCGTTAAGGTTATAAATTCGCAGCAATCAAAATGCTGCTTCAATTTTTTTCTCTTTTTATAGTAATATACGAAGTTATAGACCATTTTCCAGAGTTATGCTGTTGCCTATCCTGAAATCTCGGATACAGATTATTAAATCAAATTTAAAATATTTATTCCACGGTTAACAGTTAATTTATTAATATTTATTATATGTAATATTTATTATATGTATAGGTGTATATGTATGTATGATATATATGAGATTATGTAAGAATGTCACTATGTTATTTAGAAAGAATAAATTACAATGTTGATAAGATATAATATAAAAACGGAAATATTGAATATTTTTTTTATTTTAATAATTTTAATCTATTTATAATAATAATAACAATAATAATAATAATAAAACTCTCTATTCTTAAGAAAAGGCGAGCTTATTGCCTGCAGGCAATATTTTAGAGTTAACCTATACTATTGTAAGAACATTATTTGCGAGTAGACTACATAACTTAACCTTTTATTTTTCTTTATCTTTTTATTTATCTAAATGTTCAATGTATTATACTTACTACCTAATTTGATTTATTGTTTTTTCTTTATATTATAACCTAACAGAACCATTGGTAAAATAATGTTCTGGTACGCCAGTCTTAGTACAGGCTAGGCCTAGGTAGTCGGCGTTGACAGATCAAGATGATCAAGATGCTGCTATGTGCTTTCTTTTTGGCTACTGGTATAAATACGAGTATTTTGTAATGCTGCGAGAATGTGTATTGCTTTACATTAAATAAATAAAATTAAAAAAAACAATTCAGAATTGGTTTTTCATACTCTCCTACTATACATAATCCAAAGTTTTAATTTAATTGTATACATCTTTAGATTCATAGCACTTTTTTATGCTTTCTGGCAAGGAGTTGCAATTTTTTGGGGCCTGATATATGAAATATTTTTAGCCAAATGATGATAACATGTGTGGCAAAGAAAACGTTACTGAGAAAGACGCTTTTGTCATTATTTTTTTTGTGAGGATGATTTTGTCATTATCCGTGAAGTACAGCTGACATATATTGAGAGCTTATATTCACAAAAATGATCTTCGGAAGGGTATCTAAAAGGCCTGGAGTTAATCGCATTCAGCACTGCTCTCTGTGCTTTTATAGCAATTTATAATAATTTCAGTAATTCAGGAAAGACTAAAATAAACAAATAACAAAAGTGATTTACACAAAGGATAACAACAATGCTAAAAATATCAAGCATATCGCCCAAAAACAAAGCCAGTGCACTCCGATAACCCCTTCCTTACCTTTGTACAAACGTAACAGTTTACTTTCGAGAGGCAGAGAGTCGCGCCTCGAATAGTAACCACCTAAAGTTAAAATAGAAAGTTATAGCATAGTATCAACCAAAAATTACTCGGATCATGTTTCATTCCAATCCATAGAAAATGTACAGTTCTCCCTATATAATGAATATAAGGATTCAAAATGAATATAAGGAACAGTCTGTAACGATAATGGAAAAATAAAAAACAGAGCTGCCACAGAATTCAGCGACCGGAATTGGGTCTATCATATTACACTTCTAGGGGGTGAGCGGTGGACTTAAGATAGCTGTCTTGCCACATGTGACTGTTAACCCTACCACCCATTCCCTCTCTTCGAAGCCATAAGACTAGAGATACGGAACTTACCATTTTAGACAGGTTTTCTAGGAAATAATTGATTATTTTTCTGGAGAGACCAAGATCTTTAAAGAGGTAAAACATAGACTCGGCTGGCAGGCTACGAGTGCTAACTTCCACCACGTGAAGGTGAATAGTGAAGCCGTTCCGGGTGTCGGCATTTGCGAGATCATGTTATCTATTTAATTTGTACTTTGCATTTGCCAGATCATGAACTTCTTCAGATTGTACCCCTAAACCGGTGCCATTCTGTCTCATTCCAGCAAGAAACTATTTGCCACTTATTATGTGCTTCGATATTGCCGGACCCTTGGATTTGGACAGAATTGAAGTTTTGGTTATTCTAGAGATGGCAAAGATCAGTTTAGAGCTAGCCCAAAATTGTGTTTAGACCTGAAGAGTCAGGGGGTCTGCCGGCTTGGCTAGGGACAGCCGGGATTTTAAACTAGCTTTACCCAGTGCATTCAGATGAGACATTTGGGTTTTGGTGAAATCGTAAATAGAAAGGGCTATGACAAATGAGTAGTTGTAGAAGGTAGTTGTCATAGATTCAAGCCTTTCTCTAGGGCCAGAAATTAGAAAGGCATCTTTTTTTGCCAAGCAACTACTGAAATGCTCTATTACATGATCGGCAGAGAGGCCTTTACCCTGATGGCTGATTTTCCTGCTAAGGAATTTAATTTGATTATTTGGGTCAATAAGGTAGATATTAGAGCCCTCTTAGACCATTTGGTGCTCATATGAAATGAATTTTGTGTCTGTGCGGGCTTTTTTACCTGACCAGTCGCTGAAAAGCTCCACTTTCTGTAATAGTAGGGAAATCTGCTCGGGGCTCCAGGTAATGAAGGCTGGGTCATTGACAAAAGGGAGGCATGAAGAGGTGTACTGACAGTCCGTTTTAAATAGGTAACCCCACTTCCTGTCGAACTGGGTCAGGTTTTCCAGCAGGATATTGAAAGTGATATTAAATGTCGTCGGAGAGAGACAATAGCCCTGTAATAGGCCAAATTAACACGATATAGAACAGGTAGTCCATTTTTACCTTTTGACATGGAATGGCAGACAGCTATAGTAGGAGGCTAAAATGTCATGCACCATAGGTGGAAAGTTGTACCAGCGGAGTATAAAGTGGAAGGAACTGTGTTGGATTGACCCAAAGGCGTTTTCTAGATCGAGCCAGCATATAGCCAGATCGAGCCAGTAACAGCCAGGTTGTGTTACATTTAATTCTCCGTATAATTACCTCTATCTCCTTGGGCCTCATCTTCTAATCTGAGAGCGCGCTGCAATGCGTGTTGCGCTCCGGCGCGGATTGCCTCGCGGCCGATGATTATCTCATTGATGACGTAAGCCTCGCGTCTGATGCGGTCTCGGAGCTCGCTCGACATATCCGGAATTATCCACTTCACCAGGATCATCACGAGGGCGACCACATTCTGCAAAATGCCCAATCATCAGTATTGTCTTTTTATTATTTTTTCCACCTATAGATACTACTTTTATGCTACGATGCTTCATGTATTGTACTTTATTTGTCCATCTCATCAGATACAAATTGTACGCACAAGGCAAGTCGTATAGAAATACATTTGTTTAAATTCATGGGTTTACCGGATTTACCAAGTACCTAAGTTAATATAACAACAATAAGTATGCGTATTAAACAAGGTGACAATATCTATTTATTATTCACAACGCAAACAATTTTTGAAATTAGTTTTCCTAAGTACAGGTTGCGTGAAAGACAATAATACAGGTTGCGTGAAAAGTTCTTAGCCTGGCTCAAAGATGGCATTGCTGTCAAATTAATGAGTACATTGAAATATTCCATGTGTCACATAGATACATGGAAATTTTCAATTTGATGTGCCAATTTAGTCTTTGCTTACAGGTCTTTTGGAGTTGACTTGTTAGTATTTTTTTAACTCGGATTTCTATTTAAACCGTGCAATCATTGAATATTTATTTAAGATCACATGGATACATGGAAATTTTCAATTTGATGTGCCAATTTAGTCTTTGCTTACAGGTCATTTGGAGTTGACGTGTTAGTATTTTTTTTAACTCGGATTTCTTTTTAAATCGTGCAATCATTGAATATTTATTTAAGAAAGGTTTATGTGGACAAGAAATTCATACCGATACGGTAAATGTGTTCGGTGAAAGTGCTCCATCATAAGCAGCAGTAAAAAATTGGGCTGCTGAATTTAAACAAGGTCGAATACACATTGAAGATGAGCCACGCAGTGGACGTCCAAAAACTGCATCAACAGCAGGAATCATTGAGCTATTATATGGTATAAGCTAGTGATGATCCAAGTTTTACTACTCGCAAAATTGCTGAAACCATGAACATCTCAGATGAACGAGTATGACTTATTTTGCATGAAGAATTACATATGAAAAAATTGTTTGGAGAAGTGGTGTCCCGCATTCGTTAAAAATTAAACAAAAACAATAAAAACCAATTTGGATCATTTGAAGTTCTACTTCAAATGATAAAAATCAGTTCTACATAAAATCAGTTTTGTTCTACAAAACTGATTTTATGAGCCTATAGAAGAGACTTGGATCTACCGCCATGATCCTAGATGAAAACAAGAACGTTTACAGTGGACTGAAGCTGGTTGTTCAGTTAAAAAGCAGCCAAATGACAAACAAACGTAGGAAAGGTTATGGTATCAGTTTTCTGGGATGCAAGAGGAATTTGTTAATCGAATATCTGGAAAAAGGTAAATCATTAAACTCTGAATATTACTGTAGTCTTTTGGATCAATTGGATGATAAAATTGATGAAAAAAATACTTGGTTTGCAGCACAAAAAAATCACCTTTCACAAAGATAATTCACGTGTTCACAAAAGTGTTTTGACGATGGCTAAATTCAACGAATTAAATTACGAATTGTTTAAGCATCCACCATATTCACCAGATTTAGCTCCCAGTGACTACTACCTCTTCAGAAACCTTAAGCAATCCCATCGTGGAAAGCGTTTTTCTTATTACAATTATTGGAGGAGAATTGTAATAAGTGTATTGTTGAGGGAGATAATATTGAATAAAAAACACTAACTCAAATAAAAAATAACAGACTTTCACTTGTAGGCTAGACAACTTTTCACACAATATATAGTAATATGACTTAGAAAATAATATACCTAGACTAAAACTGAAATTTAAACAAATAAATCAGTGTCAAATATAAAAAAAAAAACAAAATATCAGTCGAGAAGATTACTAAAAAGAGAAAAATAACAATCATAATACAACTAATCCATTATCCAGCACAATGGTAGGACATCTGAGGGTATCAATACAACTGGTGAACCTGTCACCCCAGGGAATTATAAAGACATCAGGTCTTTCTATCTCCCATGGAGTAAACGAGAAGGCTTAGCGGACAAAGACAGTCCACTGTCTAGTTCCACCAACGAACCAACGCCTCGAAGCATTGGGAAGTGATCCCAGCGGGCCGTCCTCACGCTCTTATAACGCCCTACAGTCTGGTCGCAGATTCGAAGTCGCTTGCGCAGCGGCCTTTACCTGATGTTAGCGGTAATTCAGTTCGAATTTATCACGGGTAGATACCCGTGGTCTGGAAGCGTATCGGACTGTTTCCAAACCTCTCCCTTCCCGGCTTTTTGCCGAAGTGCACAGTCGATTGGCAAACGCCGCACGATGCGCAAACCGCCCAGTATCGCCCAAGCTGCACAGAACCGCTAGACACCAACTAGAGCTGTCAACTACAACCGGTCACCTCAGGAATTTTTAATGAATGAAAGTCTCCCGTGAGTAACAGCGCAGAAGACTTAGGACAAAATAGTCCACCGTCAAGCTCCGCCACCTGCCCATCAGAGGCCAACGCCTGACGGCGAGGCACCGGGAAAGATACCCAGCGGGCAGCCTCGCCCCCTGATTGGTTACAGGATCGAGGTCGCTTGAGTGTTAAACAAGAAACGGTGTCAACCGAATATATCGCGGACCACGGCATCCTTTGTCCGGCTCTTCACTTGGAATCGGGTAGCCGATGGTCGTTTCAAGAGCAGTCACCGTAAGGTCAACAGCTACCCCCCACTCTTTAGGAAATAGTACTGTTTTCAGACTCCCCCGACTGTTAGTCAGAATGAACAATCGATTGGCTTACGCCGCACGGTGCGCCAGAAGGTAGACTCCTGGGGGAAACTAGCCCTAAGGCCAGATTCCTACCCGGGCTCGCACTTCATGTGTGGAGGTCGCCGGATGGGTGTTGACCCGTGAGTGTGACCGACCCCGGATAAATGGACCTTCGTGGCCAACTCAACAAGGGCCCATTAGCTCCTAATTGGATAGTAGCAAGACACCAATTGAATAGCACAATATTAATGTTCTCGATTCTGCTATATGAGATGAAATTGAAGGCTTTTTTTTCATATGGGCCTCGGAGTCGGCTGCAAACGATAAAAGTTAGAATGGCTCCTATTCTGCAGTGTTAAACAATAATTTAGAATAAGGAGTCCATTATCTTATATGATAGCTAGTATTCTAAGTGTCATTCTATTTGTATAATTACGGTGATATTTTTATTAATTTTACTTTTCAAAGCCTTGGTTTTTCTGTAATGTTGATTAGTAATAAGCGAATAAACAAATAAATAAATAAAACATTCACGACCAAACACCTTATATAGGGTGGAGCAGAATGGAATCCCTGATTTGGCGGGTAAATTATGAAAACAACAATACCTAAGTTGAAAAATGAGCTTACCTCAAATACTACGACAAACGCTAGTCTAGCAGCGAGTACATGCCAAAAAACAGTTGTTCTCTCGTACTGGTGTTGTTGATTATAATGTTCCCGATAGTCAGGATATCTGAAAAAAAATAAACTGGTCAAAAGAGTTTAACTCGTGCGACGAGTGTTTCCTATATATTACAAATTCATTATATGAGAAAATTTATTTAAAACAGTTAACCCTCCGTCGGGCGCACCTGATCTGACAGGCACAGGTCGTAAGCTTTTATTTGACCCTCCCTGTCAGAGTAGCGTCTGATGCCGCCCCTCCCAGTACCTTTCTGTCTCGCGGCGGCGTATTTTATCCCTCTACTCAGTTTCTTACCCGAAGCTGTGGAAAGTATCAGCATTGTCCGTGGCCTGTCAGGCTCGCTGCGCCTGATCATGTTATACTTTTAAAGATGTGTATTTCCTATTGATTCCATCACAATTGTTTATTTAACTCATTTTATGATATGATAAAGCGAATTTTATTAGTGGTTATTTGTACTTAGCTTACAATAAATGTTCCTTACTTTATTTAAATACTAGCTGACCCGGCGAACTTCGTACCGCCTAACAGTCAATGAATGTCGTGTTACAGAACTTAATTTATGATTTTATGAAAGTAATACAATGAACACAAAATAAATATTAAGTTCACTGCTTTATTAAAATAATATAACACAACACAAAAATAAATATAAAAGTACAAAAATTAAGTATATCAATCGCGTGTCAGCAAGACATGATTGAATTAAACAATTTATATATTGTGCAGAATAGGATGCACTCGGTTTAATTGTGATATACGATATACGACACCTTGTGATATACAACATTTTTTGTTTTTTATCAGGTGCAAGAACAAATAAAGCGGATGATTTGCCGACAGGTGAACATGCCACGTACAACTGACCATGAGAAAAACACGGATTTACATTTTGTACGGGAAAATGTTTTTCTTTTATTTTAATTTTTCATTAACTTTCCAATTTTCGTTTTTAATAGTTATTCTGCTATTCGGGACGGAGACAAATACTACAAATCAAAAACCATGAAAATCGGTCCAGCCGTTCTCGAGTTATAAGTGTTCCAACAAACCCGACTTTGTTTTATACATATAGATTTGAAAATGAATACATAGACAATATAAAATCGAAGACTATCGCGGTTGTTTGACATTATAAATAGGATAGAAAACGAATTTACCGCGTGAAATTTGTAGGACCCTGTAGGTCCTACAAATTTCACGCGGTAAATTCGTTTTCTATCCTATTTATGAATACATAGACGTTTGCCTATTTTGAATTTTTTTATACTTTTATATTTATTGCTTTTACAGTTATTAAACGTATTTTGTGCATAAAATTTAACTTATTACCTTAGTATACATCCCTATAGAGGACACTGATTACTTTAGAGGTCTGATATCAATACAGGTATGAGGGTCATTCAGAAAGTAAGGTTACAAGGGATCCTGAGGCCGATGGTTTTTTTATTTATTTTGAGGTTGGTGGATCCTAACGGCAATTTGTTAGGTCCTGCGTATTTGTCGCCATTTCGTTCAATCATAATAAATTTTTTCGATGGAGAGGTAGTTGCGTGCTCCCGCCACCTCTTATCCATCCAAGATCAGCGCGGTCATCCATTTTTTGACTTTGCAGAACTATACCGCCGCGAATATCTATCGGATGATGGGGATGATGTATGTGTGGACTACACCTCACAATCCAAAAGACAATAACTTCAGTGGCGTCATTCATCTTCCCCAGCCACCAAAATGTTCAAGACGACCCATTCGGCGGAAAAGTGATGGCTGCAGCAGGTGGATTTTATGTCTAAAGTGACTACCATTAATGCAGAGGCTTACTTCAGTACCCTAAAAAGAGCAACGCAGAACCACAGAAGGGGAATGCTGACTCATGTACTCATCCTTTTGTATGACAACGCCAGGCCCCACACCGCGCGAGTTTTAAAGGAGCTGCTGACATCGTTTGGATGGGATTGGCACCCATTCCCCCTATTCATCCGACTTGTCGCCTTCGGACTATAACCTTTTCACTAAATTAAAGGAGTTTTTGGGTCGGAAACGTTTTACCAACGATCAGGAGTACGAGAAAGCTGTGAAGAAGTGGTTGAAAGCTGGCAGCGGGGGTCAATGACACTGTCATACAAAAGCTGATGCCACAACTACAGAAATGTCTCAATCTCGACAGCTATTACATTGAAAAATAGTTTAATTTCTTTGCGAAGTCTCCTGTGAATTTCAATTAAATTAAAGCATTTTTCGATCCTACCTAAATGTTGTAACCTTACTTTCTGGATGACTCTCATAGTTAATAGTGGCTGGTTGCGCGCAAAGTATCTTTTGCATCAGCATTTGATTAGTGTTTGTTTGTTTGTTTGTTTGAAAAGCTTTATTGCACACACAAAAGAATACAATGTGGTGGGCCTATTGCCAAGTGGCAATATCTACCGACCATACCGCCAGGGTTATTGTGACTGAAGGTTTATGTGGGCAAATTAATTTACAAGTAATAAATGAATACACTTACAAAAAAGTCATCATAGTATAAAATATAATTCAGTGATTAGTAACGTATGCCAACTCGATATTGAAGGGAGGAGTGAAATATAAGGACAAGCAAAGGAGATGGGAGGGGAGGGGGGAAGTCATAAGTTGGGTAAATGTCTCTTTAAAGAATTTTTAAACCCGCTCAGGTTTTCAAGTTGTCTTATCGGTAAAGGCACGGAATTCCAGAGACGGGCCGCTTGCACTGCGAAAGACCTAGACATGAAAGTTGATGAATGCTGAGGTATAGCCAGTAATAGATTTTCCTGAGAGCGCAATGGAAGACCATGGGATGATAGCGGAGAGAAGAGATTATACAAATAGGTAGGACAGTTTGACTGTAGTACGCGGAAGAGTAGGATGAGTATGTGAAATTCCCGACATCGTCTAATGGGTAGCCACTCTATTTGCCTGCGAAAGTTTGATATGTGATCAAACTTCTTCGTTGTATGTGGATGTTCGATTTCACTGACAGATGTTGATTCCGAAGAAAAAGAAGAGCGACTTGAACGCTGCCAGTACTGCGTATGCTCGAAAAATGCCTACCCCTGCTAGTTTTTATAATCATCCGCCGCGCTGTCAGAACGACAACATATATATTTTTCAGAGGTTTTTTGCATACTCTCGCGACTCTGCACCGCTTTTATTTATCGCCTTCTTGAACCGCTCCGCAAAATCAGAACAAAACTCCACGAAAAAACTAATTCGCATCGAGTGGGTCGTGTGTGAGACATTTTCGAAGATACTTGCATGAGAAATCCACCAGCAGGCACGTCGAGAGTCCGTAGCAGTGCTGGGACCTCCAGACAGGCGAGGTCCATCATCACAGGTCAGTCGGTGTTTTACAGACAGATATCTGATTACGTGTTGATGTTTGAGGGATTTGCGCGCATCGATTTCATCTCATTTTGTAAAGTACCCACATATTAGAATCTATTAATTTATTTAATTTATTTTAGTATAATTTATTCACGGTTATGATCCCGCCGTTGTTCAACTATTTACACGTTGAACAACCAGTGCCCATTTTTAAACCTGTGCCTGCCAGGCACATTTTGTCTGAATTCAGTGGGCCCAGAGGTGTGCGCCTGATGGAGGGTTAAAAGGTGCATGAACGATAGAATGATTCTAAGCTCCTAAGGCGCAATTCAGACAGAAGAGACATGGTACGGATGCGACGTGACCAAAGTGTACAGAAAAGGCATTCAGTCGCTCAGTCATCGCGAAACCGTGTGAAGTGGATGCATTCTTATATGCATTAACCGCTATCTCTATACATTTTTAGTCGTATGTATATTGATGGATATTTCTCGACTAACTCACTATAATCAATATTGCATTCAATATCGTCATGCATTTCCGTTCGAGGTCTGACGCCACTTGCCACTTGGTGTGTCAAGCGACGGGGTGCGGGCGCCAAAAAGACACACCCAGCGCTTCAAAAATGGGCGCCGTCCGCGCCACGTCCTCGCCCGACGCCCGCCCCACGTCGCCTCTGTCTGAACTGCGCCTATATGCCACTAAGCCGCATCTTAGTCTTACAACAAAATTAACTAACCTGCATTCTGCAAGACTATACGTTGTTTCATGAGGACCGGAATTAACCTCAAAGTCCTTTGTGCTAAAATACGCCATTGTATGGTTGACATAGCCATTCAGAGTGCCATCCTGAGATATACTCAAGCGATACACCATTCGTGGTATGAATTCCGAAGTAAATGCTATTATGAGACCCTAAAAAAGAAATACAGTAAAACCTTTATGAATCGTTTTTGAAGGGATTTATAAAAAAAACGAATAATGAAAATGAAATGAAATGAAAAATGCCTTTATTGTACTAACAAAAAAAAAATAAAAAATTACATGGGTAAAGAAAACTTAAATTCTATTTTAACTTAGTACAAACGGCGGGCTTATCGTTTCACGATTTCTTACAGCCAACCGTGTAATATTAAATAAAAGTATCAATACAGCTCACATACATAAACATATACACATAAATATACATATACATATATCCAAATATACATACATACATAAAAAATATAATATATGTATATTATAATAATAAATACATAGAAACTACAGATAAATAATAATAAAAATAATATAATAAAATAATAAAAATAATGCAGGAAGGTGTGAGATCTAGAAGTACAGTAATTCTAGTACCTAAGGTTTGAATAAAAAAATCATTTATAACTTAGTCAATAAAAATCCTATATATGACATAAGAGATTTGGTTAATGCTGAATTTATATTCCGAGAGTATCATGCTGTAAAATAAAGAAAGTATCCTGATAGTTGACATTTGCCAAAAAAAGTAATATTATTTTTTTATAAACGAAAGCTATAACTGCTGGATTTGACCATTCATTTAAATTTTAACATTTTTTATATACGATTATTTATTTTCTATTATCTATTTTCATGACTACCACATTATTACTGGGATGATTAAGGTTATAGACATTGGGCCACACAGGACTTGCGTCTAGTCATGGACAGGTTAGGAACTTAGGTTCCATTTGGGGTAACAGTTCGGGTGGCTCTGTGTGGTTTGCGCACCGTGCGGCGTCAGTTAATCGACTGTGCACTACGACGAATAGCCGGGGGAGTCTGGAAACGTATGTTTCCTAAGCAGCGGGGTTAGTTGTTGACCTGATGCTAGCCACCTTTGAAATAATCCGTTGGACACCCGATTCCATGGCATGACAAAAGGCGCCATGGTCCGCGATAAATTTAAACTGAATTACCGATAACATTAGGTAGAGGCCGAGCAAGCGACTTCAAATCCGAGACCAGACTGGAGGATGTAATAATCCGCCCAATCTGCAAAAGTCGGAGATCGTTGCTCGCCGTTGTCAGACAATTTATAAATCTGGACCGTGAGGTATGTGCATAGGGTAGGTAATTTTACTCTTTGAATATCTTTTTCTACAGAGTGACATGTTCAGTTTTTTTAATTAGTACAGAGAAACAAAGTCTAGTATTTAACTTCTCTTAAGGCATAGCTAGACTGTGGATTTTTTTCATCCGCACGTCTTTTACACTCACTCCATGGGAGACAGAACGACCTGATGCTGTTATAACTACCTTATTGGTGAGACTGCTGTTTGTATGTTTGACTGTCTATCTGTATGTCTCCCACTGATCTTCGAGGCGTAGTAATTTTTCAGAAAACATACTAATAATAAACAGGAAAAAAAAACATAAATATAGCTCACATTTGTAATAACGCTGAGCTTCCCGATGGAGTCCAGTATTCTAAACCAAACACCGATGTCCCGCACTCTCTGAGCGACCGGCCTCCTGTAGCACTTTAGCATCTTAAGCGCGTCCAAACGCATCTCTAACACATTATTCAGCAGGGCAAACAGTGGTGCGAGCGGAAAAGCTGCCACAAATATTGTCACAAAGCCGTACTGAAGCACTGTGAAAAAAAGTGACGTACATAATTAAAATCAGCAAGCCCTTTCACGGTCCAATTGTAGTCGCAATTGCTTCAATCGGAAATTGCTCCATATTATGAAACTTGCTTTTTCTGTTGCCTCTATCGGAAATTAGTGGACAGATGTTATTCAAGATATTAGGTTCTGATACTGTAAAAACGAGGCACTGCAATTTTATAGCGTTAAAAAAATTTAAAAAGAATTCTTACCCATTTCCAAATACTCAGGAAACAATCCCATAGTCCCAAAGTCCACAAGCTTAAAATCCTTCACCCATTGTAGGTTGCTCTTGAGACCGAGTCTTTTCCGGCCGATTGTCCTGACTAGGTTGTACCATTTGAGCAAGTAAGGGTACATCATTTCGACAATGGTGTTAACGGCCTGCTTGCCAATCATTATGATTGCTAATTGAATGCAGAGTTCCATCAGACAGCCGCCCGGACCACACTTTAAAAAAAATAATTAAATATTTAAAATTAGATTTATTTGCCATTTCCCCCGATTAATCGAAAATAAAGAAATGTTAAGCCCAATCTATACATCCGACCTTGCAAACTGCCATGTTGTTAAGATCTATGCCGATAGTAACGTAAAAGACCAAGTTTGCAACTTGCAAACTTGCAACAAAATATCTGTGCAAACTCCGCAATGCCCAAAAAGCAAAGATTAATTTTTTGCTTTTTTCGGTTGTGGCTGAATAACTCAGTATGAGCGTACAGAAAGTCATTTAATTATTTGTTAACTCGTTGAGTATGAGTCAACCAAATCTGGTCGCGAAACAATTATCCGTTGAGTACGAGTCGACCAAATCTGGTCGCGCGTTTTTTTCACTTCTTTGACGTTCTCATATTTATTCATAATTATCTAATTGTTTTACAAAATGATATTTCAATATTCTATATTCGAAATTTCAATGCAATCATTGTGCAGTTGTTCTTTTTATGATTGGTGTAGTAGTTTCGTAGTTATAGTACTTTAAGTCGATGTCGCCGAAAATCCTGCAAAAGAGACAGATGCATCCATGAAAATACCCATTTACTCCAAGGGTTAAGTAGATTAAATTTATTACAATTTAAGCCCAAGCTGAACTCTGCATGTCTAGAAGTTTCCGAGATACAGCTCTTCAAAACTCAAATTCGGCATCTTTCATAAAATGAAAACTTTTTATTTTCTCATATGACCTAGTAGACGTTAGTATCTTCGGTATTTTCTGCAAATTTTATACGCCCCTTTCGCACGACATTGAGAGTTGCCCGACAATGATTTCGTAAAAAAACGCCCCACCCTACTGGCTTGAAACCCTTGATATATTTTAAAAAATCGGTTGTCTTCCCAAGACTTCCCCTCTAAGGACAGATTCATCTGAATATTCATTTCATAAATAAAATCAATGAGCGCCCTCTCGGCCGGCGGATGAACCCGCTATAGCAGCACACAAATTTGGCCAAAAATGGACCTTTTATAAAATTATTTCTTTCAAATTGCATACAAATTGCTCTCAAAGCTTTCCTTTATTATCTCTCACTCTTCAATAATAAAAATAAAAAAACACAAAAACATAGCAGGCGGCTTAGCAAATGCGTATGGGAAAATGGCTGTTTTTAGCAACCTTTCGTAAAGATCAGTTCTCTTATATCGTCTGTTTTTTTTTCTTTAGGTACATACCTGTACTTGCATATTTAAAGCTTATTTATTACTATGTATGTATTTTAATAATTTTAATGTTTCTGTCCATAAATGTTTATGTTTATATTACATCTCAATGGCTCCGTGATGACTGCAATGTTAATTTGTTTATGAAATAATAAATAAATAAATAACTCACCTCTTCTTGTCGGAATCCAAAAAATCTCGAGTATTCACCCGGTCGTCCGGCAAACTTCCCTTTGAAGAAAGCAATGTAGAATATGGAGGCATAGTAGTTGACGAACTGAAGCAGGTAAATCTTGAGAGTGAGAGAGTCGTCGAACTCCGTCTGCGTTCGGAGCAGCTCCTTCTCCGTCAGCCACTCGGCCAGGAATTGATACATCTGTCAACAAATTCAACCGGTCAAGTACGAGTTTCACTGTTTATTGAGTTTTTTTAAATAGTAGGAGGTCTTCCTATGTAAACATATTATAACAAGATTAGGATGATCTTAAAAATAAGATTTTAAAAAATAACAAAATTTAATTGTTAGGATTGTGAACAAGTAAAGTAAAATGTCTTCTGTGATTACAATTCAAATAAAAATAGTCTATATAATATTAATATTTACCTAGTAATATAAACAGGCAATAAATTTTATATTAGTATTGTCAAATAGTAAGTCGATTAAGTACCTACATTAGAAATATAAATAATCAAGATGCATAGAAATTATCACACAGTGCTTAGAGATTGTTCACATCATACAATTCTCAATCAATGAGATATATTTTCAGCTTTTACTTAAACTGAGGCCTTTCCTTTCCAGCATATTTTTTGATTCTAAGGGGTAGCTTTTATATAAGCTATTTATATAGTATTTCGTTCATCTAGTTCCTTTATTTTGATTTATTTTCTTTCTAAATTCAGTTTCCGCTTTTCCTTTTTAACCCTTCAGGCCCCGCGACTCGCGGTTTACCCTCAGGTTGACTGCGATATCGAAGTCGCGGGGCCTGAAGGGTTAATATCTTATATAATATTATATAGTATAATAGTAAAGTTATGCAGAAATATTATTTTTTTAAGATATGACATGCAGAAGTTCGTTCTCTGTCCCCATTTCGGGCCGTCTGGGGTTCGACGGTAAATATCAATTCTGGACGTTTCGGGCCGTCTGGTACGCGAGGGGTTAAAATGCAGTTATGATATTCTTTTTTCTTTCTAAATCCCGTTATATGCATGATCTCCAAGGCCTCAGGGTTACTAATTTAAAAATATAAATTCCCCCTCAACACCTGCATATAAAATAAACTATAAACTCAGGGTTGCATAATGAGGAAAAGTAATAATTAAAATTAAATATGGAATCTTAATTTATACAAAAATAAATACAAGGTTTAGCAAGTGCCCACAGGGCACATATTAGTATAATAGTTTTGGTATTCGTTTGTTTGTACTTTCTTTGAACTACAAATCTTTTATCTTTTATAAATTGCATCGCTTGCTTGACCCCTCAGGAGTCTATGTTTCAAATTTCAAGGTTTAGCCTGTGCCCGCATGACACATTTTAGAACTTTTGAACATTTTGTCATTTTAGAACATTTTGAATCTTTTAAACTTTTAATGAATCACAGCACCTTTCTGATCCCTCAGCAAGATGTTCAAATTTCAAGTCAATCGGATAAGTCGTTCAACCTAGAGGTCGGTGAACACGGTTATATAGAATCCCAAAATTATTATATTGATGGATTCTCAACATAGTAAGAGAAGTTTTTCTACAATGTGTTACATCTGTCTGCATTTATTTGCCGTTAAGATCAGAGACCGCTTCGTAAATATCGTCTTCACTATTGCATATTCTTCATCATGACCATGCCATAAAGACGCATCTCAAAAATGTATGAAACTGAAAGATGGTTCGATGTGAGTATACAGTAGAACTCCAATTATCCGAACTACGACTATCCGAATCGTTGATTATCCGAAATTAAAACGGAAAACAATTAGGACGGAAATGTACTGCGATTTGCAAAATAATGACTCTGTCTACGCGCGCTATTGTCCTCGGGGATGACATACTAACGTACGGCACTTTCTAAGTACGCTTAATATGTAAAAGTGCAGCCTTTACATTTAATTAATATCGATATTGCTAATAAATTTTGATATTAAATAGTTATTTCTCCCAATTTAAACATATATACAATAATTAATTAAAAAAGAATCCTTTTTTCGGAATAAATCCAATTATCCAAATTTTCTATTATCCGAATGGGGTCCGGTTTCAATCGATTCGGATAATTGGAGTTCTACTGTATCTGCAAATATTGCTTGGATGTCTGGAGATTTCGTAGAATACTATGTACCTAATCTTAGGTTATGGAAAAATCATGTTTTTTGAGCTGAAACAGAAACTACTCAGAAAGTAGAATGTGAGGTGTAATTTTGACGCACGGCGTTCCACTTTGTCGTTGAGAAAACTCACATAGTTAAAGATACAGATGAGTCCCAAGTTGATAGTGGCGGCCGTGGCGGTGGTGAAAAGGATGGCGTAGCCCGTGATGACGGATTCGCCGCTCACGCTGAGCGCGGCCAGCAGCGACATGCGGTACAGCACCACCCCCAGCACGGACGCGAAGGCCAGCGAGATCAGCAGCATCACCACCGAGAAGGACAGCACGGTGGCCGGCAGACGCATTCGCCAGAACGGCACGTGCGGCTCCAGCGTCTGCGTCACCACGTTCACCTGGAAGGGGAACGGTAGACATTGTTCAGTAATACGCGATAATCATAGAGCTCGAAATGATCGTATTTCGTCTAACCTGTTTTCTCTTGACGTGAGCCAATCGTGCGAGGTACTGCGGTCTGGGATGTTCTTCGTGAGTATCGAAACCGGTAAGATCCCACCGATGAGTAATTTCGGCGGAATATCGTTTCCACATTTCCAAGAAGAGAGTCGCTAAAATGGTTAATTAGATTAGATTATTTTTTTATGTATTAGTTACGTTTCCATTCCATTTAATTTAAATAGTATGTAAATGTTTTCCTAATGCGCCGAGTAAAGTGCCGCCGAGCCTGCCTCGCTAGGCACTCCTGCGAGCTCACTTCCTGATGCTTATTGCGAAACGACAGTTGTGTAAAAATTAAAAAAACAAATTATATTATATGTTTTAACCGCAGATTATATTTTACAAATACGCTACCGCCCTTTTGGCGTATTGGTGGCCGTTGCGTCGCATCCTTACAAACTTCGTTTTTAATATTGTATTAATCCCCGGCATATTGATGGTTATAAATAATATAAGTTATAAATAATTGAATATCCAGCAAACTGAAATGAGCCTCAAGCGATTAACGATTTAACCCTTTAAATTGTTCGCTTGTTCGTTTAAATCGCTAATCATGTTAATTGTGAACCCCGGTTCACAACTGGCAATATTCAAACGAATATACCATAATCATATGGAAAAAAAATTTCATATAAAAATCGTTTTATAAGTCTAACAGGCCGATGATGGGCGAGGGGTCAGAAAGTATGGCTACGTACAGTCAGGATTTAAAACTAGTTGACACCAGCGCATCATTGGGTGTTGGTGAAATCATAAATGAGAAACGGTCATAACAAATGAAAACTGTCGGGCTCTACTCCAGATCCAGATGGTATTCCCTATTTAGTATACAAAAAATGCCCCTGCCTTCTGCAATATTTAGGATCCATCTTCCGAAACATATGGAATAGCGGTGTAGTCCCACAGAATTTTGGCCGAGCGACAGTCATCTTAATTCCGAAGGTCCAAGTTTGCACCGGACCAAAGGACGCTCGGCCCATTGCTCTGACAGACACTGTGGCCAAAATCTTTTTTAGCATAGTCCACACGAGGATGAGCGAATTCATGCACCGGAATGAGTACCTTGGAGTATCAGTTCAAAAAGGCTTCATGCGTGGCGTCTCGGGCTGCCTCGAGAACAATTCTCTCCTGGCTGCTGCCATCAAGGATGCGAGACAGCACGAACGCCAAATCAATGTATGCTGGCTCGACCTAGAGAATGCCTTTGGGTCAGTCCGACACAGTCTCCTCCACTTTGCACTCCGCTGGTACAACTTCCCACCAGTCGTGCGTGACATTGTAGCCTCCTACTACAACTGTCTGACTTTCCATGTTAAAACGCAAGAATGGACTACCCGCTCTATACCATATTCAATTGGACTATTTCAGGGCTGTTGCCTCTCCCCGACGATTTTCAATATAGTTTTTAATATACTGCTGGAAAGCCTGACCCAGTTTGACAGGAAGTGGGGCTACCGTTTTAAAACAGACGGCCAATACACCTCGTCGTGCCTCACTTTTGCCGACGACCTAACTTTCATCACCAGAAGCCCCAAGCAGCTTTCCCTGCTATTACAGAAAGTAGAGCTTTTCTGCGACTGGTCAGGCTGTATAAAAGTGAAGCCCTCCAAATGTTTTTGTCTTGGACTCGCCCGCATAGACACAAAATTTACATCCTATGACCCCAAATTGGTCTATAAGGGCTCTAATATCTCCCTTATAGACCCAAACAATCATTTCAAATTCCTCGGCAGAAAAATCACCCATCAGGGAAAAGACGTCTCGGGCGATCATGTTATAGAGCATTTCAAAAGTTGCCTGGCAAAAATAGATGCCTTGCTAATTTCTGGCCCTTGTAAGGCCTGGATCTATGACAATTATCTAACGTCACATTTGTCATGGCCCTTTCTTATTTACGATTTTACCAAAACCCAACTGTCCCGTCTAGATGCGCTGGTGACAGCTAGTTTAAAATCCTGGCTGTCCTTAGCCAAACCAGCTGACCCCTCGACTCTCTTCAGGTCCAAACAAAATTTTGGGCTAGAGCTAAAACTGCTCTCTCTGCTCAACGCCAACTCCAGAATAACCAAAAATTCAATTCTGTGCAACTCCAAAGATCCGGCAATATCGAAGCACGTAATAAGTGGCCGTAGTGATTCAAATGATCTACAAGCCCGCGTAGACTTCCACAAAAAGTTCCTTACTGAAATCAGCCAGAATGGCACTGGTCTGGGGTATGGCAGTACAACCACGAGCGACGTGGACTTGAAGAAGTCTCTTTTGCGGGGAGATTACGACAGCAACAGTATGGCTCATGCTATTGGCCTTCAATGCCAGAATGATTGGACAACAATTGGGGACTTTTGCATTCCGCCTCCAATGCACTGGAAGGTAATGACTGGACTGGAGGCCAGAGATGCTGAAATTTTATTTGAATGCCTTTCAGCATACACTTCTAGACCCCAGTAACCTCGCTCGTTGGAGCTATGCCGAGGATAGTTCTTGTCCCCTCTGTAGCAATACCCCTTGCACAGCTAGACACATTCTAGCTAGCTGCAAGGTGGCCTTAGATCAAGGACGGTACACTTACCGCCATGACAAAGTTCTCGCTGTTATTCGCGAGGTAATTAGTCTCTCAGTGGCTCGTGCCAACAAGGGTTTGACAGTATCCTCCAAACCCCCAATACAGTTTGTGCGGGATGGCTCTAAAGGCAAAAAACATTTAACTACACAACCTTTCTCAATAATCGAGAAAGCTACAGATTGGATTCTGGAGGTTGATTCGGTCTCTAAGCAGTATAAATTCCCTGAAAGTCTCGGATGCACAGCCCTTCGTCCAGATATAACTCTTTACTCTCTATCTCGGAATTAACTGTATTATTGTATTATTGTAGAATTAACTGTTCCATGGAAATCAAATTTCCCAAAAGACCACGAGTACAAATTAAATAAATACCATGATCTTGCAAATGCCGCAACCCGGAACGGCTTCACTGTTTACCTTCACGCGGTGGAAGTTGGCGCTCGTGGCCTGCCAGCTAAATCTCTATTTCACCTCTTTAAAGATCTTGGCCTTTCCAGAAAAATAATCAACTCTTTCTTAGAAAAAATATCTAAAACTGCAATTTGCGCATCTCAAATTCTATGGCTTCGAAGGGGGAGTGAATGGGTGGTAAGGTGAACGCTCACATGTGGCAAGACAGCTGTCCTAAACCTACCACAGCCGGTTCGTAAGTCCGGAATCCACTGCTCACCCCCCAGAAGTGTAAAAAATAGTATTATGATGGACCCGACTCCGGTCGGTGAATTCCATGGCAGCTCCGTTTGTATTTATTATTTATAGTTGCCATAGATCTGAGCCGTTCAAGGGCAAGAAACTAGCAATTATTAAATCAACAACTATTACAATCTTCTACTACATGATCAGCTGAGAGGTCTTTGAACTGAGAAGTGATTTTTCTATCAAGGAATTTAAACTGACTATTGGGGTCAAAAAGAGAAATGTAAGAGCCCTTTTAGATCAATTTGGGGTCATGTGATGTAAATTTTGTGTCTATATGGACAAAGCCAAGGCAAAAACATTTAGAGGGCTTCATATTTATACATGCCTATCGATCGCAGATTAGCTCCAGTTTATGTAGTAATCGAGAAAGCTGCTTGGAGCTCTTGGTGATTAATGTCAGGTCCTCGGCATCTATTCACCCCGGCTTCCCGCATCCTGATTCCAACAACTTTCTCAGGGTCTAGTATGTGTACATAAAATGGTGTTGTAAACGTTTATAAAAATGTAAAGGATACTTACCCCAGAAGCTCATAAATATGGCAAAGAACACAGTAGTGGGGTTGTCGATTAGATATGTTACACGCGAATGTATGCATGTTTCCTTTAGTTCCCAGTAATCGCACCAATAGTCGCACAGTGGACACATTTTTATCGGGGAATTGTCATTGCACACATCTTCGCTGTAAGTTTTAAGATTAAAAAATATTGATTTCACTTGTTATCTAATGGTGCGCCCCTACCAAGGCTGGAGCTTTGCCTCCAAGACACAAGTATGCAGCGTAACAAGTAGGTTTTATAAAACAACAATAATACACATGCAGTGTTGCCAGGTATCTGCAAATAAAAGTCTCTAAAGTAGCCGTTACGCACCGCACGCCGCCTACAAAAATTACCCATTAAGTTTTGCTTATGTAAAGGAGAAAAGTGAATAAATAAGATGAGTATTAATATCGTTACTGTGTGAAAAGAGAAAAAAACGTGTATTTATTTTATTAGGATCAATTACAAATAAAACAATATGTAATATTAATACACATTTATAAAAAAATTATATTGAATCGAAATGATGAACTAAAAAAAGGACAAAAAAATGTAAGTAAAAATCTATTAACAAAAAACTTTAAATATTAAAATTCCTAATAGGAAGCCTCATTTTTATAAAAAGTTAAGTGAAAAAACGATGACAAAAACTAAAAATCTACACAACGACTTGATCTAAAACCCGATAAAATAAATTTTATGTAGAATAGATAATCTCCAAGTTTTAATAAAATTGTTAAAAATAAAATAAAACTACGACAAAAAAAAAGATAATAACACATGTTCTTTTATTATAAAATATAATTACATCGAATAGAAATCTGATCGGAGACGGCCTGAGAGGTAGCTTAATCGGTGACATAGTAGCCGCAAACCTTTCTGAGTCGCCGATGTGGGGTCAGAGAAATTTCGCCTAACCTGGCAACACTCGGTATGTTTTCGAATTTAGATCAATGTGCTTTGTCGTCTCTAAATACATAGGAATCCTAAGCTAATATTTAAAATAATTTCTATATTTAATATTTATACTCGTATTTCTGTGGGGGAGAGGATTTTTTTAACCCTTAGAATCCCAGACATTAGAATGAAACTGACGACGGCATGTTTTCAACCCTCGAGAAGGTGTTAGTGCTCGCATACTAATTTATAATGGTGGCTTATTCAATGAAGGCGACTGTTACTGCATATAATTGCATAATTGCATAAATACGGAGAAAAGCCGCCTGCGAATTGTCACAACAGGAAACCACCAATCGGTGGTAATGGCATTCCATTGGTTAAAGGCAACCTAACCTGACAGTGGCATCACATTGTAGCTGCTATACTATTATAGATTACAGTGAAATAGGGATGCAATTTTATTGTTAGAAATTGATGTTTTCAATGTCCTTTTTTACATCATTTCAGGTTAGTGATTATTTGTTGACAATCATCCTTTTTTTCCTGTGGTCTTCATAATTTGGAAAATTACGAGGGGAGGTAGAAAGGTACTCAACCTAATAGTAAAAGATATTTTTTTTTGTTTTATTCAAAGTTTTAATTTTATTGTTCAACATAACCCTCAAACCTCAAAATCCTTTTGATATTGTTTCCTCAATGCTTCGATACCTTAAATAAACCAGTTTGGATCTATGCCATTTAAGTACTCGGAAACGACGATCTTTCCATCCAACACATATCACTTGTTTTCTTTCTTCGGGTTTAGAGAATTAATTCCTTGGCAGGAAAATCACCCATCAGGGAAAAGACATCTCTGGCGATCATCTTCTAGAGAATTTTTAATAGTTGCCTGGCAAAAATAGATGCCTTGTCAATTTCTGGCCCTCGAAAGGCTTGGATCTATGACAATTATCCAACCTCATTTGTCATGGCCCTTTCTTATTTACGATTTCACCAAAAGCCAACTGTCCCGTCTGGATGCGCTGGTGACATCTAGTCTAAAATCCTGGTTGTCCTTAGCCAAACCAGCTGATCCCTCGACTCTCTTCAGGTCCAAACACAATTTTGGGCTAGCTTTAAAACTGCCCTCTTTGTTCTACGCCAACTCCAGAATAACCAAAACTTCAATTCTGTCAAATTCCAAGGATCCGGTAATATCGAAGCACGTAATAAATGGCCGTAGTGAGTCAAATGATCTACAAGACCGCATAGGTTGGGGTATGGCAGTACAACCATGAGCGATGTGGACTTAAAGAAGTCTCTCTTGCGAGGAGATTACATCAGCCACAGCATGGCTCATGCTATTGGTCTTCAATGCCAGAATGATTGGACAACAATTGGGGACTTTGGCATTCTTCCTTCAATGCACTAGAAGGTAAAGTCTCAGATGCACAGCCCTGCGTCCAGATATAACTCTTTACTCCCTTTATCTCGGAAGATGGCCCTTATCAAATAATTAACTGTTCCATGGGAATAAAATATTCCAAAAGACCACGAGTACAAATTAAATAAATACCATGATCTCGCAAATGCAGTCACCCGGAACAGTTTTAATCCCTCAAGCCCCGATTGGCCGATATCGGCCACAAAATGATTCAGCGTGACGGCCCCGTTTTAATTTTATTTTACCTTAATTTGTTTGATTTTATTATGTTAATATGTTTTTTAATTATGGGTACAGTGGTTTGGCAGTAATTAATGTTTTGGTGAGACAGTGTCGTAATTCAATTTTTTTACTAATTTTTACAAAATTTTTTTGGGACAGCAACTTGTTAATCGGCTGAGGGGCCGAGGCCTGAAGGGTTAATGTTCACCTTCACGCGGTGGAAGTTGGCGCTCGTGGCTTGCCAGCCAAATCTCTGCTTCACCTTTTTAAAGATCTTGGTCTCTCCAGGAAAATAATCAAAACCTTCCTAGAAAACATATCTAAAATCGCAATTTCCGCATCTCAAATTGTATGGTTTCGAAGGGAGAGTGAATGGGTGCAGCAATTTCATGGCAGCTCCATTTATATTTTGCTGTATGGCCCAGGTATGGATAATATGGTTGGTGGATGAGTACTTCAAAGCCACAATCCTTCAGTGCATCCATTGCAGCAAGCGACTTATGAACTTATCTTGCAAAAAAATCACACCATTACTTGTGTTAACGTCTTTTTCAAGGATGCTCTCTGAAATAAGAGGTGATTGTTTCCCACAGCATGCTTTGCCATTTGGTCTCGGGGTCGTAGTGGTGTATTCATGTCTCATCACATGTCACAATGCGACGGAAAACATTTTCCGACTCAACCATTCGCCTATCGAGAAACTCACTCACAGCCACCAGTCGTTGGCGCTTGTTTTTGGGTGTGAGCATTTTGGGCACTCGACGGCAACTGACCTTTTTCATGCCCAGTATATGTAAGCTTTGCGATATGTCATGTTGAGGAACTTTGAGTGGTTTTCACCTTTTTAATGTCATCTCCAGTTGCCTCAACCGGGCGTCCACTGCGAGAGCTGTCATCCAGTCTATGCCATAATTGAATTGGCATACCCAGAATTCCACAGTAGCAAAGAAGAAGCATATGTTCCATAAACAGTCTGCAAGCGGTTATTGATTTTGGTTGGCGCTTTCCCCTCTTTTGTCAAGAATTGAAGTATGATACATCAATTTATTCATTTAAAAAAAAAAATGCATGACTTGATTCTTTCAATCGATTTTCTTTTAACATAAAAATTTTAGGGCATTGGTGTCATTTCATCCGGAAGATTCTATAATTAAAAAAAATATCCATTTTGTAATCGGAATGCCATCTCTATGTTAGGCGGAGAGCTTTCTACTTCCCTGTGTATGATAAGAAATAAAATATAAATAATAAATACCTGGGAACATTGCTATACAGTGTTGCAGCGGAATAAATGAAACATGCCAACCCAACTATGGATGCCGGCAATAACATGTGCGTATAGAAACCCAACCATGCAAAATATAAACCTAAGAGAAAAAAATATTATTGTCAATTTAGAAATCATAGCATGAACACTGGCAGGCCAATACATCTAGTAGACAATATTGTCTCTAAATTTATTTTTTACAGATGCCTGAACTTTCGACTTTTGCTCGGTGGGCAAATACAAGGGTAGATTGAAAACTTTCCGGAATGGGGAAAATATTGGGGCGCGCTAAATGGTTGTGATGTTTGGCAACACCAACCTATTTTAGGAAAGCTGTCAAATTTTCAGACAGATACGTCGCACAGTTCTTGTTTACCTGTCAGTTTTGTGAAGCAAGTCAGGCACTTTTGCAAAAATGGAAAAAAACAAATTTCGTGCAGTGATTAAACATTTCTGGATGGATGGGAAAAGGGCGATGGAGATACGAGATATTTAGCAGAAAGTTCATAGCATTTTCACACCTTCATCTTCAACTATCAGTTTCTGGGCGAGCAAGTTCAAATGTGGGCGTACGAGCACCAACGATAAACCACGTAGTCAACAACGACTGTAGACAACAAGCGAAATCGAGTGACCACTTCGAAGGAGTGTTTGGCCATGTTGAAGCGTAATCCAAAGGAGTTTTTTTGCCAATTCGTGACCATGGATGAAACATGAATCGCCCACTACACACCAGAGACCAAGCAGCAATCGAAACAGTAGACTTCTCCAGGCGAATCTGCTCTGAAGAAGGCAAAGACGGCCCCATCGGCCGGAAAAGTCATGGCGACCGTTTTTTGGAATTTGAAAAGTGTGATCCACATTGACTTTTTGCAGACAGGAAGAACGATCATAGGGCAATACTACAGTGATTTATTGGGTCGATTCGACAGCGTATTAAAGGAGAAATGACCTCGTTTGCAGCGGAAAAAAAAGAGCTCTTCCACCACGACAACGCTCCGGCCCATTCATCCCGAATCACCACGGCCAAATTGGTCAAATTGGGCTACAAGGTGGTGCCGCATCCCCCATACTCTCCAGACCTGGCCCCGTGCGACTTCTTTTTGTTCCTAAACATGAAGACTTGGCTTGGGGACAAGCGCTTCACATCAAATGAGGAGGTCATCGCCGCAGAGTTCCCGAAATCGTAATATTCCCAGGGTTTAAAAAAGTTAGAGTACTGCTGGGAAAAGTGTATCGCCCTGAAAGGGGAATGAATATGTTGAAAAATAAAAATGAAAACCTATTCAATTACTGCATTTTCTTAGCCATTCCGGAAGCTTTTCAATTTACCCTCGTATCGGTCAACACTGACAATTTAGGGGTTTTTAATAAATTTTTGAAGGTTATTTTACAATAAAAAGCGTAACAACTTCATATTTACTCCATATATTTATTTTTCGCAGGCCTTGAAACTATATTTTGGAACTGGGCTATTAAAAATATTAAAAACAATAGGTCTTCATAATTCATATAATAATGACACTTAATTACAACTCTTCAAAGAATAATAAACATATTCCAGCTCAATTGGGTTGTTATTACTAATTACACAGCTGAGAGGTTAATCCAAATAATTAAGAAGTATCATGGCCATGTCACCAGTCACTAGCTCTTTGAAATAACTAAAAGTAGGTTCGTTATTTGAAATTGCTGTCAGGCAATTTCAAATCAACTTTGCCCTTTTCCCGACTAGAGAGAGACAAAATACTAATTTGTTATCTCTTTGTAGACAAATCATTGGCATTGTGATTTAAAAAAATTACAAGACTCACTTCGAAGCATGCATCGAAGTGACAAAAACTTACAAATAGAGCATTGTGAGCTTCAGGATTTAATTTGAATTCATAGACAGATAGGGTTAATGAAGGGTGATAATAGGATAAATATTTCTTACCTATTTTAACACCAAAATATTCTTTAACGTAATCCAAAGGCTGATAGTGTATGCATTTTGATACTGAGGCCCATTCGGTATATAATTGGTATCGCATTGTACCTGGAGTATGCAAATCACCCTGAAAAGCAAAATAAACGTACTATTTAATTATACGTATCTAAGCCTACCTTAGTCCGGACGTCTCGAATGATCTAGTTAGGTTAGGTTTAATTAATCTGTATATGCAACTATGATTTTTGAAAAATAAAGAATTTGAATTTGAATTAAAGCAGCGGTGCCCAACCCGCAGCACAAAATCGACCAAAAAAGGTGCAGCGCCATTTTTGCAGGCGAAGGCTGGCTTCCGAAAGGCTAATTAAAGGACGTCCACATATACGTTTTCGGGATTTTTGACCCCCCTCATCCCTCATGTCAACAGACGTAATCAGCGGACTGACCCCCCCTCCCCCCTCTCCACCCTGACGGTATGGTCGAAATATATTTTCACCTGGCAATATGTGTAATATTTTCAAACTATTAATAGAGGCATATACACAAAAAGGTCGGCAACTGCTGTATCAGAGCAGGTTAGATATCCCTTTCCGGACGGCTCGATACGATCGTGCAAATAATTTAGAGAAAATCCTGAGCTCGCGGTAATCAACTTTTCGCAACGGGGACGACACCGATCGATCGTGCAAACGCTAGAGCAACTAGAAAAATATACAGCGGGCGAGTCAGTCGCATCAGTCTCGCCTGGATCATTGGCTACGATGGCGGTTTTTTTTGGCGGGAGCAACGCTTCACGTAAGTACCAATTTTATCAATGTTTTGTTAAATAGCTGGTTGTGTAATGATTTATTTAGTTAGACAATAAGTTAACTGAGGTAAATTAGTAGAAAGTAAATTAATAGATGGAATATATTACGAACAATAACGTGGCAAAAAGTTAAGTGCACGATCGTGTATATTCGGCCCTAACCCGAGATATAGTGTTTTGTAAAGTATTGATGTTTTTCATCAGTTTTAGATATTTTTTGTTTCTGATACTATTGTTTTTATGTTTTTAGGGCGCCCACTCAACGATGAGCAGATAGAAAACCTTTTGGGCGATGGAAACGTCTCAGAAATGGAAGATTTGGATCTCGACGAAGAGATATATCCATACTCAATTATTTCCATGCTTGAGGGAGATGAGTTTGAGGCAGATCAATCCGTTGTCAAACCATTCGCTGTTACACCCTCCGAACTCTGTTCCAGTAGCACTTCGCTCACCAAAGCTTCCCCCGAGGTCGCAGCAGCGCCTTCCGCACCAACATCTAGCAACATTTTACCAGCTTCCCCCAGGCCATCTGTACGTACTACAAAGCAGAATAATACTAATCGATCACTTGCCAAACCTACTCGCACATCGAAGCGCTCTACTACTGCCAGCACTAGCACTGCCAAAACTGGGACCAGTACTAACCGTGGACCATCTGTACCATCCCGCAGATCTGCTACATCGTCTAATGGTACCTCTAAAAGACGTCATTATATATCTCAACCGCAACCTTGGAAGCAATTACCATTCCTAGAAAAATCTCACGAATTCACATCACTTCCTTGCAGGGAAGTAAGAAATCCAATTGAATATTTTAATGAATATATGGATGATACATTCTTCGAACATATGAGTAACTGCTCAAATATGTATCACTTGAGAAAGACTGGCAATGAACTAAAGACTTCGCGAGCAGAAGTAATGAAACTTTTTGGTATTCTTGCTCTAATGGGTTCTATTCCATACCCACGATTAAAGATGTACTGGTGCAAAGGGATTGCAATGGAAAAAATTACTTCGACAATGACTCGCGACCGATTTTCGACGTTACGAAATGCCCTTCACGTTGTAGATAGTGACACGCCGCCCCCAGGAGATGTGAACCCACTCTGGAAGGTGCAACCCATGATTGAACAAATACGCAAGGGTTGCTATAAACAGGAGAGAGTGCCAGGCTTTTACTCGATAGATGAGCAGATGATACCGTTTACCGGGCGTTGCATTTTGCGACAGGTCGTGAAAAACTAGCCCCGTCCAGTGGGGCTAAAAAACTTTGTGCTTACGACTAGCCAAGGTTTAATGCTTGACTTTGATATATACAAAGGTGCTAAGACTATGTTCGGCAATAACATGTCTCTCGGACTTGGTCCAGCTGTGGTCCTTCATTTATCTCGCAGCGTACCTCCAGGAAGTTGTTTGTATCATGACAGATACTTCACAACTGTACCACTCATCGAAGAACTCAATAAACGCAATATGCACAGCACGGGCACAATCATGGCGAACAGAATCCCCGAAAGAAGTAGTCTGCAGTTTAAAGAAGATAAGAGAATGGCACGTGGAGAGAGCCAGTATTTGGTAAGAGGGCCAGTCGCTATAGTAAAATGGAAAGATAACAAGAGTGTCATGTTAGCTTCAAATTGCGCTGGATCGGAAAACAACACGACTGTGAAAAGATGGAATAAAACAACTCGACAATTCGTTGATGTAGCTGCTCCACAAGTCGTGATGAATTATAACCGACACATGGGTGGCGTAGATGTGCTCGATCAACAAATGGAGTACTACCGCACCTTCATAAAAACGAAAAAGTGGACCCTGAAAGTTATATAACATTTCTTCGATTTAGCAATCGTGAATGCATGGAGAGCATACAAAATTGATTGTGATGCTAACAAGTTACCAAAAAAAAAAATTCTAGACCTACTAGAATTTCGTATGGAAATTCACGAAGTGCTGGTCAACGTACCAGACAAGAGGAGAAGTGAGGTATTACTAGCTGATTTCGCTTCGGATGATGAATCGCTAGTAACAAGAAAGTACCACAAAGCAAGCAGGCCATCTAATTATCTGAGATATGACGGCTATGATCATCTACCTGAGTTTGATGACATTAAATCTCCAAGAGCTTGTCAATTTGAAAGCTGTTGCAGTCGAGCTAAGACACGATGCATCAAGTGCAAAGTGTACCTTTGCATCTCACGTGGCCAGAACTGTTTTAGAGCTTATCATAAGAAGTAATGTGTGTTCTGTTTTTGTTTTTAGAAGTAATTTTATGTTTGATAAGACTGTGAGTCTACTTTTTGTTCCTTTTGTCACTAAAAGATTTTATGAGATATTTTAATAAATAAGAAATGCATGGCTGATTATTGTAAATCAAAAGGCTGATAATTATAACTAATTAAGTTGATTTTGTAACGAAAACGTCTTTAATTTACCTTTTCCTGTTTCAATTATGAACTTGCACGATCGTGCAATTACACATATGTCCTGACACGCACGATCGTGCAGTTAGTTTTTATGATCTGTCACAGCAGGATTTTTTTAAATATTTTTTCCTGAGTTTATATGCCAAAAGAAAGCAACTAACTAGAATTTCAATTCGGGATTTTAAAAAAAAATCTCTCGTCCGGAAAGGGTTAAGTCAGGTAAAACTAACTTACGTCATGAAGGGGATACGCTGCACTGTAAGCGCCATCATTGATGAGTCTTTCAACGCCAAAAGCAAAGTCATCACTATCATCTTTTGAGAATCTCTGACGGTCTAAAACAAATTGAACAATCTTCGATCGCACCGATGATGTCCAAAATCCCGGTTTCGAAATATTAAATCTGGAAAAAATACCGTATATTAGATGAGTCTGGGTTCCTGACCATTCTGTTTCATTCCTGCTAAAGTCGTGCATATCGAAATACCTCTGGATCTATTAATCCGAGAGGTGGCTACTTATTTTAGACACATCCAAGATTTGTATATCTAGTAAACGATCGTTGATAGATATTTAAATATCACCCCTGGATTTATTAATCCGAGAGGTGACTACTTATTTAACCCCTTGAGTATGATACGACCAAATCTGGTTCTGAAACAATTATCCGTTGAGTATGATACGACCAGATCTGGTTCCGCGTTTTTTTCACTTCTTTGACGTTCTCATATTTATTCATAATTATCTAATTGTTTTACAAAATGATATTTCAATATTCTATATTCGAAATTTCAATGCAATCATTGTGCAGTTGTTCTTTTTATGATTGGTGTAGTAGTTTCGTAGTTATAGTACTTTAAGGTCGATGTCGCCGAAAATCCTGCAAAAGAGACAGATGCATCCATGAAAATACCCATTTACTCCAAGGGTTAAGACACACCTGAGATTTCTATATCTAGTAGACGATTGTTGACGGATATTTAATCATCACCTCCGGATCTATTAATCCGAGAGGTGACCACTTATTTAAGACTCACCCGAAATTTCTATATCTGTTCAATAACAGTTGATGGATATTTAAATATCACATGCTTGGACTGTTTTAACTTCTCAGCTGTGACAGCTCGCGGCTAAATATAGGCCCTAATTGCAGTGCGTAATTGTATCAATGGCCCAGCCCGCTTCCTGCATGCTTGTTTATTTATTTATTTATAAAGATTTATTTCTATAAAACATTTATATTGGATACATAAATAACAGGAACCGAATGGCGAATGAAATTGACGCAGAGGATATGTAGTTCCGATAAGATGAGGCCTCGGCTCACACATCTCAACTTTCACTTAGTTCTGAGTGAAATATTGCCTGGCAAATGGCCTGCACTTCCGAGAACGTATTGCCAATGGTGGCCTTTATTTAGATGTAATTTAATTTTTTTAAACAATTAAATTACAACTATTTTCAACGTACTTTCATAATAAAATCATTTTTTTCTAGAGAGCTTACTTTTTAATAGCTTTTAAAAATGTGTCAGTTATTTCCCCCACAACCTGTATGTTATGACAAATTACTTACAAATATTCTCGATCCCGGGAATAGACAGCCGTGAAGCATTTGCTCCTTTCAGGAAACTGCCTCGTGTCTACTTTTATATCACTTGTCACCCTGCTCCAGGCGTGGTTTAAATTCTCCATAAAATGACTAGTTTTTGATTTGACTTTCTGAAGAGCTGGTAACTGTGGAAAAAATAATATAATCATATAATTTACCACATAAAATACAACCTAACATGTTAATAATGCATGCACAAACATATACCACGCAGTTATCCATAGGTAAGATTGTTAAAATGTTATTTTGGAGATTGAGGTAAAAATACTCGAACAGTACTAACGGACAAGTAAATCAGTTTGAGACGCTCCCGATTAACAAGTTCGCTATGGCGGCGATTTCATATCCTACATTCTCTTTTTTTCTCTCTTCTTTATACCCTATATCAGGGGTGCTCAAATGGTCGATCGCGAGTGCTTTTTAAGTCGATCTCGAGAAAAAATTGCCATACAAAATTGTATACATTAACACCGTAACACTGAGAAATCTGCTACTGAAATAGCAAGTCAGTTTAACATGGACACATCTTCTGTTGAAAATGAGGTAGTGCAGATTATATCACATATTTTATATATCTCAAAGCTACAGCATCTGATACAAAATTCTGGTCTATTATATCTTAAGATAAATATCCGAATCTAAGGCAAATCGCCCTTCAGTTGACGGCAATATTTGGGTCAACTTACTTGTGCGAGTCTGCTTTTCTGAAATGAAGATAATTAAGTCAAAATATTGCAATCAACTAACTGACGAACATATGTAATCACGCTTGCAATTAGCACTCAGTAATTACTTGCTATCTTTTGAGAAGTATGCTGAGGACATACAGTGCCTCGCTTCAACATCCAAAGTCATTCTTTAGTTAAGTTTAGAAACTAGAAACTCATTTGTTTCGTAAGAACTAATAAACTCGCGATTTTGAATAAGTAAGAGATTTTTAAAGGCTGTTTAGAGCAGACCTATGCTTACTTTGACTAAAAAATGCTTATTGAGGAAAACTAATTCATGGCCATGAAATTCTGCAACGTCCCTATATACTTACACCTACGTTACGATACACCCTACCTGCATAGACGACAATCCTGCATCACACATACTTGCAACCTCTCAGAGTCGATCGATCGGAGTCTAACAATATTAAGGTAAATCGCCAGCAGTTCAAGTTTGAGCACCCCTGCCCTATATGGTAACGACAATTATCTTACAGGCGGTCAGCTTTTACAACATCAGCTGGCAGTACTCAGTCACCAATCTAAGTGCCGACCACGCCTGATGCTGCTTTATCTTAGCTGATCTGACGGGAACCAGTGTTCGCTGCGGCTATGGACCTTATACATCCTAGATGGTGTACTATTAAAAGATATTTCCTTAACTTATTTGTGCATTTGTATTTATTTTTATATTTTTGTGGGTTTTTTTGTTATTAAAATAAAATAAAGTAATAATGCCGTCCTTTGGCGGGCGGAGGTTAGCATCGTCATCGAATATGCCTTGAATTATACTGAATAATTCGTTACAAAAGCTGAACATATGAAAAGGTTAAACCACTGTATCGCTGCTTGTTAAGAAAAAACATTCAAAGAAAAATTACTGAAAATTTGAGCAATTTCAAAGGTTTTTAAAAACGGGTAAATTATAACTATTCTATATAAGAATTATGTCTTTGAACAATGCTGCTGCCAGAAAAAAAGATAGTGAACATTGCTGATTTTGTAATTAATATTATTTGGGTCATGGTATTATGCCGTCTATCGGCGTCGGCAACGTCATCGAGGGTACCTATATAAATGCCACTAATCGGCGTTGTGCCACAGCGAATTTATAATACGTTTTCTCATTCTTCGCTTCGATTACGACAGCAATAGTATGGCTCACGCTATTGGCCTTCAATGCCAGAATGATTGGACAACAATTGGAGACTTTTGCATTCCTCCTCCAATGCACTGGAAAGTAATGTTGTATGACTTCCATACACTTCCAGCATACACTTCCAGACCCCAGTAACCTCGCTCGTTGGCGCTATGCGGAGGATAGTTCATGTCCCCTTTGTAGCAACACCCCTTGCACAGCTAGACATATTCTAGCTGGCTGCAAGGTGGCCTTGGATCAAGGACGGTACACTTACCGCCACGACAAAGTCCTTGCTGTTATTCGCGAGGTACTTAGCCTCTCAGTGGCTCGTGCCAACAAGGGTTTGACAGTATCCTCCAAACCCCCAATACAGTTTGTGCGGGTTGGCTCTAAAGTCAAAAAACATCTCACTGCAAAACCTTTCTCAATAATCGAGAAAGCTTCAGATTGGATTATGGAGGTCGATTCGGTCTCTAAGCAGTATAAATTCCCTGAAAGTCTCGGATGCACAGCCCTGCGTCCAGATATAACTCTTTACTCTCTATCTCGGAAGATGGTCCTTATCGTAGAGTTAACTGTTCCATGGGAATCAAATATCCCAAAAGACCACGAGTACAAATTAAATAAATACCATGACCTCGCAAATGCCGTCACCCGGAACGGCTTCACTGTTCACCTTCACATGGTGGAAGTAGGCGCTTGTGGCCTGCCAGCTAAATCTTTGTTTCACCTTTTTAAAGATCTTGGTCTCTCCAGGAAAATAATCAACTCCTTTCTAGAAAAATTATCTAAAACCGCGATTTCTGCATCTCAA